>JAAALK010000284.1:50805882-50891702 GCA_019279435.1 Zizania palustris
TGAGAAATAAATTATCAAGAAATAATTCAAATTTTAGTTTGAAATTTTTATTATTAAATTTTACAAGTCAAGAATATGTCTTAGACATTTTCTTTTAATTTTTAGGATTTTTATAACACAACGTTTCAGAAATTAATGAAATTACAGAATAAATTAAAATTCTTTAATTAAATCGTTAATCAATTCCTTAATCACTTTCCATCCACTTTCCATCCGCATGCTGCTGCGTGCGCCCGAATCCGCCCGCGCTCGTTTCCCACCCGCCTCCATGTGGCATGTGCCGCGCGTTCCACCCGTCACCTAGCGCGTGGGTCCTGCCCTGCATATTCAGCGCGTGCACTGTACACCTATAGCTGTAGCGGGCAGGCCCGCCTATCAGCCGGCTAAAGCGTGTAGGTCCCGCCAGAAAATAATTACCTGCCTCTGCCGTTTCCCCATGACCACGTCGTGGATCCCGTCTACATGCATCCGCAATAAAAATCCCAAGCGTTTTTCCTATTACCGCGTGCATGCCCGCACCGTGGGCCACGACCATGCCTCCTCCCACCACTATAAAATTCGTTGCCCCTCTCGTTTTCCCCTGCACCACGTCACCAAGAACAGCTTCGCCGCTCTCTGCTTCCTCCTCCCAGGCCGAGCGCCCGCGGCATGCCGCACGCCCACTGTCCACACCCTGTGCTTTCGCCTGCTGCAACACCATGTCCCCTCTTCTCCGTTCGGTTGGGTGAGGATCCTCTTATTCCCCTACATTTTTCTGAAATTATATCATATTAATTTATTCCGATTTCAATATATTAAGAGGTTATTTCATACTCCTTATTATCTTGTCTAGGTATATCACGCTTTTATTACGATATATATAATAGGTTATTCTCATATCATCCCTTAAATCCACTTTATTCATTATTTTCACTGAACCATTTATCGTCGAATTAATAAATATCTCGATTTGTTAGTTCAAAATCTCATTTTAACTATGTTTTTAAATTACTTTAAAAATCCATTTTAAATTTATTTTTATTAAGAAGAGACAATTAAATAAAAGCCCTGATAAATAATTTAAGATTTGATTTGAGGAATTTACGTTATGTTCCTCAAGGAGAAATAAATTTTTTGGAATTTTTATAAATTTATTTTAAATAAGAGAAAATAAAATTTAAAATAAATAAACTGTGTTTGAACAATAAAATTGTTGAAATAATGAAGAATTAAAAATCTCTAGAAATTATTAAAATTTTGGTTTTTAAAATTTATGATAAATCCATGTCAAGAATATACCGTAGGATTTTTCTCTGAATTTTTGGGAACTTTATAACTAGACTAATAATTAAACTACCATTTTAGAAATTAATAAATTACAAAATAAATTATTATTTCTTAATTTATTCCTCTGGCTGCCTCGCGCCTGCAACCGCGCATGGGCCCCACCATGTGTCTCACCTGCCGGTCTGCTTTTCTTGTTGTGTGTGCCACCTGTCCCTTTTTCCGCACCGCGTGGACCAGAACGCTTTTACAGTTCATAAATAATTCCAGAATTCATTTTAAACTTCAAAAATTCATATTTACTTCATTTTAACTCCAAATTTCACTATTTAAATTCCAAAAATTCCATCTTTTAATTATCTAAAACTTTAATCGATTTAATTGAGATGGTTGTAATGTTTATTTTATTTATTTTAATTGTTTATTGTTCTCGTTCTGCATGTCAAGAAGATTACGAAGTCGCGGAAGAGCCGGAATATTATCAAGAGGTCACTCTATCTACATTTGTTGATTAAGGCAAGTCACAAACCTCAAGTTGATCATAATTGAGCCCATTTTTCATAATTTACCGCTATAACTCATAGGATTATAATTGCATTAGTGAAATTAAAAGCCCTACATTATATTTATTAGATCCTGTCCTTTTGTGTAAACCCAAGCCATACTTATTGAGCCTAAACTCCTTGTTACTTTTAAAGTATTATATTAGATAGTGTCCAATGTATTGACACGACTGCTATAGGATAAAAGAACAAGTCGTAGATAGATGGATTCTATTATATGATTTCCCCCGTTATTTCTCGTCTTTGGAATTCTATTGGAGTTTGGTTATATTATAAGTATGGTGGGTTCTGGGTGCAAGCTAGGGCATTGGTTGGTCGCACCGAGGGCACTATAAGGACCAGTCTGTGGGATCTGTTGCAAAACAAACTCGTAATAACAACATGTCTAGTGGGTAAGTCATAACTGTAGGTATGGATCATTCCAGCTTGAAGCACCATAGTGGAGGGGGCAAGTGACACATGTCGGTGGCTTGTACCGATGAGGCTCAAGGGGGGTATGATGTTGGCTCGACATGTCGGGGCACTCTATGAAACCTATAAGAAGGTGTTATCAAATTGGTGTGTTCTATGCTAAAGGTTTTGGCATGAGATTCTTTGGAGTGACGTGGTGTCATCACGACACACTTTGGTGTGCGGGAATGAGTTCCTTGTGGGTACAGTAGTACACCTCTGATCATAGTACAATTTTTTCGAAAAGTCATGCCCACGGTCAAGGGCAAGTTGGGCAATATTCACCACAATTAGTTTAGTTTTGTATGAATGATTGTATGATTCATGGCATGTAAGAACTGCTGAGCGAGGGTGGGCTGACTGTACCCCTCGAGTTAGAAGATGATGCATTACACATGTTTACATTCTATACTAATAACCTAACTTCATTAAATGCTCTACAACTGTACGTTTCCTCAAATATGAGCTACTACCTTCCTTGTTACTATCTTGCATTATAATTGTATTTCGGTGGCTTGCTGAGTACGATTGTACTCACCCCCATTGACTCACCACACCAGAGGCAGCATACTACGAGGAGGAGGATGGTCTGGAGTAGCAACCTAGTCAAGGCACGAGACTAGAAGAAAGCATTCATCAAGAGGATTCATTTTCCTAGTTTCTCTTTTATTTAACTCTTTTGTAATAATATGGTCTACAAACAATATTTGATTTCCATATTGTATGCAGTCATGTGATGAACGTCTTGTATTTATTGATTTTCTATGGAATTTCAATAAAGTCCCGATTTTATTAAATTGGGGCGTTACAGGGTTCGAAGCATCTGCAAAAGAGTCGAAGGTGACCAAGTAATAAGGTTTCAAGGCTCTTGCCAAATGAAACACTTTAAGAGTCCTGAGTGACCAATTTCGGAGCTCCCAGGTATAAACTTGAAGCTCCAAGATTATAAACATCATAAGACGAACTTATAGTTTGAAGAAATCTACGAAAGAGTTGAATTCATGATTACCATGTACTGTTTGCGAAGCACTGGTTTTTATTATACCAAGCATTGTATCTGATGGACCTTATCACATTGTGTATGGTCCCCCACCCACAAGGAGGGGCAGGGGAGTGAGGCACAATCAAGTGATGCTTCTCAGACAATTTGTATTAATTGAGTAATCATATTACAATCATCGTAATTAGGAAAAATTATTATCTAAACCTAAATAAAAGTGGAGACCCTTCCGACCTCTAGAGCTACCCCCAGGACTAGTTCGGTTTTCAGAGCCTAGAGTTCTCAAATCTTTTCTTTTGGTCCGAGTGCCCTTCTTCTTCGAAGCCCTCAACTTTTTCTGTTCTTCTTAAAGTTTGGCCTAGGTTAGAAGTTGTTCGAAGCTAGCCTCCGTTGGGTCTTCGATTTGGTACTCCGAGTTAGACCAATCTACATACTATGAGGACGAAGATACTACTACCTTATCCACTTCTTTAATATAATAAAGAACTTTGCTACAAACATCGGGTGCTATTTCCCCTTGCTCTCCTTGAGGAACCGAAAATTGCGAGCGCATGTATGGCCTCAAGCTTTTGAGGATAGCCCATTGTTGGCGAAGCCATTCATTGAGCTCTAATACTTTGACATTAGGATCCTAAGCATGTAGAAAAACCTAAAAACAAACATTCAAGCGAAGGCTTTTTATTTATAAACTTTTCATTCATTAAAACAAGAGCTTTACAAGATCTCTTGTACATAGTTAAGCGCCCTAGAAGCTAAACCTTTGGGTCGGGGGTGGAGCAGCTGGCGGAGTTGGAGCCGAAGGCTTCGTCTGAGCTAGCCTCTGCCGACGGGCTTCGTCGATCTAAGCCTTGGCCGCAGCTTTGTTGTCTTCTTTCCAGGTCACTCGGAAGGCTTCCCAAGCCGAAGCCACGTCCAAGGATTGTCATAGTAACCCTTCGTCGGAGAAGCTTGTCGACGTCGAACCTTTTACCGGAGCAATAGAGACCCCGACAGCTTCGAGGTGTCGAAGGACTCCAATCCGGCTACTTGCCCGGAGATCTCTCCGTAGCGGGTCCCGGAGACTTTCATCATCTTGGTTGCCGCTTGAATCATCTTAAGCTTTCGGTCGAGGGGTTCATCCACCGTGCCAAAATACTCTAGAACACACCGAAGGGTGTCCATGGTTTGATCAGCTGCCAAGATGTGCCTCTTCTCGGCCTTTGTCAATTCAGTGGCAATGGAGGAGATTTCGGTTGTCTTCGACATTAAGTAGTTCTTCTCAACCAGGGCTTGCTTAAGCGGCCCTCGGAGCTCCACAAGTTCAGCCCCAGAAGTCTCCTCTGCAACCTGAAGTTTTTTCGATTTCAGCCCTCAACACCGTGTGCTCTACTTGGATTTCTTCCATCGAAGAGGCAAGTTGGGCACAGGTTTACTGCTCCCTTCAGAGCGCTTCCTCTGCCATAGCTTTAGCCCTCCGCTCCTGTAACACCCCAAATTTAAAAATAAAATAAAAATGGGTGAAATAAATTTTCTGAATTTAAAATAAATTATTTAATTAGAGAAAATGGTCAAAAGAACCCAATTAAAGCCAAACAGGTAGAAATATTTCAAATTTAAACCTGAAAAATTTATGGTGGAATCTAGAAGTCAAGAAATAGTTTTAGGAATTTTTACAAAATTTTAGCAACAGTGCTTCAAGCCTTAAGCAAATAATTGATTTTCTAAAAATATTTTAAATTAAAATACATTTAAAACCTTGTTGGGCCGCAACCCCCAATTCCCCTTCAGACCCGGCCCAGTCTAGCCGCACCCACAGACAGGTGGACCCGACCTTTCGGTACCGTTCCCCTCTCCTCTACCGCGCGCCATGCTCAGCCGGCCCCGCCTGTCAGCCCCCCGCGTTCCCCCTCCCGCCGCTGTCCGCCCGGGCCCGCTTGTCGGCGCCTTTCCCCTCGAATCTGCCCACTGACAGTTGGCCCCCACCTGTCAGGCCCTTCTTCTCTGAATGGAAGGGGATCCCCCCTTCCATACCGGTGCCCCCCTGCCATTTTTCACCGTCGGCCGCCTGATCCCGCCGAATCAAGCCTAGGATCTCCTTCCCTCGTCGCTGGTGATCTCCTTCCGTCCAAAGTCGACGCGGTTTCATCCCTATAGAAGCTTTTCATGCGGATGGAAGGCTCGCCAGAAAACTGGGAAACCCTCCTCGGTTTACTCCTCTTGGATTTCCGTTTTCCGCCGGCGACCCACCTATAAAGGTCCTCTGCACTCATCGCACCTCCGCCCTCACAATTTTACCCCACCCTCTCCTTCCCGAGCGTCACCCGTGCCCTTTTTGCACCGCCTCCCCTTCTTCGGCTCTAGCAAGCCTTCGCCGGTGCCTCGGGCCACCGCAACCCTCGCCGTCGACACCGCCAGGACCGTCGTTGCCTCCTCTCCCTCAGCCTCGCCTCCGTTCGAGTTCCCCGTCACCGGATCACCGTCGCCACCATCGACCCGAGGAGTCCCACCGCCTCTTCCCGTCGCCGGCCGCCGTCAGCCACCCTCCGCCTCTGTTTTCGGTACGGTCACGCTCCTCTTTCTCTCATCTCTCAATTTTGGCCGGTGGTTATGGCCTTAGGCCGTCGCCGTCGTCGGTGGTCGCTCGCCGCCGCTCAGCCAGAGTCAGAGACGAAGGCCTCAGCCTCCCCCGTGCCACGAGCGTGCCGGACGGCACCCTGGCCGTGCGATTTGGATCAAGCGGCGCAGATTAAATCCCCACGGGATTTAATCTAGGCCCTCGGTTCTCGCTGAACCGGTACGGGCTCATCTGAGCCGTCGGGTCCGTTTTAAAATCCCGCCTCACGACTGACCATTGGATCTGGATCCAACGGTCCAGATCTGACCGTCCCACGTGCTCAGTGCGCGGGTCCATGGTGGGCCTGGCTCACCGTGGACCCACGCCTGTTTTCTGTTTAAATAAAATTCAGAAAATCAATTTAAACTTTAAAAATTCATATCTTGCTCAAATTTAACTCCAAATTTGACCATTTGAATTCTGGAAAATATGTCTTTTTATTGTCTACACTTTTATGCAATAAAAACAATATGTCTATTTGGCACAAAATATTCTTATTAAATAATAAAGAAAAGTACCCTTTAGGATTTAATTTATATTTCATTAAAATTATTCGGAAAAACCCTTAAAATTTTATATATGAATTTCAGAGGACATAATGACTCCATTTCACTGTTTTTAATGCAATAAAAATAGAATGTTTATTTTGCCCATTCCCTTTTCAATATTTCAAAGGCCCTTTTAGGATAAGTAATTAATTCATATAATAAAAATTCAACACTTTATAAAAATATCATGAAAACTTATATAATAACTTCAGAAGACCTAACAACTTAATTTCACTATTTTTACTGCAATAAAAACAATAAGGTCATTTTATACCTTTTTACTTCATTTGTAAAAGGGAAAATAAAAGCCTCTTAGAACAAAATACTTATATCAATTTATAAATTCAGAAACCTCTTTGAAAATTAATCTTAAATATTTAAGTAATAATTCCCTAAAATTTAAGACTCTATCTCCTTTACTTAATATGACAAAGACA
Organism: Zizania palustris; assembly: GCA_019279435.1. NCBI lineage: Eukaryota > Viridiplantae > Streptophyta > Magnoliopsida > Poales > Poaceae > Zizania > Zizania palustris. The sequence goes on from JAAALK010000284.1 coordinate 50,812,737, forward strand.
TGTATGCTTGTATGGTTGATTTTGGGATTGTTTATTGAATGTTGTTTTACTTTTCCGCATCAAGAAGACTTCATCGCCGTCGACGATCCAGAGTCTTATCCCGAGGTTCCACCTTCACCGTTTGCGGATCAAGGCAAGTCACAATCCCCATTTTGATCATCATTGAGCCCAGTTTTTCATAATTACCGCTATAACTCATAGGAATTAAATATTGCATTAGTCTGATATCAAGCCCTACATTATATTTATTAGATCCCCGTCCTTGTGTGTAAACCCAAGCCATGCTTATCGAGCCTGAACTCCTTGTCACTCTACAATATTATATTAGCTAGTGTCCAATGTACCGACACAACTACTATAGGGTAAAAGAACGAGTCGTAGATAGATGGATTCTGCTATATGATTTAGCCCGTTATTCTCGTCTCCGGATTCTGTTGGAGTTGGCCATGTTATATGTATGGTGGGTCGTCTCGGGAATTGGTTAGTCGCACCCGGGGCACTATAAGGACCGGTCTGCGGGATCCGTTGCAATGCACTTCCGTACTAACCACAAGTCAAGTGGGTAAGTCCTAACTGGAGGTATGGATCGTACCAACTTGAAGCACCATAGTGGAGGGGGCAAGGGGCAACCTGCGGGTGACTTGTACCGACGTGGCTCAGGGGGGGTATGGTGTGGCCCGAAGTAACTGTGAGACCATATGATACCTATAAGAGGGTGTTATCGAATTGGTGTGTTCCATGCTAAAGGTTTTGACACGAGTTTCTCGTGACAGGAGTCATTTAACACACTGCGATGTGCGGGAAATGAGGGCCTTGTGGGTACAGTAGTACACCTCTGATCAGAGTTATAAATATTTTCAAAAAGCTGAGCCCACGATCAAGGGCGGGTTGTGTGACCTCTCATAGTTAGTTTACTATTATGTGAATGTATGTGTTATTCATGGCATGTAAGGACTGTTGAGCGAGGGTGGGCTGACTGTACCCCTCGAGTTAGAAGATGATGAATGAACTCATGTTTACTTTTCTGCAATAATAACTTGATTACATTAATTGCTTTACAAATATGCTTTTCCGCAAAAGTAAGCCACTATCTTCCTTGTTACTACCTTGCATTATAATTGCATTCGGTGGCTTGCTATTGTACTCACCCTCATTGACTTACACCACCAGAGGCAGTCTACTTCGAGGAGGGCGAGGTCTGGTGTAGCGACCCAATCAAGGCACGAGACTTGAAGAAGGCGTTCATCTAGAGGATTTATTTTATTAGTTTCTCTTTATTTAACTCTTTTGTATTAATATGGTCTATGAACCATGATTGATTGGCTTATTGTATGCAGTCGTGTGATGAACGTCTTATATTTATTGATTTTCTTTGGAATTTCAATAAATTCCTGGTTTTATTAAATCAGGGCGTTACAGCTCCCCGAGGAGCTCTTCCTCCAGTCGCAGAATTTTATCTTCGGAGCCTTTAAGGGCCCTTTGAAGCACCTTAACCTTCCTTTTGAGCCGATTGGTTTCGAGCTCATTGGAAGTAGCTGCCGCTCTAGCAAGGATGAATTTCTGCAAAAAAGCAAAGTAAGTACGATCTAATTTCCATTAAGGAAATACACTTTATGTTTGTTGCATACTTGGAGGGTAGCCCTTTCGAGGGCTAAGTCGAGCTCCGATCCGTTGGCCTCGCTCAAAACGGAGACCAGCTCGGAGCTCCCAAGCTCTTGTCTCTTTTTAGCCAAAGGTTCCAGGAGGGTTCGGAGCCCTATTCGTTGCTCCAAGAACGAAGCCAGTAACGGGAGCTAGGACAGGGCTCTTTGGTCATCTTCAACAGGGTCTTCTTCCGAAGAACCTTCTGAATGGTCGTTCGTAGACGGCGTTGTCGTCAAAGAGGGAAGAGGCCCAGGACAAGTTTTTCCCTCACCTCACCCCGGCACAAAAACCGGAGCCACCACTTCGGTCGGGGTAGATCCTCTTCGAGAGTGGCTTCCCCAAATGGAGCTGCCTCGTTCGAGATAACTCCTATCGCCGGAGCTACCACTGCGACCGGAGCCTTGTCTCCAATGGGAGCCAAAGCTCCATCTCTGGTTGGAGCCATGCTACTCCTCGAAGCGTCTGCAAAACACAAGGTATTCGTCAATTATCCATTAATATATTGTTGGTGCAGGGAAGTAATCTCAGGAACTTCAAAGAGTAAAGATCGGAGACCTACCTTCATCTTGATTCTGAGGGAGGATTTCGGGGTCCCCAGAAATTCATACATTTGGAGGTATTCTTCAAGTTCCTCCCCCGAGGTTTGCACTAGAGTAGCAGACGTTGAAGCCTTGGCCTCTGTTGCTACTACTCCAATCACAGGGGAGTTGGGATTTTCTGGCTCTGTTCCTTGGACCCCAGCAAGTTCAGGGTGGATCGCCGCCACCTCTTCAGCAGTTGGAGTTACTTCAACTGCTTCCCGAGGGGATTCTCGGTCACAACCCAAGAATCCTCCTCGTCATCGTGCAACAAAAGATCTTAGAGCTCCTTTCCCATGCGAGCCTCCGAAGTCTCTTCTTCTTCTTTAGACTCCTCCGAAGAAGAGCTCCAAATGTCGAGCGAAGACGGAGAAGATGGAGGTGAAGGGAGCTTGACCTTCCGCGCCGCCTTCCTCACTAGAGTTCTCGCAGCCTTGGAGGTCCCAGTGGAAGCCTTCCTCTTCCGAGAGACTGCTCCCGCTGAGTCAAAGTTGGGCAGAGGAGGAGCCTCCATCCCGAGCACACTCCACACTCCATTGGAGCATTCCCAACTCCCAACCATCTCGATCCTCCGTTGCTTCGCAACAGCATTAGGGGCTCTGACCACCCGTTTTGCAGCCCTAGCTATCTACTCCGGAGCTAATGCCAATGGAGACACTGAAATAAGGTAACAATCTATTAAGAATACTACAGTTATTCTCTATGACTAATCTCAATGCAGGAGGTACGGAGGTTTACCTAGGGTTCGAAGCTCCCCCTCCGAAGCGCTTTGAAAGACAATAGGCCAGTCGGCCCCAAGAGGATATATCTGCAGGGCGATGAAATCTTTGGCTAAGTCCCGCATACTCATGCGCTTGGCCACCGAAGACAATAACCCATGCCGCGTTGAAAGAAGGCTTGGGTCTGGAGTCACTTCTTCTGTCTCTCTCCGGAACCATATTTCTTGTAGGGGACCGACAAGCTTGGATTCTTCTCCTACCTCAGCATAAAACCGCCAAAGTATCCAGTCTGAATACCATCGGTCATTGATTGCCTTCGTCGGAAAATTCTTCATGTGTTCTTTCCGGAGATGAAAGTTAACGCTCCCGAAGGCCACTAACCACTTGGAGTCTCCAGGCCCATCTTGCGGCTTCGGTTGGCACAAAGCTTCATGGGTAGCCACGAATACTTCGGACCTCCCCTCACATCCTTCAGCTCAGAGGGCCCATTCGAAGATAGCTAACCTTGCTATGGTGTTCGGATACAGCTGTGGCAAGGTGATGTGGAACATCTCTAACACTTCTGCCAAGAAATCTATTGAAGGAAGGCCTAGTCCCACTTCAAAGAAAGATTCGAAGACGACGACTTCTCCGCTCCTTGCCGTCGGGGTCACTTCTTCTCCAGGAACCCGAGTCCTCATTCCCAAACCCATTTTCCCCCTCACTGCTTCCTCGCTGGATTCCACTGAGCAAGTTGATCGCCCGAGAATAAATGTTTGCTTCAGTGGCTTCTTAGATGGTGGGCGGAGTTCCCGTGGGTTCTTAGGCCAAGAACCCCTAGGGCTCCCGCCATCGCCGTTGCTATAGATGCAGCCCAGGCTTGCCTCTGTGCCAAAGTCCCCACCGCCGTCGGCACTTTTGTGCTGATCCTAACCATTGGAGGATTGCTCGAGAGTATTGGAGAGAAAGGTTGAAGATGGAAGTGTGGAAAGGCTTAAATACCGGAGCTTTGTGAAAGCTTTCCATCGCTGGTCACTTTCCCCTTTTATAACCTCTCCATTTTCGTTTAGCACGATTCATATATGTTTTCACACTTGTAGATCCAACCCTCGTCACTGACAGGGGGGACCAGAAGGTGAAAAAGTGTGAACCCACGGTGATTATTTGTGTCTATTGCTTTCTCGAAAGGCCTAAGGGCTATTTGAGGAGTAACGGCACAAAAATAATGGCTCCTTGCGATGCGCTGCAATTGCAACGGTCCACTTTCTTGCGGAGCCTTCATACGGAGATTCAAGCTCGAAGTATAGATTCGATACATCTTCGATGTTGAGGATGCTTCGAACGGTTATAATACCTTGAATTTTCTCTAAGTCCCTGAGAATGAAAATATTTCTTGTGTATACTGCTCTCCTTGCTGTACACGCTATTCGAAGAAGCATATTCGAGGGGCTACTGTTGGGGGAAAATACTTCATCCTCATGATCCTCAAGATTCCAATATAATGGCAAATCATAATCTCGGAGCCCAAGACTTGTCTCCGGGTTGAAGGACATGAAGTCGGAGGGTCCATCCAGGCTCCGATCTGAAGAGACCCTCCGAAAGGATTCCCCTCCGGAGTGGGAAACAACCAGAAGGGTGGGACGTCTACCCTGTCGACATCCTTCGAATATATTTTACCATATTAACCCTATTCAGGATACCGAAATAGTTTCCACTATGTCAGTTGTAATTGAGGGGTAAAAAGGTCTTTTCCTTAGAGGTTTGACCTATAAATACCCCCCGTCTCGCCCTGTAATAGGCATCGAATATTTAGATATTCAATACACCACTTCGAACTACTTCAATCTATTATCCTATTCAGAGGCTTGAGATAGTCCACATTCACAAACACTTCATTTGCTAGTTTTTGATATTATAGAACCTGTTAGCATAATCCGTTGCGCAAACACACGGGATGCCACAAATGCAAGTAAAATTCTAATGGCGTCAAGACGGGCAACAAGAGCAAATGTTTTAGTAAAATCAATCCCTTCTAATTGTGAAAAACCCTGAGCCACAAGTCTAGCTTTGTTTCTAACCACTGACCCATCCTCCCCTTGTTTGTTTTTGAAAATCTATTTAGTTCCAATGGAATGAACATTAGGAGGGGGATCTAGAAGAGTCCAGACTTGGTTTCTCTCAAAATTTTCAAGTTCTTCATGCATGGCATTAATCCAACTAGAATCATATAAAGCATGACTCACATCTAAGTGCTCGAAAGAAGCAACAAAAGCAGAATCAATGAAATGAGCATGAGACCGTGTTACTCTTTGATCAAGCTCACCAATGATCTGCTCGGTAGGATGTATCCTTTGGATGTGATGAGGAGCCTCACGACAGGATGCAGTCTTCCCTCAACTTGTGTCGGTGAGTTGTCGAAGATGACCGATGTTGAGGTAGTATCTTTGGGGCCTCTTGCCGATGTGGTCGAAGCGGGGTCGGCTTCGGTGGTCGATGTCGAGGGTAGTAGGGGATCATCCTTGAAGTCTTCAAGATCTTCATCTTCAAAGATAGTCTGATCCATATCATGTTCACTTGCATGTTCAAAAGAAGAGCTAACACAGGGGGTTGATTCATCAAAAGTCACATCACATGACTCGATGACAGTGTTAGTTTCTAAATTGAAAACACGATAAGAATGACCATGGGTGGTGTAACCCAAAAAGATCCCGTTAGAAGAATGTGACTCAAATTTGTGTAAATTTCGACGTTTTAGGATAAAACATCGACAACCAAATACTCAAAGATGAGTAACTTTGGGTTGTCTCCCAAAACATAGCTCATAAGAAGTCATGTTCAATATTGAGCGCAAGAATATTCGATTTGAGATGTAACAAGCAGTATTCATGGCCTCAGTCCAAAATTGTCTAGAAGTCCTATGCTCATCGAGCATCGTCTTATCCATCTCAACCAAAGTGTGGTTCTTTCTCTCAACAACATCATTCTATTGAGGAACCCGTGGAGTAGAGAATGGATGTTCTATGCCATGCTCTATGCATAAGTCAACAAAGAGACTATTCTTGAACTCGGTGCCATTATCACTTCGAATGAACTTCAATGCACCAGGGAGTTCAGTGAAAAGTCTCAAAGTTAAGCTCCGAAAGTGTGAAAACACTTCATCCTTGCTAGCTAAAAAGAAGACCCAAGAGTAGCGAGAGAAATCATCGACAATGACAAGAACATACCATTTACCGCCTAAAGAACTAACCCGAGAAGGACCTATAGTGTCCATATGGAGAAGCTCTCCGGGTTGTTCAGTCATCACTATAGTGAGTGGTGAGTGTGAAGCGGCAATCATTTTCCCATGTCAACAAGGTAGAACACCTCCGAACCTCTTCGGAGGGACTCCTTCGCCTAGAAGGTAACTTGTCAATCACTCATCACAGACTTGAAACCAAGGCACATTTCAACTTGGTTTCTCAAAGATGATGTCTGTGGAGCTTCCACCATCAACCAACACTCGCCGAACCTCCGTTCCTGCAATGTTAGCTGTAATAACAAGAGGGTCCACATGGGGGAATTTGATTCTAGCTGCATCAATTGCGGAGAAGGATATGGGCACATGAGACCACTCGGGCATTTCAGCTACTGACGAGGAGGTCCCAATGTGCCCTACTTCGCATACATATTCCCTCCGCTGATGATTAGACATGCCTCTCAGGGTCCCTCCTCCAGAGATGGGCAAGACTACCCGCTTCCCGTGATCTTGGTGGTCTTCTTTCTTCGGAGGTGGCATAACACTGGCCACCGAAGATTGTCTTGGGGCTTTGAAACTGTCCACACGTCCGACAGCCTGCACCGGCTCCGAACGTGTCGTGGGAGGAGCTCGGTCAGTAGTGCTTTGACCAGAACTCCTCTCGAGATATTCGTTCTACAGAGCTAATATGGACTTGCATGCGTTAGTGGTATGGCTTTAGTATTCGCCATGCACACAGCAGAAGAAGGCCTGGCCTCGACCAGCCGGCTTCCCTTGTGGCCTTGAGCTGCTGACCTTGTTGCCCTGAGCCTGTGGATATTTAGGAGGAAATTTCGAAGTAGAAGGGGCAATATTTAGAACCTCGGAGCGAGGATGCTTTTGTCCTCTTCATCCATCATGCTAATTATTTTCGAAGAGAGACAATTGTGATGAGCTTCAGGCCTTCGGCTCGGTCTTGACTTCTTGAAGGAAATTCGATGAAGACGAAGCAGTCCTTCAAAGCCATCCTTCTTCTGACTTGGCATATTACTCGAAGTAGGTCATTAGTTGCGCTATCGAACAAATATATTTCTGATGAAGCTTATCGAGGAGGCCCAGGTTCGTGACACCTTCGTGTGCTGCGTCAACAACGGATGATGTAGACAGCCCCTTTATTTGAGACTTTGTATGAGCGAAGCACTTGAAGAATTGTCGCAGAGATTGTTCGGCCTGCTGCTTCACCTGAAAAATACTCCTTGTAGACATCGACGGTACGAAGGTCCCTTGAAAATTGCTTGTGAATTTTTTCTTTAGCTGCTCCCAAGACTTAATTGATCCTGGTTTTAAAGACTAGAACCAACGGAGAGCCACCCCTTTGAGCGCATGGGGGAAACACTTGGCCATCGTGTCTCAAACCCCTCTGCTGGCTTTAATTGCAAGAGCATAAGAGTGGGAGAATTCTCTAGGGTCTTCCTCTCTGAAGTACTTGCACAGCTTCGATGTCCTGAACATGGGGTCGAAGCACACATTTTGCAAGTCTGGGTGTAGCGAAGATTCATCGTCGATGGAAGAATTTCTCGGTGCTTCTCTGGACCTTAGAAGCTTCGGGAATGTAAACAGGGTCATCATCTTGAGGCACCTCTAGGATGATGGGGCTAGCTTGAGGGCGAAGCCTATCGGTAGCTTCCTTCCTCCACCTTTCTACCTCGGCCTAAAGCCGAGCCATTTGGGCCGCCACATCATATGGATGGCCTTCATTTCCTCTAGAGGGGACCTCCGAGTCTTGAGAACTGATGAAATCAGTTCGGAGCACAGAAGGAGCCATAGGAGGGGCTCCGTATGCTCGAGGGTGAGTGTTTACTTTAGGAGTTTGAGGTGGGGGGACAACGGAGGATCCTCCGACCTCGGTGGTGTTCGAAGATCCCAATCTAGAGGTTCAATAAGATCTTCGGAGGGGACTAGTGCCTAGGCTCTGTTTAGGAGGCATGGCTCTAGGAATGGATTGGTAGAGAACGAAGTTTTTGTACTAAGTTCTCCATGGACGGCGCCACCTGTTGGCGCAAAAGATTATGATAACAGGTTTAGTAAACTCGAAAGACTGACATACGAAGTGTTCGCTTATGTGGACTATTCCAAGCCTCCGAATTAGATAATAGCTTGAGATACTTCGAAGTGTGTATTGAATATCTTAGTATTCGATACCCCTTACAGAGTGAAGAGGGATATTTATAGACAAGATACATTAGGAAAAGACTTTTTTCCTCTCTAATTGCAACCGACTTAGAAGATATTGTTTAATATTCTTCATAGGGTTAAAAGGGTAAAAGACTAAGTCGGCAGTGAGAAAGTAATTTTTCTGTCCTTGCTGGCAGTACCCCTTCGGGTAAAGAGGCTCCGGGATTCTTCGTCACGCCGAAGCCTTCGTGGAGGCTTTTATCGTAGAAGGCTCCGAATGCAGCGAAGCCTTGATGCTTTAGGACCTTCCGAGATCAAAGCTTTTGACTTCATTTTCTCTTCTGACAGCATTGATGTAGAGGTTTTGTTATGATGTGGAGGATGAAATATTTTCCCCCAACAACTCCCAATTGATTCATGGAACCTTTCACTGCTTATTTTTGTTGTTGCAGACTTGCAATGCATGAAGGATGCTTTTGTTTTCTAAAATGAAAATGTTAGTTGCTGCCTATTGGAATGTGAAATTCAGTCAGTCTGAAGAGCCATGGTTGTGTAATTTCAGCGGTCCAAAGTCAGTTCGTATGCTCCATTGCTCTGGATATTGTAGCCTACTCATGTATCCAATCGGAGCAACGCCGGTATGTTGCACAGTTTGCAGTAACATGACCATTGTTCCTTCTCCTATTTCACAAGTTTTTCTCAGTTTTTCTGTAAGTAGTATGACATATAAAATTTCAGTTTGTTTATATGCTTACATCCCATTCTATCTATTTTATTTACAAAAAGTGATTCATGTATGGTTTTTAGTGCATAAATCTAGCTATAAATTAAGTACAGAGAAATTAGCCAGTTTTCCATTGAAATCGATGCAAGAAGCTTTGCATTTGCTGAAAGTTTGTCCTAAAGTGCAGTTTTTCTGATGATACCAGCAAAATTTTCTCATCCTCCTCTTCCTCACTTGCAATTGGTATATTCTGTGGTTTTGATTTCAATATGAAAAATCATCCTTATGAACAGAATTATGAATATAATATATTCTTGTGGCTGAAAGCGGCAATCAGTCGATAGCAATGAAAATCCCAGAGTTTGCTCATATTCAAGTCATTCGCATGAAAATTGGTTGTGGTCCAGAAAACAAAATGTTTTGAAAAGAACATCCTAAATCTACCAGAGTATGATGAAATATCTCTTATAATTACTAAATGTGCTACAAAAGTAACCTGCAATTACTGAAGGTTTCACAAGGACATCCATTAACATCAAGTTCTAAAGTTGTATACACACATGTTCAGAGTTCAGTGTAGGACCAAAAGTAGCGACCAGAGGGGGGTGAATGGGTGCCTAATAATTCTTTCGAATCAATGACCTTCTCCCAACACCCAACGCACCTCAATAGACAATCAACAGAGGCAAAAACAGATCATAGGTACTAAAAATAATCTAGCCTAAAAATGATCGGTGTCCTAGTCGAAAAGACACCAACATAGTGCTTAAAGGCAGATTAAAAGATCATTCAACTCACAATCATTTCAATCATCACGTGAATATTCATCAATAGTACATGAGCATTTAATCAGACAAAATACGTGCAGATGATGAAGTACGTGCTCAGACAATCCCAAATCACAAGCAGTTCATGGAAAGGATCAAGCACAATATTTGAAGCCTTTAAAAACAACTAGATGCAGTCAATTAAATGTGCTAGGAGATAGTCGATCCATTTTATAATATTCAGAAATAAAGCAGTGCACGGAAATCAAGAAGAATAATTTATTGTGCAATAACTTGTCTCCTGTTCATGCATTTCACCGAACACAAAGCCTGCATGCTGAATGCCTCCCGTAGCAAACGCCACATGCCATGCCTACGGTCTTCAGTGAATTGTTCCCAATGCGACAGAGCCAACGCTGCTTGCTGTGTGGTAGAACTGCAATGAAGCCTGAAGGCTGCCGCTTGCGCTACCTTGCACGGCCTCCAAGTGCACCACAGACCTCAGTCACGCCGCCAGAAATGTTTCAGCCGAGTCACAAGCTGTAGCTGCAATCATGTGTGTCGAGGCTCGCCCCACGCGTCAAGTTGTGTGTGCATGTTGCGGCTCCTCGAGCAGTCTGCCCTCGCCGTACACCTCCGGCCACGCTGCTCAGATTCCTTCATCTTCACGCCACTGACGCCTTCTGCAGCACTGCTGCACTCGCCGAGACACACTGCTTGGAACACTGCTAAAGCACGCGGGGGCTCTCTGTGCTCCACGCATCCTAGGCATCGAGTGCTCTGCCCAGCTCATGATGCGCAGGGACGCACAGCCGCCTGCGCGATTGTAGGATCGATGTACCAACTAGGGGGGGTGAATATGTGGTTTTTTAAAACTAATTCAATTTAGATTAGCACTAGACAAGGACCTTAGACAAAAATGACAAACAACTCGATTAAAATAGTGCAACCTAGGATGGCAAAGATAAATTAGTCTAAGAAGATAAATTTGCACAATTTAACTTGCTCAAAGTAAAGGGGACAAGAGACAACCGAATTTTATCCAGAGGTTCGGAAATTTGCCAATTTCCTACGTCCTCGTTGAGGCGAGTTTCACTTGACCGCTCTCTTCACCAAGCCGTGTATTCCTCAAGGAGAAATTGGCTTGAAGATGAGCCAGCACCGGAAGTGCAACTCTCGGGCCTAGATCACAAGTGGTAGCTCTTCTCCACTCCAAATAGACGAGCTTAGACCTTCATATCCTCCCAGGTCTCCTCCACAACCTTCTTGGAGAGATCACCGGTTTCTTCTCCGAGCCGTCAAGGAGGTGGCAACCTCCAAGAGTAACAAGCTGCAATCAAAGCTAGGAGAAGACGATCAAGTGCCAAAAATGCAAATGCAATGCAATCTATTCAATCACTTGATCACCCCTTTTTGCTTCCCAACCACACTAGTGCTCAATTTAGTGCTCAATGGTGGCAGAGACTCTCTTGTGCTCAAGTTTGCTCAAATGAGTGCCAAAAGTCTGGCAAAGGAGTTGTAGCAAGGGTTTATATAGCCACACACCCAAAAAGTAGCCATTACAAGAGTTAGGTGGCTCTTTGTGCACTGTCGGTCTGACCACCCATCTTGGGCCGGTCTGACCGACCCTTACTATAACGGCTAGAAAACTAGTTGTTTTACTGATGTGATAGGCTACCCGATCTGACCGGCCATGCTGGCTCGGTTGGACCGGCCCTACCCGGTCTGACCGACCATCAGCTCGGTCAAACAGATAGCGTCCCTGTCGGCTCTGTAAACCAGCAGATTTGCAACCCTGTGCAACCCGGTCGGACCGGAGCCACATAGTCGGTTAGACCGCCAGGGCAGAAAAACTACAAGAGATGCATTTTTGTAGTTTCAAGAACTTGCCAATTTTGTAACGTTTGCAACAATCAGACATGATCAAAAGCTACTATATGCAATGCAAATCGGCACTTGAAAATCAACTCATAACCAAGATGCAACCCCTCTTTATAGTACGACAAAAATAAAATTGAAACCTAGCTTAATTGATCGCTCCAAACACCTCGATCAATTTCTAGTTTTCTTCAAACCTTTTGCTGTTGCTCTTTAATACGTCCAGATCTTCGAGTTTTCCATCTTGTGCTCCATTTACGCGGGACCTAATAATTTCCTTCACACTTAAGAAAAATATTAGTCCACAAATGCGAGTTTGTCATTAATTACCAAAACTCACATGGGGCCTAGATCTTCAATCTCCCCGTTTTTGGTAATTGATGACAAACACTACAGAGATAAAGAGATATTTTAATAAAAGTATCTACAATTAAGTGCAAAGCTTCCCCTGAAATAGTGATGGGGTGCAAGTATGTGGAGCAAGATATGAGTTGTAAGTATTATGAAAGAAACATAATGCCAAACGCAATTCAAAATACAATTCAAAAGTTCAGTAAAGCAAAGCACACAAGAATTTGTCATAATACGAGCAAATAGTTCAAATTAAGTTCAACATGACATAGGAAGCAAATAGGGTTTTTATTACAACCAACCATAGATAGATAGATAGAGTAGACTATATCCTAAGAACTAAACCTGACTACTTCCTGACTACTTCTTCTCCCCCTTTTGGCATCAAGAACCAAAAAGAGACTAATCCTTGGATGGAGGAGGCTGAGCATCATCAAGGTGATGACAACGGCGCTGGTACTGAATAGGATAGCCTGCAGAAGAAGATGAATCTAGCCAATCAACTCGAGAAGAAAGAGTGTCAATCCTTGAGTTGAGACGCTCTTGACCACTTTGAAGGTCCTGCAGATGGGTGGTGATTGCTTCCTGACCCAAAGCCATCTGATCAATCCTTGCATTCAACTGATGGAAACCCGCTGTCACTTGTTGAAGCACTGGATCAAAGAACTGAGCAGCATCCATACCAAAATAAGGAGGAGGAGCATAGGCGCCTGATCCAGAATCCTGAGGTGGAGGTGGAGGAGCAAAGGAGCTGCTGGGTATGTCCTGAGGATGAACCTGCCCCGCACCCACATCAGCTGGATCGACAGCTGGAGCCAAAGGAACTGCCGGGAAACGAGGCCTATACTGAGAGTGAGATATATCAAGGCACTCATTTACATTTCCCACTTTACTCAAGATCAGTCTCATGATAAAGGGAGCATAGTAGACTCCAAGAGTGAGGCTTCCCTTTGAGAGGGCCATCTCATAGAGCATCAAGTGGATGACATCAAACCTCTTCCCAGTCATCACTGCATCCAAGAGAGTCCAAACAACACCACGAATGGCATCGTTGTTGCCCAGACGAAGTAAGATGCAGTGCCGCAGGATGCGATGTGCCACACTGTGCAGAGTCTTCATTCTAGTGACCCCTCCAATCTTGAGTAGTAGAAGGGATATAGAATTGTGCCATCTCAGCTTTGGACAAAGGATTATGAGTAAACTCATCATGCAATCTGACGCCAGAAGAAAACCTTATGTCCCAAGCACTCTGAATTTCTTGCTTTGAAGCAATGCAGAAAATGTCTCCCGTCATCCAAGTGAGAGAATCACAAGTGGCCGGTATGAACACTGTGGCATAAAATTGACGGATGAAATCCTAGTTGAAATCTTGCTTCAAGCTGACTGTCTTGTGAATCCCAACAGTCCCAAACACATTCCTGAGAGCTACAGCCTCTCCACTCAAATCCCTCCAAGAGTTCCACTTATGAGGAGCCAAAGAACGGTTTTCATAAGCAATGTTGTATACCTCCTTCTGAAACTTGGTGTGAAACCGCTGGTCCAAGGTGTCTCTAGGTCTGGGGAATTGGTTCTGATGGCGTAGACAGGCAAAGTTCTCTTGATTCCGGACATCCACTTTGAACTCAAGTGATGCAAAAGGATCTTCACTAGCTGCCGGGGGCTGAGGAGCCATTTCCTCCTCATTCTCAGAGTTGTCATCTTCATAGGCAAAGTCCTCATCACTATCTGCTTGAAATTATCGAGATGACTGGCCACGGTCCTCAACATGCTTTGAGCGATGCTCATTTCCTTGAGAGCGACTGGTGCGAGGCATGACTGAAGCAAATCAAGGAGAATATGAATAAATGAATCAAGATTGAGTAAGATAGGATTATGGACATGATGGTGAGATAGGCTATGAAGTTGCTGGAGGGCAAAAGTATCAAGGAGCAAAGATGAACAAAAATACGTGCCGAAACGGGGAGGTCGGTCTGACCGAGGCAATTGGGCCGGTCTAACTGCCAGTACATGGCCGATCTGACCGCCCATTGCCAACCGGTCCGATCGGCCTAGCAACCCGGGCAAAAATTCCCTTTTGCACAAAAATTTTCCAATGTCAAATTTACCATAACAAATTGCATAGAGGCATGGGAAATGGTACCATAAGACTAATAATTGAAGTAGAAGATGAATTTAGCCTAGGCAAGATCAGATGCAAGCCCATGAACATGAACCCTAACCCTAACCTCCAAGGGGATGAAATTAAGGGATTCTTCGGAGGAGAGATTCTTACCAGCAAGGGAAGATGAAACCGAGGTCGGACCGGAGAAGAACCACCGGTTGGACCGGCAAGATTTGCGATGAAACAGATTTTTGAAGATTGGGGGCAAGAGAAGAGGAGTAGGGCTCGGTTTGAGAAGAGAAGAGAAGAGTAATAGAGAGGAGAGGAAACTGAATAGAGGGGGAAGTTATAACCATGCCCGAGCCCCGGTCTGACCGGCCATGGGGGCCCAGTCGGACCGACTCAGGTTGGGCGGTCAGACCGGCCAAGCCTACCCGGTCAGACCGACTTCACAAAACCCAGCCAATATTTTATTTCAAGGCAAAGAAGGGGCAAAATAGAAAACATAGCAAAATAATTTTGAAAATTTTCAAACTTTGCAGAAACAATGTATAACTTCCAAAGTTTATAAAGCATCAAAATTTCAAATTTTTAAGTTCAAAGATAAGGAAATACTCAAATGTACGCTTTGGTTCAAAACGGTCATTTGACAATTTTTACCGAACTTCAACTTTAAATATCTTTTTGTATGATGGTTAAAGTTAAAACATTTGAATACAAAAAATGTTCATATGATCCATATCTACAAGTTTTGTTTTGGACTAAAGTTCAAAATATGTCTTGAAATGAAACTAGGAGAAAAATCCAATTTGACTCAAAAATAGAATCTTTAAGTTACCTTTTGGATCAAAAAGAAAATTCAATGCTATAAAAGAGTTTTATTTGGAGCAAAATGCTTGGAATACATTTGCAAACATATTGGCGAGCTCAGCCCTCTTGACGGAGAGTTTCCAGAGCCCCTGGCGCACCGGTCGAGCCTTCGGGTCGACCGCCAGCGAATGCTCGATGATCGAACGGTCGACGCCCGGGATATCTTCGTCGGACCACGCGAAGATGTCGAGGATGTTGCTGGATGACTTCCTCGAGCTGCTTCGACACCTCCGGCTCCAAGCCCCCTCCGAACTGGATCGGACGCTCCTTCCCGTCTTGGATCAAGGTCTTCGTGATGATGTCCCCCTTCGGGAGAGGCTTGACCGGGTGCCCCTTCGGCACAGGATCCCCGGCGCCGGAAGGGTCGGCATCCTCCACGCCTTCGCGGACGCTATGAATCTGGCGTGGCTCCAGCGGCGCTGAGTGGCCGTATTCAACTCGACGGGCTGCGGCCTGGTCGCCTAGGACAGACAGCACCCCCTGGGGTCGGCATCTTGAGGCACATGTAGTTGTGGTGGGCGATGGCTCCGAAGCGGTTGAGCATCCCTCTCCTGAAGATGGCGTTGTAGGCGTACGGGGTGTCCACCACATCGAAGAGGATCTCCTCGCGACACTGGAGGGGGGAATCGCCGAAGGTCACCTCCAGCGTGACCTGGCCCAGTGCATCGAGCGGGGGCCTGCGAAGCCCTGGAGTGGACGAGAAGCTGGCAGCAAGTGCTTTCGAGAGAGACACAGCTGATCGAAGGCCTACACAAAAATGATATCAGCAGAGCTTCCCCCATCGACCAGGATGTGACGCACGACTCCGGCGATATCTGCGGAAATGACGAGGGGGTCGGCATGCGGGAACATGACTCCGGCGGCGTCCTCGGCGGTGAATGTGATGGGGACGTGGGACCATTCGGCGGCGTCCATCATGGTTTTGCCATAAAAGAAAATACCTTATGCTCACTACTCTAATTTCTAGACCAAAACAATCTGGCAATGACATTGATATCTTTCTAGAACTTTTGATGGAGGATATGAAATGTCTATGGGAACATGGTGTGTGTGTGTGGGATGAGCACAAGAAAGAGCACTTCAATCTAAGAGTCATGATCTTTTGCACCATAGTTGACAACCCAGGACATATGTCCCTAACATGATAGGTTAAAGGAAAGACAACATGTGTAGTGTGTGTGGACCAGACAGAATATGTGCATCTTTCATTATTCGTTAAGACAATATATATGTGACACCGTATATTTTTACCAAGAAACCACAAATATCAAAGAAATAAGGACCATTTCGACGGTATAATCGAGCTTGGACAGCCACCACGACATCGAGACGGCAAATTTCTATTCAAAATGGTGAAGAATATTGTTTTCGGAAAGACGAGGAAGAAATCTAAAAAAATTTCTAAGGACACTCCATTTAAAAAGTAATCAATCTTCTTTAGGTATTTGCCCTATTGGAAGGAGTTGGAGATTGGTCATTCTATCAATACAATGCACGTTGAGAAAAATGTTTTCGAAAGCACCATCGGTATTTTGTTAGACATACCGGGCAAGTCAAAACATGTGTTGGGGGAGATAATCCTGATGACAGTAGGGGAGCATGAAGGCCTCTACGGCCCCGAAGGAAGGCTATGGCCGAAAGACCCGAAGCCTTGCGTCGGAGGTGCCTGGACCTCCGAACAAGGAATCCGGAGACCTTCAGAGGCTCCGAGACGTGCCAGAGGGGTCCTCGGGGGAAGAGTAACCAGCCGGACGCCAGAGGCCACCCTTCGGATGGAGCTGAGGTTCGAAAGGGAGGCCGTACGCTGAGAAGACCCAGTCAAGACCGTAGGGGGGACAAGATCATGATCGCCTGTGCCGTGTCGGGCAGACCTTGCAGCACCCGACACGGCTGATACGCTGTCAGATCGCACCTTCCTGTCTGTACTATGTAGTGCTTGTCTGTACCATGTAGTGTCTGTTTTGTCTGTACCATTGACCGATGTCAGACCAAGTGGCAGTTGGGGGTTGTGGGAACCCGACCCTTCAGAGCGGGCCACCCTATAAATACCCCCCCAACGGTAGTTTTTAGACACACGATAAAAGAATACAGAGCACACTACACTCCATTACTCCCAAAACCTGCTGGTTCGATCTGTCATCCCAACAATTGGCGCCATTCGTGGGGATCCTAGTTCGAGAAGCTAGCGTCCTCTACATCCAGTCACGAAAACATGTCGGTCAGAAGGGCGCGAGCACTATTCCTCTGCGACGGTCAGCCCGCATCGTTGGAGTCGAGCCCACCCCAGTTGCCATTCCCGACCAGCCGGTCATCGCGTCCGTCGAGGCGGCTGCCATGGAACCAACCCAGGCCCCGGAGGGGATGCTGGAGGTTTAGGGCCCTGTTGGCGTCCCGGAGCCGCCTTCCGTCAATCCCGCAGGGCTCCAGGAGGGGCCGTCGGGATGCACCCTCCAAGCGGGCCCCCGGTGGTGGCCCTCCGGACTGACTACGTCTGTTCACAAGACCCTGAAACCGCCTCAGGAGGAAGCGGGAGTCATGCTGATGCTCTAGCCACCGAGAATGCCCGGCTGAAGGCGGAACTGGCCTAATGGCGCCAGGAGGCGTCGCTCCGCCCTCCTGAGCCCTCCCGCGCTACGAGGGTCACGGCCGTAGCCCTAAGCGACGATGAAGATCAAGTGGAGGAAGAAAATGCGTCGTACGACGAGGAGTCTCCCCTACACCCCAACCTCCAGAGGGTGCACTTCGGCTCGAAGTTTCTCGCCGCCAAGCTCCCCAAGTACTCTGGAGACTCCGACCCCGGAGAGTTCTCCCGCTCGTACGCTCTAGCAATAGAAGCATCCGGGGGGAGCCGGGACACCATGGCTAAGTGCTTCCCTCTAGCGCTCGAGGGTATCGCCCTCCGGTGGTTCTGGTCGCTCCGGCCTAGGACCATCCATTCATGGGATCAGCTGAGGAAGAGATTCGTCAACAACTTTCAGGGAACCTTCGTGGCCCCTATGTCCACCGGAAGTCTCTTCCAGGTGAAGCAGCAGCCCGGAGAGACTTTGCGGCAATACTCCCAGCGCTCCGCGCACACCAAAGCTCAGATCAAGGGGCTTTTGGCTTCCTCGGTCATAGACGCTGCCCGGGAAGGCATCACCCACCCGGGCCTCCTCGACAAGCTCCATCGGAAGCCCATCTCCTCCGTGGCTCAGCTCATGACATACTTCGAAGAGTACGCCCGGTCCGAGGAAGGTCAGATACGCCGGGAGGCGATGATAGTCCCTGTCCGTGCTACGAATCCAAAGGCCTATGAAGTCTCGCCGGACCTTGACCGTGGGGCCCGCCCCGCTCATAACTTCCGCCGCCAAGACTTCGGCCGACAAGACCCCGTCCACGAAGACTCCTGGCGGGGCCGGAAGCACCTTCGGGGGGAGGTCCTCAGCATCACCCCTCGGGTACCCGCTAAGCACCAGCACACGCCCAGCGGAGGCCGCTTCACCGGAGCTAGGGCTCCACCACGAGCACCCTCCGGAGGGGCCACGCTTTACTGCAGCGTCCACGGCGAAAACTAGAGCCACGACACCGACTCCTGCCGGACCATCCTCGCCCTCCGGAACGACTACCTCGAGCGAAATGTCGGCCGCGGTTCCTTCAACAAAGGAGTCCCGGTATCTCGCCTAGAAGCGGTCAAGGTGGTCGGGCGCCACAATGGGCCCAAAGTCCTGGGCCTAGCTCCGGAGTTCGGTAGGTCCCAGGTTCCCAAAATCGAGGATGTGCCAGGATCGGGGGAAGCGGGTGGTCCTACCCATATCCGGAGGGGGGGCCTTGGGAGCCTTGTCCAAGCGCCAGTGGCGAGACTACGTTCAGGAGGTCGGGCATATCGGCACATCCAGCCCCTCCGTGCTGCCCAAGTGGTCCCATGTTCCCATCTCCTTCACCACCGAAGATGCCGCCGGCGTCAAGTTCCCGCATGCCGACACCCTCGTCATCTCTGCAGATATCGCCGGAGTCAAGGTGCGTCGCATCCTGGTCGATGGAGGAAGTTCTGCTGATATCATCTTCGTGCAGGCCTTCGACCAGCTGTGTCTCTCTCGGAAGCACTTGCTGCCAGCTTCCCGTCCACTCCAGGGCTTCGCTGGCCCCCCGCTCAACGCCCTGGGCCAGATCGTGCTGGAAGTGACCTTCGGAGACTCCCCCCGCCGACGCTATGAGGAAATCCTCTTCGACGTGGTCGACGCCCTGTACACCTACAACGCCATCTTCGGGAGGGGGATGCTCAACTGCTTCGGAGCCATCGCTCATCACAACTACTTGTGCCTGAAGATGCCGACTCTAGGAGGGGTGTTGTCGGTCCTAGGCGACTAGGCCGCTGCCTGTCGAGTCGAGTATGGCCACTTGGCACCGCTGGAGCCACGCCAGATTCACAGCGTCCGCGAAGGCTTGGAAGGTGTCAGCCTCCCAGGCGCCGGAGACTCTGTGCCGAAGGGGCGCCCGGTCAAACCTCTCCCGGAGGGGGAGATCATCACGAAGATTTTGATTCAAGATGGGAAGGAGCGCCCAATCCGGTTCGGAGGGGGCCTAGAGCCGGAAGTGTTAGAACAGCTCGAGGGAATCATCCGCAACAATCTCGACATCTTTGCATGGTCCAACGAAGATATGCCGGGCGTTGACCGCTCAATCATTGAGCATTCACTGGCGGTTGACCCAAAGGCTCGGCCGGTGTGCTAGGGGCTCCGGAAACTCTCCATCGAGCGGGCCGAGCTTGCCAAGGCCGAGACTGAGAAGCTGCTTCGAGCGAGGGTCATTCGAGAAGTGAGTCACACTGAGTGGTTGTCTAATCCAGTGTTTGTCCAAAAGAAAACATCTGGCAAGTGGCGTATGTGTATCGACTTCACCTCTCTAAATAAAGCTTGCACCCGTGACCCCTACCCCATGCCTCGCATTGATGACCTAGTCGATTCCACTGCCAGTGGTGAGCTCCTTAATTTCCTCGACGCTTATTCAGGATACCACCAGATCTAGATGAAGCCTGAAGATCAAGTCAAGACAAGCTTCGTTACCCCCTCAGGAGTATTTTGCTATGTTCAGATGCCTTTCGGCCTCCGCAACGCCGGGGCCACCTTTCCAAGACTAATATCCAAGGCTTTGAGCCAACAGATAGGTCGCAACATCGAAGCATATATGGACGATATTGTCATTAAAAGTACCACCAAGGATCACCATAGTGCGGACATAGCCGAGATCTTTGATAGCCTTCGGCGGTGTGGAATCCGCCTTAATCCGGAGAAGTGCGTCTTCAGAGCACGCGCTGGGAAGCTGCTCGGATATCTGGTTTCCAGCCAAGGTATCGAAGCCAGTCCAACGCAAGTCAGCGCGTTGCAGAATATGTCCCCTCCTCAGAACCTGCAGCAAGCGCAGAAGCTAGCTGGGCGCTTAGCCGCTCTTGGCCGGTTTCTGGCAAGATCAGCTGAAAAAAGCTTGCCCATCTTCAAGGCACTTCGGGGCTCTAAAAATTTCGAATGGACGCCCCAAATGTCAGAGCTGCTTTGATCAAATAAAGGAATACCTCTCCGGCCTCGTAGCCCTCGCTACGTCCCAAGCCGACAGTCCTCTTCTGGTCGACCTCACCACCTCCAGCAGCACGGCAAGCGCGGCCCTAATCCGGGAAGAAGAACTCAGCGGAAAGTTGGTTCAGCGCCCCGTCTACTTCGTATCCGAAGCCCTCTTCGAAGCGAAAACACAGTATTCCGAGCTCGAGAAAGTGGCATACGCTCTTGTCATGGCGTCCCAGAAGCTTCGGCACTACTTCCCGGCTCATGATATCATTATCCCAACCACATACCCGCTGGGCGACATGTTCCGAAACAAGGATGCCACCGGCCGCATCGGGAAGTAGGCGATAGAACTGGCCCTATTCGGGATCTCCTTCATTGCCCGAACTGCCAACAAGTCTCAAATCCTCACCGACTTCATTGCTGAATGGACGTCCATAGCTGATTGCGCCGGTACCGAGGCATGCGAAGGAGTCTGGACCGTCTATTCGGACGGTGCCTACCAAGCTTCAGGGGCTAGAGCCGGAGCAGTTATTGTCTCCCCCTCCGGCCAGCGGGCCTCATACTCTGCTTAGCTAAACTTCAAGGCTACCAACAATATCACCGAGTATGAAGGAGTCCTACTGGGTCTCCGCAAGGCGCACGCTCTCGGGGCCGCCCGCATCGTGGTCAAGACCGATTCTCAAGTCATCGCCGGGCATATAGACAAGAGTTTCCAAGCTCGAGACCCAGACCTCGCCTCCTACCTCGAAGCCATTCAGAAATTTGAAGCATCCTTCAAGGGGATCTCCGTTCAAAGAATCCTAAGAAGCGAAAACTGCCAAGCCGACGCCCTCGCTAAAGCCGGAGCTGGCGGCCAGGCCATCCTGCCGGGCGCCTTCTTTGAAGAACTTACCCAACCTTCGACGCTTCTCCGCAACGAGTCATCAACCTCCGCACCAGCCGAACCCCTAGCGTCGCCTCGGCCAGCCCCAGTTCTCTGCACGGTCAGCAAAGATTGGTGGGAGCCCATTCTACGAGCACTCGGCGGCTACATGGACGACCGACCCAGTCCAGATCAAGCGCGGCTCCAACTCCGCGCCAGGTCGTTCCAAGTCATTGACGACATCTTGTACAAGTCAGGGGTATGTTCCCGCTGCTCCGATGCATCTCTCGCTCGGACGGGACGGCCATGCTCCGAGAAATCCACGAGGGGTTGTGCGGCAGCCATTTAGCACCCTGGGCACTCACCGAGAAGGCCCTCCAGCAAGGCGTGTACTGGCCCACAATCTCCGTCGATGCTGAAGACCTGGTACGTACCTGCCAAGGGTGCCAATGGATGGGGCGACGGAGTCACAAGCCTTCGGTCAGCCTGCAGGTCATCCCACCTGTGTGGCGTCTGGCTCGCTGGGGCATGGACCTCATTGGGTCGTTCCCTAGGGCAAGAGGCAATCTGCGCTTTGCAGTCGTCGCCGTTGAGTATTTCTCCAAGTGGGTCGAGGCCGAGCCGCTGATTTCCATCACTTCCCGAAGTGTCCAGAAATTCTTCTAGGCAGAATATCGTCTGCCGCTTCGGAGTGCCCAAGCAGCTCACGTTGGACAATGGCACGCAGTTTGATGCTGGGGCTTTCAAAGCATTCTGCGAAGAATTGGGAGTCCAACTCTGCTTTGCAGCAGTTCGGCACCCTAAGTCAAATGGGGCGGTTGAGCGGGATAATGGACACATACTCTCTGGCCTTAACAAATGTATCATTGTCTTAGCTAAGGGATTGTGGCCTGAAGAGCTCCCGAAGATCTTGTGGTCCATTCGGACCACACCCTCCCGTGCCACCAGATTTACCCCGTTTTGGCTCCTCTTCGGCGACGAAGCAATGACCCCAACGGAGATCCGGGCTGGCTCGATGCGAGTCACGTCGCCCGAGAGTAATCAAGAACGTGCCATCTCCCTCGATCACATGGAGGAGACATGGCTCCGAGCCGTCGCTAACCTCTCACAATACCAACAGCAGACGAAGGAGTGGAACGACCCCAAGGTCAAGCGCAGCGAGTTCTAGCCCGGACACCTCGTCTTGCGCGCAGTGGCCGCCCCAACGAAACTCGGCAACAAGTGGGAAGGTCCGTACATCGTGACAAGCTCTGGGCGGCCCGGCTCCTACTGCCTGGCCACCTTAGAAGGCGAAGACCTGAAGCACACCTGGCACGCCGAACACCTGAAGCGCTATTTTGCATAATTCTACAAGTATCTACCGGTGATGGCCGATGTCGCCTGCCGTTGTACACAATTTGCCATCCTCTAATATTATCAGGCACGCGTTCTGGTCAAAGTACACTCTTCGGTATCTAGCCATCATTCTTTTCGCCCGATGTTCGGGTTTCGAGCTCTGGCTCGACACACCCTCCAATCGGGTTCCGTGCTCCATCTCGACGCACCCTACGTTCAGGTTCCGAGCTCCGGCTCGACGCACCCTACAATCAGGTTCCGAGCTCCGGCTCGCCGCACCCTACAAGAGGGTTCCGAGCTCCGGCTCGACGCACCCCACATTTGGGTTCCGAGCTCCGGCTCAACGCACCCTACAATCGGGTTCCGAGCTCCGGCTCGCCGCACCCTACAAGCGGGTTCTGAGCTCCGGCTCGACGCACCCCACATTCGGGTTCCGAGCTTCGGCTCGACGCACCCTACAATCGGGTTCCGAGCTCCGGCTCGACGCACCCTACAATCGGGTTCCGAGCTCCAGCTCGACGCACCCTACAATCAGGTTCCGAGCTCTGGCTCGACGCACCCTACGGTCGGGTTTCGAGCTCTGGCTCAACGCACCCTACAATCGGGTTCTGAGCTCTGGCTTGACGCACCCTACGTTCGGGTTCCGAGCTCCGGCTCGACGCACCCTACAATTGGGTTCTGACCTCCGGCTCGACGCACCCAACGTTTGGGTTCCTAGCTCCGGCTCGATGCACCCTCGATTTGGGCCCCGAGCCCCCCGTTCGATACAACTTCGTCCCCCTGCCTTCCTCACTGTTGTTCGTGCCCAGTCGACAAGCCGTCTACCCGCGACAGAGGGGGGGAAGGAGAAAGGAGGAAGGCTTCGATTATGTGCATCGTCAATACAACATGCAATATACAGTGTTTGTCGCAAATCAAAAGCAAGTGATCAAGAGAAGTTTTCATCTAAACCAAGCAGGAACCGGAAGCCTCTCCGATCCGAACAGTCATCCGGGCCAGAGCCTGCCCTAGTCCGAGGCTCTGGGGCTGCATGCGTAGACTTCTCTTTCCTCTTCTGCCTTTTCTCCTCCTTCCTCTGGGCGCGAAGAGTCCTCTGGTCTTCCTGCAATTGAGCCCAGCTACGCAAACCTTCGCCACCAGACGATGCTCTGCCCGGACCAGCTTCCGTGTCGGACCAATCCACTGGTTCGGGAGATGAAGACAGAGCTCGGGGCTCTTTCTCTTCTTCCTTAACTAGGCTCAGAACCCCTTGAAGAATTTCGGGGTCCGCATACCTGTCGCTACCTCAGGGAAGGACGAAGCGTGCGGGCCGATTCGCTCTCAAGGCTTCGAGAAAAGCCCATCGGAGCCGAAGAGCATCGTCAGGCTCGAGTACCTCAATATCGCAATCGTAGGCATAGACACCCTGAATAATCCTCGGAATGCATGTACTTTTTATTAATTGCATAGATAAGTTTCTAAAACTATTACAAGATGTGCAGCGCAGGGATCCTAAAGGAACTACACCTTCGGGTCCGGTTGCTGTGTCGTGGCCGAAGGCTTCGAGGACGCCGGAGGTTCACTGGAACGAAGGGCTTCCTCCAACCAAGCCTTGATCGCCTCGGGGCCCTCGGCTTGCCAGGTCACCTTGAGCGCTCTCCAAGACTGAGCCACCGCCAGACTCGGCGACCAGAGGTGGCTCCCCCCGAAGGCGACGGGATGTGAGCTCGAAGGCGAAGAAACGGGGAGGCCGGACAGCTCAAGATGCCGGAGGATCCCGAAGGCGGCTACCCGGGCTGATACCTCACCATACTTTGACATGGTGAGGCTTATCTGGCGGACGGCGGACTAGACGAACTTTAGCCGATGGCCAAGGGGCTCCCGGGCAACGTCGAAGGCCGTGCATCTGGTGCCGTAGCGCGCCAGCACCCTTCGGAGAGACGCCACCGTGTCCGCCACCGTCTTTTCCCCCTGGGCGAGCGCTTCGGTCATCTCCTCGTTCTGAGCCAGGAGGTCCGCTCCGGTCCGCTCCAGCTGGAGCACTCGGGCTCCGAGAGCTTCGGCGTTGGCTGCTGCTTCCCAGAGCTTGTCCATCTCCGAGACTTGGGCCTGAAGCATGAAGACCTCTCCTTCGAGCCGCTCCGCTTCCTCGGCTCGGGTCTGGAACATCTCCGCCTCGGCAGCCTTGACCCGAAGGGCGTTAACCTCCGCCTCGAGCTTGTCCGCTCGGGTGGCCCGAGCCCGGATCCCCTCCAGCTCAGCGACTTGAGCCTTGAGGGAATCAACCTCCGCCGCCCGGTCCTCGAACGCTTCGGCTCTAGCGGCACGGAGGCGAAGGCTTTCGATCTCCGCCGCCTGCTCGCGGACCAGCCTGTCGGCGGCATCCGCTCGGCCGGAGAGCTCCGAAGCATCGTTCTCACGACGGTGGCGGTCGGAAAGTAGGGAGAGCAGCGATCCCTGCACCAGCGCGACTACCTACACAAGAAGTGGCGAATCAAGAAAAGGAGGGCTAGGGCTCGACAAAGGGTACTCCGAGGGGATACCTGGCCGGCGGCGGTCTCGATGGCCCGGCCGAGCTCGAGACTATCTGACAGACCGAGCTCTTCTATCACCGGAGCCTCCCACAAGCGAAGGTAGTAGTCGTGGACCGGGGCCACCCTTGACGCGAAGTCCTCGCCCTCTGCCAAGTAGGGGCACAGGAGGGGCACGCTGGATCACGCGCCCCACAGGCTAGAAGGCGGATGAGGCCGGATCCTGGTCCCTTGTTCGGCTACCGGGGAAGCTTCTCCGGAGGCTTCCTCTGGCTCCACCCTGCCACGAGGCTCCGAGGCCCCCGTCACATTGGCAGGGACTCCGGACCCCGCGTTGGCGATATCCTCGGAAGGAATCGGGGTTTGGTCAGAAGCCCGAACTGATGTACCTGCTCGAAGGAAACAGAAGTTAAGAATAAAAAGGCCTGGAGCTTCGAAGTAGAAGCCGGACAGATTCACGTACCCTCATCTGCGGCCTCAGTGAAGACCTCCGAGGGCAGATAGAACAGGACGTCTATCGAGTTCACCGGGGAACCCGCGGCCGCCGCGGCCAGTTCAGCCTCGATGGCAGCGCTTCCTTCAACAGCACCGAGGGGGTCGGCTAGCCCCCCTCGGTCCAGGCTATCGGTCTCTCGGCTCCCCCGAGAGCTGGCGGTGACCCCTCCGAGGATGGATCGCGTGGAGGAGTAGTCTTGGGGGACGACATCGCTTCAGTAGCCGGCGCCTCCAGCCCAGTCCTCGGAGCAGGCTTAGAAGGGATCGAAGGGACCAGAGCACCCCCGCCTCCTTCGGTGCTCGGTCGGTCTGGCTGGACCGGATCCGGAACCACCGGAGGGTCCTCTAGCTCTGACACGGCCCCCTCGCTGGAATACCCCCATTCGGAGTGGGAGGCGGAGAAGTGGGCCGGGGAGAGCATCTTCGGGCCCTTCACCATCCTCTTCTTCTTCGAAGGGCACCGGGGGTAAAGGCCGCCATCGAGGTCGGCCACCCTCCTCTTCAAAGAAGCATGGAGGACCTCCCCCTCTAGGAGAAGTGGAGGGGAGAGCTCGAGCGCATCCCACACGCGGTTGTACCGTCCCCAAGGCCCCACGATCTCCACCCGCCGTTTGTACTCGGCCGAGGTAGGAGCCCCGAGGATCCTCTCCGCCGTTTGGGCCACCTCCTCGGGCGTCTTGCCGACGAGCGACCCTGTATTCGAAGGTCAGGATCAAGCCCCCTCCGAGCACAATAAAAGCAATCGAAGCCGAAGAAAATGCAGGCGCTTACCAAGCTGACGGGAAAACTCCGTCGACGTTGCCCCATCTTGGCTGCTCTGAAGCGTCGCCGGTCACTCCTCCTTCAATGGCGGGATCTCGAGGGCCACAAACTCCTCAATCAGGTCCCGCATGCTCATCTACGGGCGACGATTTGAAGGAGCTGGATACTCGCGGAGACAGAACCGGCGCTGGCCTCGACGCGGGCCTCCCCCCGGAACCAGATGTGGCGCGAGGGCCCGGCTAGCCCGGAGGTGAGCCCCACCCAGACATAGAACCAGTGGTTCACCCACTTCGAGTACCACCGCTCATTGATGGCCTTCGCCGGGAAGGAGTCCGCGTACCTCCTCCGGAGCTAGAAGTTGATGCTCCCGAAGGCCTGTAACTTGCCGTCTTTCTTCATCGGCTGGCAGAGGGCTTCATGCATTTGCGCGAAGACCTCCGCCCTGCCTCCACAGCCCTCAGCGCGCATGGCCAACTCAAAGACGGCGAGGCGGGCCACGGAGTTCGAGGACAGTTGCGGGAGCTCTAGGTGGAAGGCGTCTAGCACCCCGGCAAGGAGCTCCGAAGCGGGGAACCCTAGCCCCGCATCGAAGAAGGCCTCGAAGACGACGACCTCCCCTTCTCGTGGCGCTGGGACCGACTTCAGGCTCGGCTTCCTGGACCGCGATTCGGGACCAAGGCGGCCCCTAGTCACCTACTCAATGGACGCATCGGTGCTCGCCGATGGCCCTAGCTCCAGGGTCTGCTCCCTGAACCGCTCTGAAGCGGGACGGAGCTCCCGTGAGTCGTGCGCCTCTGCCGGGACTAAAGCGGTCGCCGCCGCGGCCGCCGCCGCTGCCACTTGACGCTGTAGGAAGCGGGGATCTACCGCCCCGGTGGGAGCACTCTTCCCCGCCATGGCAAGAGGAAGTTGGATGAATGCAAAAGCTTGAGAGAAAGGGCTCGTCGTCAGGGATGAAGTTAGGAGATTGAACGAGTGGGAAGGAGAGGACTCGGCTGGAGCAGCAGGGCCTATTTAAGCATGAAGGTCTCCAGCGGTCCACCTTCCTGCGCTTGGTGCACGCAAGCTGGTCGCGCGGCGCCCGCATTTAAGACTGCTGGCGCCTCGGGTGCGCCCATCTCTAACGGTCTGCCTCCCCCGCGTTGCCTGCATGCTCATTGCATTAACTGCGCCAAGTAGCGCACTAGCTCGGTTCCTCGGGCGCCGGAACCTGGCAGTCAAAGCCGCGTGGACGTCAAGACGATTGGTCAAAGTTTCTTCCACCAGAGGAGCGAGAAGCGATTAGCCTGTCGAAGGTCCTCCGAACCAGCTCTCGGCCCCCGGGTTCTAGGACACTTCGAAGCTCCGAAGCATCTCCGGAACGGGCGAGCGGGGACCGTCCTGCAGTGGGATTCAGTATCCCTACGTAAGTCGTTTCCTTGTGAAGATTATCGGAATTATCATGTCCGCTTCCACCCTCTCTTGTGCAGGACCCTCGAGAGGAAAGAAGCGAGGGGCTACTATTGGGGGAGATAATCCCGATGACAGTAGGGGAGCGTGAAGGCCTGTACGGCCCCGAAGGAAGGCTATGGCTGGAAGACCCGAAGCCTTGCGCCGGAGGTGCCTGGACATCCAAACGAGGAAGCCGGAGACCTTCGGAAGCTCCGAGACGTGCTGGAGGGGTCCTCGGGGGAAGAGTAACCAGCCAGATGCCAAAGGCCACCCTTCGGATGGAGCTGAGGTTCGAAAGGGAGGCCGTACGCTGAGAAGACCCAGTCAAGACCGTAGGGGGGACAAGATCGTGATTGCCTGCGCCGTGTCGGGCGGACCTTGCAGCGCCCGACACGGCCGATACGCTGTCAGATCGCACCTACCTGTCTGTACTATGTAGTGCTTGTTTGTACCATGTAGTGTCTGTTTTGTCTATAGCACTGACCGATGTTAGACCGAGTGGCAGTTGGGGGTTGTGGGAACCCGACCCTTCAGAGCAGGCCACCCTATAAATACCCCCCCAACTGTAGTTGTAAGACACACGATCAAAGAATACAGAGCACACTGCACTCCATTACTCCCAAAACCTGCTGGTTCGATCCGTCGTCCCAACAACATGGACTCAAAGTATGAAGGGACCTTCAAACTCTCAGAATTAGACCCGAGCTTCACCCACGGGAAAGGGCCAATGGAAAATTTTTCCTTCAGGCTGCTAGATATATCCTCACAATTAACGAGAAAAGATCAATCTGCAGCTGTCTACATGGAATCAGAGTTCCAATAGGATTCTCAACAAACATAAAGAATATTCCCTCCGTAGCAGATTTGAGGATGAGCAGCTACAACACTCATGACTGTCATGTTATGCTTGGGCTATTCCTCGCCATCACAATAAGAAGAATCAAACATTCATTTTTGTAGATGGTGATAACACGCATGTGTCACTTCTTCAACATCATATCAAAGAAGGTGATCGACACTGAAGAGTTAAATGAATTACGTAAACAAATGAGGGAGACTATGTGTCAGCTTGAGATGTGCTTTCCTCCTTCATATTTTGATATTATGGAGCACTATATGATACATATAGCAGACTAAATCTTTGTTCTCGGTCCAACGTACCTGCACAATATGTATGCGTACGAGCGTCTAATGGTTATCTTCAAGGGTTACGTATGAAATCGTGTTTATCCAGAGGGTTCCATGGTAGAGGGCTACACGACTGAGGAAGTCATTGAGTACTACACAGATTATATAAGAGATGGAAAACTAATAGGAGTTCGCATGTTTCGGCACCATGGAAGACTCACCGGTAAAGGAACTAAAGGCAGGAAAATCATATGAGACAATAGCTACCTAACAGTAAGAGAATCACATCATAGTGTAATGCATCAATTGACGATTAGGAAACCATATGTTGAACAACACCTGTAAGAGCTTCGTGAAAAGAATGAAGATCACGATGAACAATGGATTATGAAAGAGCACAAAATTGATTTCACATCATGGCTGAGGGATCTAAACCTTTTGATTGGATAAACCGACGAAGAGATGATGATAAATAAATTGTCTTACGGTCCATTGAGCATGGTTAAAACATGGCATGTGTATAACATCAATGGTTTCATATTCTATACCAAAGCAAAGGATCAAAAGAGTCAGCGCCAAAATAGTGATGTCAGAGCAGATGCAGAAGATAGTACTGGACAAAAGAATGCTTACTATGGATACATCGAAGAAATGTGGGAACTTATCTACAAGAACTCTATAGAAATCCATGTATTTAAGTGCTAGTGGGTCAGACTTCTGGAAGGTGTGGAGGTGGATGATTATGGGTTTACGATAGTTGACCTTAATAAGGTGGGTTATAAATATGACCCTTGGATACTCGCTCAATCCGTGGCACAAGTATTTTACATACTTGATCCTAAAGACGAGAAGAAATACATTGTTGCTCCAGGAAAACAAAGAATTGTTGGAGTTGATGGAGTTGAAGACGAAGAAGAATACAATTAGTTTGATGAGGTGTCCTTTTTCGTTGATATATCAGGATGAATGTGGTTGAAGCAAAACTGTCATTTGGTAGTGTGATTCCTTATCTACGCACTGATGGCGATGGAAAATTAGTGCAAGGCTAGATCATTTATGTTTAGAGTCAAAAACATGATTAGGGTTTTTCTATAAATTTTGGTTAATTATTTCATATGAAATGAATGTGGTTAATTAGTTCAAATTTAACTTATTTTGACTTTGATCATATATAGAAACACACTTAATGAAATAAAAAATAGTAAACTAAGGCAGAAAAATACCAATTTTTTAAATTTGATAAGTTATGATGTATTTTTATTGTTAAAAAAATTCAAGTTCAAACGAGGATTTAAAAATCAATAAAAAACGTGCTAAAAATTTTTATTGTTTGGGGCCAGCAGCAAGGTTCAGACCTCAAACCGCTTGCCGGCAACAAGGTTCGAACCTCGAACCGCATGGCCCCAAGCGAGCCCCCCACACCACTACGCAACAAAGTCTTTCTCGACAATGTAGGAAGTGTATGCTAGATATATAATCCCTACCGCTATTAAGTAGTGGCGGGCTGGTGACGTCAGCGGCCCGCCACTACTAAGTCGAGCACCAGCAGCGGGCAGATCAGTAGTGGCAGGCTGGTGACATCACCGCCCACCACTACTAAAAGGAATAGCAGTGGCGGTCTAGTGACATCATCATGCCCGCCACTACTAATAGCGGTAGGGATTATATATCTAGCATACACTCCCGTCGTCCGAAAACCTAGTTTCATTTCTAAACCCTAAACTCCTGCGTCGCCCCCCTTCGCACATTGCCACCATCTCGGAGCACGGCGCCGCCGCCCTCCGCCCGTCGCCACCGTCCTCGGAGCCTATCGGCGCCACCCCCGGAGACCATCCTCGCCACCCGTCTACGTCTCCTCGGAGTCCATGGCCTCGGAGGCCGTGCCCGGAGTCAATAAATGATTATTAACCTTTGATCTTATTTTATCCGAGCTTAGGGTTAAATGTTTTCCGATTGTTATATTAACTTATGCATGGTAATATAATTTAGTATAATATTACTAGTAGAATGCACTATAACAATAATGTTTTTAATGTACTATAAAAACCGAATCAATGTGCAATGTTAATGGGATTTATTTATGGTGTCTTTACACACCACTTGCATTATAAACCTTCATGTGTTTGCAGAAAATTTTAGCAATTTTGAGCATTTATTTGTGAATGTTAAGTTGTGCGAAGTATTCCGGTGATCAAATGAATTAGCACAACAGTTACATTTGTTTGTAGTTGTTCACTACTTCACTTATTTGTAGCTGCAAGGGTTTTTATTATTTTTTCATAGAACCATATGGAGCATGTAAAAAGCTTACCGCTATTGGACTTTATAATTTCATTTGCTAATGAATAATTGATTCATTTGATGTGAATTGTGAGTTGTAGTATGTGATATAATGAATAATTGAATCATTTGCTAATGCATGTTCGGGCCTAGTGAAACAGTTCAAGAGAATGCTCCCCCTTGTTCCTGTTGAGCCAGTTCAGGGTCCGAATATTGATGATCGGTCAAGGGGTATTGATGATGTGAACGCGGGAGAGCAGTTCAGACTTCCTGATGATGCCGAGGTTG
This sequence comes from Zizania palustris, assembly GCA_019279435.1. Lineage (NCBI taxonomy): Eukaryota > Viridiplantae > Streptophyta > Magnoliopsida > Poales > Poaceae > Zizania > Zizania palustris. The sequence continues at coordinate 50,844,365 of JAAALK010000284.1, forward strand.
TTGAGGATTGGCAAGTTGAGGCTTTTCATCTGTTTAACCAGAAAGATGTTGGGTTTGTTGAGAACAGGAAGAGATGGAAGAACCCTACCAGAACAATGAAGAATGTGGTGCCAACTGTGGCGCTTCGTGAGAGTGACAGAATTAAACGTGATGGGGTGCCCATTTCGGAGAAGGAAAAGCAAAGGGCTGATCTTAAAAATGATATCTCAGGTTTGTCGAAGTTTACTATTCTACAATCTGCTAATAATAATTGCCTTAAATTAATTGCTAGTGATGCTCGTATAAGTTGATGAATTTTGTTTTGCAGTGGAAGAATCGCTTGATGAGAGTGGACCGAGGAAGAAGAAGAGGAAACCATAGCTTCCTGTTGGGTTTGGGCCGTGTTGGCGCAAAAGATTACGCTAACAGGTTTCTGTAGAAAAGAAACTAACAAACGAAGTGTTTGCGAAGCAAACTGTTCTAAGCCTCCGAAAGGATAATAACTTAGAATAGTTCGAAAGTGTATATTGATTCACTTGTAATCGGTCCTCATTACAGGGTAAAATGGGGGGTATTTATAGGCCTAAACATTAAGGAAAAGACCTATTTACCCCTCTATTACAACCGACATTAAGGAAACTATTCGGTTTCCTTAATAGGGCCAAAATGGTAAAAGACTAATCTAATAGGATAGAAGATAAGTCTTCCATCTTAGGTGGCAGAAAAGATCCTGAAGGACTTTGGTTCGAAGACATACTTCGAACTAATGCCTGCCTTCGGGCTTCGAGCCAGGTTCCATGCACCTTCGAAGATGGCCTTCGGACAATCTTCGAACTGGTTGGCTGTCTTCATGCTGCTGTGGCAATAACCCTGAAGATGAGATATTTTCCCCCAACAGTAGCCCCTCGAATACGCTTCTCCGTTCGACCTGTAACGTTAGGAGAGCAGTATACGGAAAGAAAAGATAACCAATCATAAGGGTTATTGATTTTTGTTTTATCTTCGAAATACATGAAGATATGAACTTCGAATCAGTCATAAGGTAATTACTTTTCGAACTATCTTAGAACTGATTCAAGAAGTTCGAAAGTCTTTTTAGACTTAGAAAATATAGCCGTTAGTTTCTGTTTCTAACGGAGTTATACGAAGCGTTATTTTCGGAGGAAAATAACAGGCGGGAATGCGAAAGGGCAGAGCCCAAACGGTAACAAACGGAAAGTTAGACTATAAATAAAGAACTCCAGAACTTACTTGATTACCTTTTCACTGCTTGCTCCCAGTCAAAAGCCTTTTGAGTTCTTGAGTTCTTGAGCCCTAGCTTTCGAGTTCTTGAGTCCTAGTCCCCACTCTCTCAGACCGATCCAGCGGTTGCGATGGCGAAGACCAAAGGCTCTGCACCTCCTTCGACCTTGGCTCGTCAACAAGCGGCTGCGGCAGCGGCAGCGGCAACAGTGGCGGCGACGCCTTCGATGCAGGCGACAACTTCCATGGCGGCAAAGGGAAAAAATCCCCAAATCGCCGATGACCAAGGTCTGTGCCCTCCATCGACCAAATATCTGGACCAATCCTTTGAATTAGGACATTCAACCTGCAAAAGAGAGTCCCTGGCAATGGCAGTAGGAGGAAATATAGGTGCGGGAGTTATGATTCGAAAACCAGGGAAAGAAGCAATCCCATCACCAAGACCCGGAGAAGTCGTAGTGTTCGAAGCTTTTTTCGAAGCAGGCTTGGGCCTCCCTGCTGTAGATTTCTTGGCTGAAGTCCTTGACTTGTTTCATGTAACCCTCCCCCAGCTGTCTCCGAATGCTGTAGCTAGATTAGCTATCTTCGAGTGGGCTCTAAGAGCCGAAGGTTGTGAGGGGAGGGCTGAAATCTTCGCAGCATTGCATAGAGCAACTTGTCAGCCGAAGACCTTCGTAGGCTCCGGAGGTGAAAAAGTAGTGGTTGCCTTCGGAAGCATCAATTTCAGGCTTCGAGATGAATACGCTCTGCGATTCCCTGCTAAGGCCATCAATGCTAGATGGTATACTGATTGGGTGCTGAAATGGTTCTATGCCGAAGTCGGGGCAAGCAATCCTCTGGCCGGACCTCTTAAAGAAATCCAGTTCCGAAAAGAAGCTTTGGTGCGTCCTGACGAAGGCCAATTCGAAGCCCGTCTGAACTTGCTTGAAAAAGTTAGCCGAAGACTCAGTATGCGGGATTTGGCCGAAGAGTTCATCGGTCTTCAAATTCCTCCGTTGATGGCTGACTGGCCTATTATCTTCGAAGATGATTCCGAAGGTGGTCTTCGCAGAATTAACTTGACTTCAAGTCCTACAGGTAACTTCGAAAACAACATGCATTAAACATATTTACTTCGAAGAAAAACTGACTTGAATTATTTATTTTGTAGAATCTTCAGCCCCTGTTACTTCAGAACAGATTATAAGGGCTTCGGAAAAAATCTTGGGTGCTCCAACTCCGACCGAAAGAGAGTGGCGAATTAAACTGGTTGGGAGTTGGGAAAGATTTAACAGAGTATGGGGAATGCTGAAACTCACTCCTCCCCCTCTGATGGATTGGGCACCTTTGGAGAAAGGGCCTCAAAAAAGAAAAGCCGAAGCTGGAACTTCAAGTTCAGCAAAAACTCCGGTGAAGAGGGTGGCTCGGAAGCCGAAGAACCTCGCACCTTTAGATCCTATACCTTCGAGCTCCAGAGCTTCGGTCTCCGATTCCCAAGAAGAAGTGGAAAGGTTACTTGTGCGCCTAATGGAAGAGAATGAAACTCAAAGGGCCGCACAAACCGGAGTGCCTGTGAACGTACCGGAGTCCGGAGAAAATGTTGATCAACCAAGGACTTCGGTAGTTCAAGAAGATGTAGCTCAGGACGAAGTTCCTGTGGATGAAAGTGGGGTTGAAGTCACTATGGCTTCGATTCCCGAAGAAGCAGCGAGGACTACCCAGGACGATGCTCCTGTAGTCCATGATTCAACGGCTGATTCAGATGAAGAATTAGCTTTCGATCCACCAATCAGTCCGACAACAACTCCTCCACGGACTGCCGAAGGTAGAATTCGAAGAACTTTTGTATTTATTTGAATTTTTATACTATGTATAATACTTTTGATTGTTTTGCAGAACCCACTCCTATGGAAGAAGTCCGCCAGGAGGAAATAATTCCTGAACCTTCGACGACTTTGGAGCCAGCCCCAAGAGTTACTCAAAAGGGGCCTGGAAGAGGCAAAAGACAAATAGAGCCCCTGCCTGCTATAAGCTCTGAATCAACTCCGTCTGATTCAACAGACGAGAGCCAATCTTCCAGGGAGGTTCGAACTCCAGTGGCTCCGAAGTCCGCAGGCCAAAGCTCCGGTCCTTCATTGAACGAAGATGACCAAGAGGCAATAAGCATGCTCCCCTTGCTGGCTCCTTTCTTAGGGCAAACAACTGGTCTTCGGACTTTGCTCGAACCTTTGGATCGAGCTAGTCGTGAGATAGGGGAGACCGAATTAGTGGCCATCCTGCGCAAGGCTGACAGGACGGAGCTTAATGCCATTATTGAACGTACAGCTTATCAGGTATGAAACAACTGCAAATTATTATAGAATTTATCTTCGAATGAATATTTACTTTGATTTTTACTTTGGCAGCAAACTGTCTTGGCCCGAGCTGCAAGTCTATGCAATGACGAAGAAATCGCTCGGCTTCGGGAAGAAAATAGCACTCTTCGAAGGAATTTTAACATCTCTGAAAGTCGAGTGACTCAAATGGACAATATAATATTAACAGAGCGAAGGGCCAGGCAAAGCTTGGAGGCTGTAAAGAAAGAGCTCGAAGCGGAAAGGATTGTGCTTCGAGCAGAAGTTGACAAACTGCGGGCGGAGCATGCTACTGCAGGGTCTAGGCTCGTCCGGCTTGAAGAGGAAGCTAGCCAATTGTTGACACAGAAAAATACTTTGACCACTGAGAATGCTAGGCTTTCTGGGGTTTTGGACGAAGTTACTTCGGCGAAGGATGCGCTGAATGAAGATAAGTTGAAGTCTGAGAAGGTGGCTGCGGAGATTATGAATCAGTTGTTAGAAGTCCTGGAGTACTTCGGTACTACTGGAATTCTCCCTTCTGATGATAACATCAGCCTTCTGCGCCGGTTGAAAAGGATCCAAGGGGTGGCGAAGCAGATGAAGACGGCGGGCATTAGATACGGAGAACTCTCCGGACATGTGTCTGCTGTTGGTCTACTTCGCTATTACGAGGATTTGGGCCGATCAATAACTCCGGACGCAGGAAGAGGTCCAATCACCTTCGACGACGACCGACTTCTCAAACCTTCCGAAGGCGTAGCTGCTGCTTGGCGGGCCTTCCAAACTTCGTGGAGAGCCGAAGGTCGATCTGCGATCAAGGCTTGGATTGATGAAGGCCAACGCCAGAAGCATGTTCGAAGCCAAGCTTCGAGCAGCCAACCTCCTTCAAACCCACAGGTTTAGGAATGTTTTAGGATTTTTAACCGTGTAAAGCTTTGTGCTTGTAATCATTTATCAATGAAAATCTTGTTTGTTATATTTTTAGGCTTTGCCTCTTATCGAAGATATCGAAGTGTTAGATCTTAACAGCGAACTTCGCTCACTATGGAACACTTTCGAGCTTCTAAAGAGTTATAAGCGTCCTCGATTTCTTATCCCTCGAGATGACTCCGGCGTTATTGCGCCCGAAGTAATCAAAGACGTATTGTCTTATATTAAAGAGGAAGATAAAGAGAGCGACGCAAACACCTCGTCTTCTGAAGACACTAAATGGTCCGAAGACGAAGGTGAAGCCCAAAATAAAAGATCTGAAGATCTTAGAAGCTGGGAGAGAAGCCCCGAGCGGCTTCGAACTTGGGCCGAACTTCAACAAGAACAGAAGGATTTTAGAGCTTCGAAGGGGAGAAAGAGAGTTAAACGTAAAGTTCTTAGAACTTCCGATGTTGGAACTAGTCGTTCCACCCCTAGCTCTCGGGACCGAAGAGGTCTCCGATTCCTTCTTGGTATAGATACCAATTTTTCATAATGTAATCTGTAAATACATTTATTTTGATAATGAATGCCGATTTAAAATTGTCTCCATATTACTAGCCCCTCTTTGGGTATAAGCAACTTCGAACTGTATTCAAAGATGGTTATGCGCAAAGAAAAACTTCGGAGTACAATTTTTTGTTGGGGGTTCGGAGCCCCTCTGTCATTTTTAAAGATCTTTTGAAATCTTATGAAATGTCTTCGACTATTTGTAGTCAGAAGAATGGTAACTTGGTACCTTTGTTTATTTCATGAAAGAAATCAATTGAGATAACTTCCAGGACACTTTAGTGTCTTAAAAAATTTGTCACTTTGGACGCATATGAACAGTCATTCGAAGCTCATGGCTTAAATGCTGTTTTGCTTTAGCCACCTTCAGCTGTTTTTTGCAGAAATCTACCAGCCGGAGCTTGGATTTCGCAGAAATTGTAGCCACCTTCGGCTATTTTTGCAGAAGTCTACCAGCCGGAGCTTGGACTTCGCAGAATTTGGCCACTTGGGCTCTTTTTTTGCAGAAGTCTACCAGCCGGAGCTTGGACTTCGCAGAATTTGGCCACTTGGGCTCTTTTTTTGCAGAAGTCTACCAGCCGGAGCTTGGACTTCGCAGAATTTGGCCACCTTCGGCTCTTTTTACGGAAGTCTGACAAGCTGCAGCTTGGACTCCGCAGATTTTGGCCACCTTCGGCTCTTTTTACGGAAGTCTACCAGCCGAAGCTTGGACTCCGTAGAATGTGGTATTGGCTCTTTTACGGATGCCTACAAGGTATCAGCTTGGGCTCCGGATGGATTTCAGCCACCACACCGGAGGCCTCGACTTTATGGGTACGAAGTCCGGAAATACAGCCCTGCTTGATAACGCTTCCCTCTCGAACGACTTCTGTCCCAGCGCGTCCGCTCGGGAGACTAGGAGCGTCAAGGGGAAGGCAAGCCACAGGGTGTATGCTTTATTAATTTAGAGGTGATTACAAGCGAATTACAAGGAGCCCTTATGCGAAGTATCGCTTTAGGTGCTCCGCATGCCAAGTATGTGCTAACTCTTCACCTTCTAAATTAGCTAATTTAAATGAACCAGGGCGCCCCGAGCGGACGATTAGATATGGACCTTCCCATTTATTGCCTAACTTCCCTGGTGCTATAATGCTTCGTAGAACAAGATGACCCGGTCTTAACTCGCTGAGCTTAACCTTCGGGTCATACCAAGTCTTCGTCTGCTGATGATACTTTGATAAATTGGCTACAGCTCGAAGCCTTGTTTCTTCTGACAAATCTAACGAAGCTTGTCTTTCTTCTTCGATGTCTGGTTCGGTGCTGCGAAGTGATCCTCCTTTGAGCTCCGTTGGAGTCATAGCTTCATCTCCAAATAGTAGTCTGAACGGAGTAAAACCTGTGGACCTTGTTTGCGTAGTCCGAATGGACCACAGAATCTTCGGAAGCTCTTCGGTCCACAGTCCCTTTGATAATCCTACTATTCTTCGATTTAGCCCTGATAAGATATTTCCATTGGCTCGCTCAACTGCTCCATTTGACTGAGGATGTCTCACTGCAGCAAAACATAGCTGAATGCCTAGGTCTTCGCAAAACTTCCTGAAGGGTTCTGCGTCGAACTGTGTTCCATTGTCAACTGTGAGATATCTAGGCACTCCGAACCGGCAAATAATGTTTTTCCAGAAGAATTTCTGTACATTATTCGAAGTGATAGCTGTTAAGGGCTCTGCTTCCACCCACTTAGAGAAATATTCGATAGCTACCACTGCGAACTTCAGATTTCCCTTTGCTAACGGAAAGGGACCAATTAGATCCATACCCCATCTGGCCATAGGCCATACCGGAGCAATGACTTGAAGAGCTGTTGGTGGGCGATGACTCCGTCGACCCATCCACTGGCATCCTTGGCAAGTGCGGACTAAGCTCTCCGCATCAGCTGTTATTGTGGGCCAATAAAGCCCCTGGCGAAGTGTTTTTCCTGCCAGAGCTCTAGGGGCTAAATGGCTTCCACAAAGGCCTTCGTGAATTTCTCGAAGAATTTCTTGGCCTTCGGCTTGAGATATACATCGGAGTAGAGGGGAGCATACTCCGGCCTTGTATAGTATACCGTTGATTAACTGATAGTTTCTTGCTCTGAGCTTTAATCTTGACAATTGGGGCTCTTCTGGCAAATTTGTTCCTCCTTGCAAGAGTTCTATGATTGAATCTTTCCAATCTGCACTAGGAATGCATAAAATCTCTGCAGAAGCAACTTGAGGCACCGAAGGTATATTGAGCTCCTCATAGAAAGCTTCGTCGGGCACATCCACAGCTCCGGCAGCAGCCTTCGCTAAAATGTCCGCTTGCACGTTTTCAGCTCTTGGTATACTCCGAATGGAAATACCCTTGAAATGTGCTTCGATCTTGCGAATTTCTTCCAAATACTTTGCAAGCTGTGGATGTCGGACCTGAAAACTTTTGTCTACGTGCCCTGCTACTATCTGAGAATCTGTTTTTATAATTATTCTTGTAGCCCCTAGAGCACGTGCTTTCCGAAGTCCCAATAATATTCCTTCGTACTCCGCTATATTATTGGTAGACTTAAAGTTGAGTCTTGCGGAGTACATTGCTCTTTGCCCTGACGGTGAAATTAATACTGCCCCAATGCCTGCTCCGGATGCTTGAAAAGCCCCATCGGAGTAAATAGTCCAAACTCCGTCATCTGATTTCTCCGGAGTCAACTTCGCAGGTGGAGTCCACTCTGCTACGAAGTCTGCTAGAACTTGAGATTTGATAGCTGTCCTTGCCAGGAAAGATATGCCGAAGGGTGCTAGCTCTACTGCCCACTTTCCAATCCTTCCAGTGGAATCTTTGCTTCGGAGCATATCTCCTAAAGGATACGAAGTTGGTACAATTACATTATGAGCCAAAAAATAATGTCTTAGTTTCCTCGAAGCCATTATCAGAGCATAAACGAACTTTTCAAGTTCGGAATATCTTGTCTTTGCTCCTGACAATGCTTCGGATACAAAATAGACAGGATTTTGGACCAACTTCCCGTTGATATCAGCTTCTCTGACAAGGACTGCGCTGACAGCTGATCCTGTGGCTGCAAGATACAGGAGTAGGGTTTCGTCCGCAATAGGCACCGTAAGTGTAGCAAGATTGCTGAGATAATCTTTAATATCTTCGAAGCTCTTCTGACACTCCGGTGTCCATGCAAAATCTTCGGACCCTTTCAAAGCTTTAAAAATTGGCAAACTCCTCTCCGCAGACCTTGATAAAAACCTGCTAAGTGCGGCCAGACGTCCAGTCAGCTTTTGCACTTGCTTTAAATTCTCGGGAGGAGCCATCTTCTGCAGCGCAGTTATTTGAGTAGGGCTAGCTTCAATTCCCCTGCTTGAAACTAAGTACCCTAACAACTTTCCAGCCTTAGCTCCGAATATACATTTTTCGGGGTTAAGGCGGATCCCACATGCCCGAAGGCTATTGAATGTTTCTGCTAAGTCTAGGCTATGTTGGTGCTTTAAAGCACTCTTTATTACAATATCATCCATATAGGCCTCCACATTGCGACCTAATTGATGACCTAGAGCCTTAGCAACTAATCTTGAAAAAGTAGCCCCGGCATTTCTTAGGCCGAAGGGCATTCTTACATAGCAGAAGACTCCCGAAGGAGTTACAAAGCTCGTCTTGATTTCATCTTCGCGCTTCAACCATATTTGATGATATCCGGAATACGCGTCGAGGAAGCTTAGTAACTCCGAACCTGCAGTGGAGTCAACTAGCTGATCAATTCGGGGCATGGGGTAGGGGTCACGTGGGCACGCTTTATTCAAAGATGTGAAATCAATGCACATGCGCCACTTTCCGGAAGACTTCTTCCTGACGAAGACTGGGTTGGCTAGCCATTCTGTATGGGCCACTTCTCTGATAATCCCAGCCTTCAACAGTTTTTCAACTTCGTCCTTAGCTAGAGCAGCTCTCTCTGCGGACATCTTCCGGAGCCCTTGTCGAACAGGCCGGGCCTTCGGGTTTACAAGCAAGCTGTGCTCAATAATATCCCGATCGACTCCGGTGATATCTTCGTCAGACCAGGCGAAGACATCCAAATTTTCTCCTACAACCTTTTCCAAGGAAGTTGCAACTTCGGGAGGTAAATCTTTACCAAACTGAAAAGTGTATTCTTTACCATCTTTGACAATGATCTTCGTTGCAATCTCTCCTTCGGGACTTGGTCTTGGAAACGACTTCTTCGAAGCTTCGGAGGAGGCTGAAAAAATTTCTCCATTATCTTGGACACTGTTTACTTGCCTCGGATCAAGAGGAGGACCATGACCATATTCTGCTCTCCGAGCTATGGCTTGATCTCCGAAGACTGTCAGAACTCCTGATTGTGTGGGCATCTTCATGCACAAGTAATTGTGATGCGCCACAGCTCCGAACTGATTCAACATGCCTCGGCCAAAGATAACATTATAAGCATACGGGGCATCCACCACATCAAAGATAACTTCTTCAGTTCGGGCTAGTAAACCTTCTCCGAAGGTTACTTCCAGGCCTATCTGGCCAAGTGCATCTAGCGGGGGTCCTGCGAAGCCTTGCAGAGGACGAGCCGCTGGAAGGAGATGCTTCCGGGAAATGCATAACTGATCGAAGGCTTGTACAAATATGATATCTGCCGAGCTACCTCCGTCAATTAGCACCCTTCGAACTTCTGTCCCCGCAATATCAGCAGTAATAACCAATGGATCTGCATGCGGGAACTTGATACCAGCTGCATCCTCCGCAGAGAAAGATATTGGAACATGAGACCACTCCGGCATTGCAGCTGCAGATGACGAAGTTCCAATGTGGCCTACTTCTCGAACGTACTCTCTTCGCTGTCTCTTGGACATGCTTCCGAGGGTACCTCCTCCGGAGATAGGGAGAACTACTCTCTTCCCTCTATCTTGCCCTTCTTCTTGCTTCGGAGGTGGCATAACATTGGCCACCGGAGGATGCCTTGCAGCATCAAGATTTTCTATCCGCGCCACAGCCTGGACCGGCTCCGAGCGCACTGCTGCTGCTGGACTTCGGTCGGTACTACCTCGACCCGAAGTTCTCTCCAAGTATTCTCCCCGAAGGGTAAGAATAGCCTTGCAGGTGTCAGTTGCATGGCTTCGGTTCTCTCCATGAATACAGCAAAAAAGGGTCTGGCCCTTGCCAGCCGTTTTCCCTGGCGGCCTCCAGCCGCTGGACTTGTTCCCTGCAGACTGTGGAGCTCTTGGTGCAAACTTCTGCGGGGGTGCAATGTTTAAGACCTCAGAACGAGGGTGCTTTTGCCCTCTTCTTCTATCATGTTGCACTTCGAAGACTGGTTCTTTCGGCTGAGCCGAAGTCTTCACCTCTGCTTTAACTTCTGTCAACACTGTCGAAGTAGCAGTAGTCCTCCGAAGCCAACCTTCTTCCGACTTCGAGTACTCCTCGAAGTACGACATCAACTGTGATACTGTGGTGATGCTCTTCCGATGCAATTTATCCAGAAGGCCTTTATGACTGACGCCTTCCCGAGCTGCATCAACCACCGAAGATATGGACAGCCCCCGAATTTGCGACTTCGTGTGAGCGAAGCGCTTGAAGTACTGCCTCAATGTTTCTCCGGGGAGCTGTTTCACTTGGAAAAGGCTTCCTGTCGACATGGGGGGCACGAAGGTGCCCTGAAAGTTACTTATGAACTTCTTCTTCAACTGTGACCATGAAGTGATTGATCCTGGTTTTAAAGACCAGAACCATCTCAACGCCACTCCTTGAAGGGCTAACGGGAAGCACTTCGCCATAGTTTCTCTGTCTCCGCCACTAGCTTCAATTGCTAGGGCATAAGAACGCGCAAACTCACTGGGATCTTCGTCTCCGGCATACTTGCTAAGCTTCGAAGCTTTGAACCTCGGATCGAAGCGAACCTTCTGAAGCTCGGGATGCAACGGAGATTCATTGTCGTAAGAGGCGTTCTCCGGGGCTTCGGGATAGTCAAGATCGTCGTCTTCGTGCACTTCGGGGATAGCTGGGGTGGCTTGAGGGCGAAGCCTGTTCGCAGCCTCCTGTCGCCACCTCGCTACCTCGGCTTGAAGATTGGCCATTTGAGTGGCCATATCTCGAAGGCTATCTTCATCTCCTCCGGAAGGACCTTCCGGGTCTTGAGAACTGGTATGATCAGTTCCAATCGGAATGGAGGGTGGCAGAGTGGCTCCGGGCGGTCGGAGTGTAGAAGGGGTTGGTGGAGAGGTTTCGTATCCTCGAGGGATAGAAGCCCCTTGCGGAGTTAGAGGTGGAGGGATAGTCGAAGACCCTCCGACTTCGACTGTGTCGAAGGGTATCTCTCGGAGATCCGAGAGGACCTCCGAGTAGGATTGCGAGGTGCGCTCCGCTTAGGAGGCATGATGCAAAAGGTTGGTAGAGAACGAAGTTTTTTGGACTAAGTTCCCCACGGACGGCGCCAACTGTTGGCGCAAAAGATTACGCTAACAGGTTTCTGTAGAAAAGAAACTAACAAACGAAGTGTTTGCGAAGCAAACTGTTCTAAGCCTCCGAAAGGATAATAACTTAGAATAGTTCGAAAGTGTATATTGATTCACTTGTAATCGGTCCTCATTACAGGGTAAAATGGGGGGTATTTATAGGCCTAAACATTAAGGAAAAGACCTATTTACCCCTCTATTACAACCGACATTAAGGAAACTATTCGGTTTCCTTAATAGGGCCAAAATGGTAAAAGACTAATCTAATAGGATAGAAGATAAGTCTTCCATCTTAGGTGGCAGAAAAGATCCTGAAGGACTTTGGTTCGAAGACATACTTCGAACTAATGCCTGCCTTCGGGCTTCGAGCCAGGTTCCATGCACCTTCGAAGATGGCCTTCGGACAATCTTCGAACTGGTTGGCTGTCTTCATGCTGCTGTGGCAATAACCCTGAAGATGAGATATTTTCCCCCAACAGGCCGGAAGTGCATTTTGGTTTGGTGTGCGGTTCGATGTGTAAGCTAGTTTCCCCAACTTGGACTTGTGTCTGTTTACTTGCTTTCCAATAAACGTGATGTGTCAAGTGTGGATGTGAATTTGGATGTATATATGAATTTGGATGTGATATGTGAAGTTTGGATCTGAATTTGGATGGATATGGGAATTTGGATGTGATATGTGAATTTGGATGTGATATGTGAAGTTTGAATGTGAATTTTGATGTGATATGTGTTTTTGTTGTGATATGTGAATTTGGATATAAATTGTGTTTGATTGTGAGTGTGGATATAAAGATACATTTTTATAATGATTTTAAATTTATTGGATAATATATAATGAATAATGAAATAAAAAACAGTAAAGTAAGGTTGAAAAATACCAATTTTTTAAATTTGATAAGTTATGATGTATTTTTATTGTTAAAAAAAATTCAATTTGAAACGAGGATTTAAACATCAATAAAAAAGTGCTTAAAATTTTTATTGTTTGGGGCTAGCAGCAAGGTTCAAACCTCAAACCACGTGCCGACAGCAAGGTTCGATCCTCGAACCACATGGCCCCAAGCGAGCGCCCCGCACCACTGCGCTATAAAGTCTTTCTCGACAATGAAGGCAGTGTATGCTAGATATATAATACCTACCGCTATTAGTAGTGGCGGTCGGGTGTAATCAATGGCGGGCATGTTGACGTCACCAGCCCGCCACTGCTATTCCTTTTAGTAGTGGCGGTCGGGTGACATCAGCGGCCCGCCACTACTATGTCGGGTGACATAATAATAACAAATCAAAATATGTTTGACACAAGTATATAATAAAAATGTGTTTGACACAAGTATAAAATCAAAATGTTTTTACATAATTATAAAGTAAAAAATTGTTTTACATAAATATAAAATAAAAAAGTGTTTGACAAAAGTATAACATAAAACTGTGTTTGTTGACAGAAGTATAAAATAAAAATATGATTGACAAAGTATAAACTAAAAATGTGTTTGACAAAAGTATAAAATAAATTGTATTTGACACAAGTATAAAATAAAAATGTATTTGGCACGAGTATAAAATAAAAATATGTTTGACAAAGTATAAAATAAAATTGTGTTTGAAAAAGTAGAAAATAAAAATGTGTTTGACAAAGTATAAAATAAAATGTGTTTAACAAAGTATTAAATAAACACCTAGTTTCTAATGAATGATATAGAAAATATATATGACATATGACAATAGCATTAAAACTACCTAAAACTTCAACATTATTATATGAGAATAATGAGAGAGAATGCATGGTGTTCTATGTGATTTTTGTTGTGATATGTGAAATTGGATATAAATTTTGTTTGATTGTGAGTGTGGATATAAAGATACATTTTTATAATGGTTTTAAATTTATTGGATAATATATAATGAATAATGAAATAAAAAACAGTAAACTGAGGCAGAAAAATAACAATTTTTTAAATTTGATAAGTTATGATGTATTTTTATTGTTAAAAAAATTCAAGTTCAAACGAGGATTTAAACATCAATAAAAAAGTTCAAACCTCAAACCGCATGGCCCCAAGCGAGTCCCCGCACCACTGCGCTACAAAGTCTTTCTCGACAATGAAGGCAGTGTATGCTAGATATATAATCCCTACCGCTATTAGTAGTGGTGGTCGGGTGTAATCAGTTGTGGGCATGTTGATGTCACCAGCCTGCCACTGCTATTCCTTTTAGTAGTGGCGGCCGGGTGACGTCAGCGGCCCGCCACTTGTAAGTCGAGGGCGGGCGTATTAGTAGTGGCAGGCTGGTGACGTCACCGCCCGCCACTACTAAGAGAAATAGCAATGACGGGCAGTATGATGTAAGCATGCCCACCACTGCTAATACACCTATATAAAAGTTTTCGCACCCGCCGTCTGAAAACCTTGTTTCATTTGGAAACTAAATTCCTGCGCCGCAGAACTCCACCCATCACCGCCGTCCCGGAGCACGTCACCGCCGCCCTCGGAGCACGTCGTCGCCGCCCGTGAAGCCCGTCACCACCCTCGGAGCCCGCGACCACCGTCTTGTAGCCCGTCAACGCCCCCAAAGCCCGTCGCCGACCCCGAGCCCGTCGGTGTCCCGGACCCCGTCATCGCCGCTCCTGAAGCCCGTCGCCGCTCCCGGAGCACGCAACCACCGTCTTGGAGCCCATCACCACCCCGACGCCCATCGCCGTCCCTAAGCCCATCGCAGCCCTAGAGCCCATCGCCGCCATCTTGGAGCTCATCGCCGTCTTGGAGCCCGCCGCCGTCCCGGAGCCCATCGCTGCCATCTTGGAGCCCATCGCCGCCCCCAAGCCCGTCACCGCCATGGAGCCTGTCGTGTTCACCGCTTAGGGTTTGGTATGTTCCCCTTATCTAATATGGTGGTGGATGCTTGCTAAATTTACTAAGCATGATCACTTTAGTTTATTTGTGAGCCATGTAAAAACATGCATTAGAAATTTAGAATTGTATGAAAACACAATTTCTGTGATGCATGTATATTTAATTAAGTTGGAAGATATATGAACTTGTGAATATATGAATAGTTGATGCCTGCTACTGTGTATGCATCTATTTGTGTGTGTTTTTAATTGCTTATTATTGCTGTCAACTCCAAATTATAACTTGAATAGTGAATTGCAATGCAACAACTATTTATGACATGAGCAATACTACAACATAAGCATCTTAAGAAGATTAGATCCCCTGTCATTTTTTCTATTGCAATGTGAAAACTTAGTCAATACAACTAAACTGAAACTTCTGTATGAAGATTTAAATTTAAATGAGAGGTATAAAATAAAGTAAATAGTTGTCACATGAGATTGAAATGGACAAAATGGTATGCCCTGAAATCATGTGATGACACTGAACTGATGAAAACTAACATGATTCCAAGATTGATGCCTGCTACTGGGAATTATTACCATTTGTTTAAAAAAAAACCTAAATTCAAAACTCCCGTTCTCCGAAACTGATGACGTTTGCGCTCCCGTTCTTCGAAACCTAAATTCAAAACTCCCGGATAGGTCTTTTTTATCTACTGCAATTCTATGCCTTTTTTCCTGTTTTGCAAATCCTTTTAGAGGCCTATGATGCAAATTGTTAATGAGTTATCTCATGTATATCATCAAATCCGTGGGACACATCCATTCCCTGCTTCAACAACTTCTTCTTTCTCATGTTGCTGGCAGGGAATGGATGTGACCATGGGTTCCATGGCAGCCATGAACATATTTGAAAAACAACACAAAATATGCTGAGGCCTCAACAACTTTGTGTAGTATCCAATGTAACACAACAGTACTAGAGAGAGAGAACAACTAATAGTAAACTTGCTAGTTGTTATATGATGCATACATAACACAAGCACTATACATGAGGATTAGTATAGTAGCTTTAGAAGTAATAGCTGACTACTGATGCATGAGGCCACTGCCTAGTCTGAATCGTACATAACACAACCAACAGGAGAGTTGTAGCTAAGAAAAGTTTTCATCCATTTCCTACCTTTGACACTGTTGATCAGTTTACTACTTCTATTACTTCTAAAGCTACTATACTAATCCTCAAGTGCATCTGACATGTGCATTGTTTCGTACATGAAAATATGACAGCATACCTTTTTTGCATAACCAAAATTCTGATACATTAGCCTCTTTCCTATGAATAGTTCATCTATGGCGGAAGAAGGACGTTCCGTCGAGGAGCTCATCTACGAGTCTCCTACAAAAACAAATAAAGAGGATTCATCTGAAAGATCCTCCGATAGCGAATCTTCGTACCACTCTCCAGAGAATGAACATCCAGTGGAGCCTAGGAAGAAGCGAACGAGAGAAGATGCCGATGAGGATTACATTCCTGAAGCTCAAGCAGAGGTAATTATTGCATTATTAACAAGTCAGAGCAGCTTCTAACCGAGGATTATATTCCTGAAGCTCACATTGTCTATCGTCGTAGGATCATCCAAAGCAAGGAAGCAAGTGTCGATTATTCCAAGTCGAGGAGAGAACAACTATTGTCCTAGCTGTTGAGTCATCTGAGCCAACAGCTATTGAGCCTGCTACCACTACATCCTCTGCAAATGCGAAGAGGAGAGGAAAATGGGAGAAGAACAAGTTGCATATAGCTATCTATGCGGTTGAAGAAGTGTATGTTGATGGGGCTCCAAAGAAGCCTAAAGAAATCATAGCTAAGTGGTGCAACGACTGTAGATGTCTCGCCAAGGAGCGATGTAAGATAGTTTGGAAAAACTAGAAGTGTCCCTGAAGCTGCAAAGAACGAATTGTGGCAGCATATAAAAGCGCATTATAAATTCCCGGAAGATCGCTTAGAAGACGCTAAAGCTGCCACATTGAAGACTATCGGGAAATCTCTTCGTACATTCAGGACTAAATTGAACACACAATACCTTCAAAAAGGAGAGTGACCGCTCAACGACTACGTCTTTATCATGCCAAATGAATGGAACGAATTCAAAATGCAGCATTGCTCGGAAGAAGCAAAACAAGAGAGCATTATGTTCAAAGAACTTAATAAGAAGAATAAGTTCCCACATAAACTTGGCCCAGGTGGATATAAGGCCAAGGAGGATGAGTGGAGTAGAAAGGAGGAGAAGGACCGTGCGGCTGGGTTACCTGAACAATTTTCAGGTGCTGATCAGCGCACTAAGAGATGGCTCCTAGGTCGAGCTAAAAAAACACCCGAGGGCCAATATATCCTCTCCGACTCACAGACTAGTGAAGTATTTCAGAAAGTGAAGGAAATCACTGAGTTGGAGAAACAGGAAAGTTCAAGCCCGAGGGATGTAATGATCAACTTACATCTGCTCTCGGAAACGAGGAACATCAAGGGCGCACCCGAGGTGTCTCTTCTATAACACCCTGGAAGAATACTTTCAAGAAGCAGGATGGTGCCACATACAAGAAGCGTCAAGCACGCACAGACGACACTACAAATCACCATGCAGAGTAGGAGAGACACTCCTTTCAATTTATTATTGAGAACCCAAACATCATGCAGGCTGCAGCGGGACAAATAGTTGTGCCAAAGGTACGACTTGACGTACCAAGTAGTGTTGGATCAGTACAAGAAACAATTCCTACAAATTATATCAAAGAGGACAAACCAAGCAGTCTGCATGTACCGATTGGGCGCAAAGGGCATTCCCAAGAGGCTGCACGAGGCATTGCTATGCATGGGGATTTATTTCACAATTGGCCTATTCCTGTAGAGTATACCAAGGTTCAGGTCAATAAGATCATCAATGATAGATTTATCAATGACCCCTTGAATCTTCCAATGCCTGATGAGGGGATTGAGATAATCAGAGATGCACCAAATAACTTTGTCTTATAGGCCAGCCGAGATAACAAATTACTCGAGAGGTAGTCTCCGACAAGTTCTTAGAGTAGATCGCTTATTTTCTCGTCGCAATCCCCCACATGTCCTTCATCTCATGATATGCAAAATATAGGATCTTTATCACCTGTTGTTGAGCGTGAGATGGAGGAAGAGGCAGAGAAGGAGCAAGTGCCCGACAAAGTGGCAGATCATCAAATGGCTCAAGAACTCGAGGAACACTTGCCCAAAAAAATGGCAGATCCACAAATGGCTCAACAACAAGTGCCGGAGGAAGTGACAGATCCTAATGTGGCTGAGCCTGATCAAGTGGAAGAGTCAGTTCTAGCGGTCGAACCTGATCAAGTCAAAGAGTTAGTTCCAATGGCCAAGCCTCAAGTGATAGAGCCAGTGGACAAGCCTGATCAACTGAAAGAGTCAGTTCAAGAGGCCGAGCTCAAGCCCGAGAATCAAGAGGCACGCCCAAATCCCACAATCCACAAGACAATTGTTCAAGTTGGGCAGTGTTCTGAGCCAAAGTCTGAAATGCTCAAGTTCTTTAATACTGTGGGGAAAACCTGTTCTATGCCCATAGAGGCTCACTTAAAGGCTCTTGTACAAAATCATGGTTCACTTTCTGTGGATCAATGGACCTACGGAGACGATGATTTTATCGAGTACGAAGCAGGAAAACCATTCTTACCCAAACGAGTACTTAAGAGTATGAACTGGGAGTTGAAATCATTTCATGACTGGTATCTTGAAGCGTCTTCGTTAGCAGTTATGCAAATAGAAGTGACGGTTCAAAAAAAGTATTCAACTGCCCAGAGTTTCATCTTGTACTATTTTTCGATGACTTCCACTAGATGTTCTGTCTGAAGTGAACCGACATCACAAGCATGATTCTCTGGTGCCTGTAAGTAGTTTTAATTTGTCAATACAAAGCAAAAATCAATCATGTATTATATTGACTAGTGTTTCATAACATATGTAGTTTGAATTCATGTTCTGATGAGTCTAAAAAATATGGGTACTTGAACCCATAATTAATAAGTCATAGTACACTGAACCAAGTACTAAACCAAAATGATGCAAAGTACTGGAGTGCGGGTCGGAAAAGTTTGAAAGGAAGATTTTCAATAAAGACCAAGACCCACTTAAGAAGAATAAAAGGAATTGTTCCACGTTGTATATTGCGTGGTGCATGTTTGAATGGAGGGACAGAGAAATGATAAGCGGGGCATATAACTTTAAGTAAGTATACCCACTATATCCACTTAATCACGTTTTATCGGTTATGAAACTAACATAATCACATATTACTTCTTTCGATAGTGATCATTGGATTGCACTTCTAATATACCCAAAGAACTCTAGGGTTTGGGTGCTCGACTCTCTCGACAAACCAAAAAAAGAATATCAAGATATAATAAATGTTCTTCAGAGTGCATATAAATATTACGTGGAAAAGTTACATGGCCCACATGATCCACAAATGCCGAAAGAAATGCATATCAGAACCAACTATCCGGTAAGATTATATTTTTAATTTTTTTAATTCAAATAATAAAGCCAAACTATATATCGTTCTAACTTTGTCTATTTTGAAGAGTCACAAACAACTTCCTGGTTCGGTGAATTGCGGGTATTACACTTGTAATTTCATGAGCAATGACTTAGGAAAGTATGTGCGGACAATATCTGAGGACACTAAAGAAGTAAGTTGATTTATTGCGTGTTAATCGAATAGAACCTGCAACGTATGTACTTATATGTTATGTATGTAGACATCAGGTCCATCAACCGTTGCCGGGAAGAGCCAACTCTCTGATGCAAAAATGTATGGAATCGTATCGAGGATGTGCCGCTTCACGATGCATGAAATTATTCATGAGCATGGAATACTCTTTGATCCCGAGGGTGAAGTGGCCAAGCATCCAACTCTGAGACATTGGGACGGAAGACCTAAAAGGCTTAAACAACAAATTTCCAAGAATTTTGAAGCTCAGAAGCAAAAAGAAGATGCGCAAGATAAGAGTTGGCCTTCCGAGAAGAATCATTAAACAAAATGAGCATGTATTTGTGAACAATTGTTAATTTTGAAGTTTTAATAGATGTAAACTTTGTAAACTTGATGTGTGATGAAATGTAAATTTTGTAAATTTGTAAATTGATGAGATGGGTTTTTGGTGTATTAATGTTGTGTTGCTGTTGTGGATGGATGCGGAAGCATATAATTTCTATGATTGTTTTCTTGATGTTGGTGTGGATGGCTATGTGAAGCTGTATATTTCCGTGTTTTTGTTTGTGGGACTGTGTGAATTAAGATTTATAACATTCTATGTAATTGGGAAAACACAGTAGTGGTGGGCACGCTGACGTCATCTGCCTGCTACTATTGTTAGCCATAGTAGTGGCGGTGAGGAGCCATGTTGAAGATCATGGGCCTCATGGCTCCAGAAGTGATGAGTGATTGTCAACGGAAGTCAACAGAGAAACATGAAGAGGGGACGAGACCTGTCGTGTCTTGGGCCGCGTGTGACTCAGGTACATGGGCGGCGAGCGACTACCGGGCAGAGAGGCCACGGAGTTGGGCCGGCCCAATCCGGGTACATGGGCCAGGACCGATAGGGGATCCGCTGGTCTGTTGGCTGAATTTCACCCAGGTTAACGGGCGGCGAGCGATTGCTGGGCTAAGGGAGCTACGGAGTCGGGCCGGCCCAATCCGGGTACCCGGTGCGAAGACAACAGGTGCTTTATCGGTTTGGGTGTAAAACCGACGCAACCATCCAAGACCGCCCATTGGAGATCAGACGGTCCTGAAAGCTCCGCATCAGGACAAGTTACCTTTAGATAGGATTTTACTATTTTGCCTTTTAGGCCCAGATTCTGTGTTAGTCGAGTCTGTAAAAATTCTAAGGGCATTTTGGTCTTTTTTAGTTTATTTCGGTGTCTGTAAAAAACTCTAAGGGTAAATTGGGTTTTTCTTGATTTATTGGGCTGCCTATAAATAGGGCCCCAATACCCCCTAGGGTTTCCAACTCATCTAATAGAAAAATCTAAGTTCACCTTTTTGGGGTTTCTTCTTCCTCCTAAACTTTTCACCATTATGTCCGCGAGTTCTTTGTGCGCCTAGTTCTTGTTTTCCCGCAACCATAGATCTCCAGCCAAACTGGTTTTTCTTTGGTTTTTAGTTTCTCATGAAAACCTTTGCCGGTTCATTCTTGGTTGGGCAGTGAAGCGGTGCAGGTGCGCACTCAGCAGAGCAGTACGCGTGGTGGCACTGGGTTCTGGTCTCGGGCAGAGCCAAACAGGCGTGGACGCGTGTTTTGGTCGCGCTGTGCAAGGCATGCGGCAACCTTTTCCCTAGCCATGGTGTTTGGACCTTGAGCGGCTGCAGCAAAAGGCACTCAGAGCAGCATGTGCAGCGCTCGGCTAAAGCAGCACACGCGACACTCGACTGTAGCAGTGCGCAGCCCAGGTGTTCGGCGAAATACTCGAACAGGTGACAGCTAACTGAATAGTAATCCCTTTTCTTGATTCGCGTGCATTGCAACATTTAGTTTTTGAATATATACTGTGATAGATTAGATTGCAGTAAGAATTTTATTTTTAGATTGCACTATGAATGTTTGTTGATATATTTTTGTATCCTTAATGCATTTTGAATTATCTGTGAGCGCATCTTACCATCTACTTTATTTTGCCTGATTAAATGCTTGTGAATTGTTGATGATAATACTTCTGATGTTTGAAATGCATGTGAGTTAAATGATTTGTTAATCTGCCTTTAAACACTTTGTTGGTGTCTTTTCGATTAGGACACCAGTCGTTTTTAGGATAGATTATTTTTGCAAGTAAGATTTGTTTTGTTGGTTGGTTATTGAGGTGCGTTGGGTATTGGGAGAAGGCCATTGATTCGAAATTTTTTTTGAGGCACCCATTCACCCCCCTCTGGTTGCTACTCTCGGTCCTACAAGTGGTATCAGAGCATGGTTAGGGTTTTTCCATACCTTAACTGGTTCTAACCCAAGGTAGTGATCATGTCTTCTTCTGGCAAGGTTCCATCCCTTGAGGTTTTTGGCTACAACTATTGGAAGACTCGCATGCGAGCCTATCTATTGAGCCAGAGCTTAGGGATATGGGACATATGTTTGTTCATGCCACATTCACTCTGCTTCTAGTTGTAGAGCAGACTTCCCCTGAGATAGTCACTCTGCATGACCTGAACAATAAGGCAGTGAACATACTATTTTCTGGTTTAGGTCATGTTGGCGTAAAAGATTACGCTAACAGGTTTCTAGAAGTTAGAAACTAACAAACGAAGTGTTTGCGAAGTAAACTATTTCGAGCCTCCTAAGTGGATAATAACTCAAAACAGTTCGAAGATGTGTATTGAATAACTTGGTATCCCTCCTTTCTTACAGGGTAAAACGGGGGTATTTTTAGGCCCAAACATTAAGGAAATGACCCTTTTACCCCTCTGTTACAACCGACATAGTGGAAACTATTCGGTACCCTTAACAGTGCTAAAATGGTAAAAGACTAATCTAATAAGAAAAAAGATAAGTCTTCCATCCTAGCTGGCAGGAAAGCTCTCGGAAGAGTCCAAGTTTGAAGATATACTTCGAACTAGAGTTCGCCTTCATACTTCGAACTTGATCCAATATACTCCCGGAGTTAGATGCCAGAAACCTTTGAATCAATCATCTGTCTTTGTCTTGTTATAACAATAACCCTGAAGATGAAGTATTTTCCCCCAACAGTAGCCCCTCGAATACGCTTCTCCGCTAGATCTGTAACGTTAGGAGAGCAGTATACGAAAGAAAAATAATCATGCGCAGGGGTTAACAGATTTAATCAACCTCCGAAATATGTGGAGATTCAAAGCTTCGAATCAACTTCTAAGAAAATTATATTCGAACTATTTTTAGAATTAACTTAAAAACTTCGAAAGCTTTCTTAGACTTAGGAGAAATAGTCGTTGCCTTTTTCTTTTCAGCGGAAGTTACGCGATGCGTTAACCTCGCAAGGGGTAACGGTCAAGAATGCGAAACGGCAAACGTAAACGGTAAAGAATTGTGGGCCTTGGCTATAAATAGGGGACCCAGACCATTCCCGTATACCCTTCTCACCACTTTCATGCAAACAAGCCCTAGCCTCCAAATTCCTTCTCTAGCAATCCATGCGATCCCATGGCGAAGACAAGCTTCAAGGTCCCAGGGGCAGCTTCAGCCCTTGCCCGGCAGCAGGCTGCAGCAGCAGCGGCATCAGCGACGGCGACTTCGGCGGCAGCAGTAGAAGCACCAATGGCGGTGCCAGGAAGAAATCCCAAAATGTTGGTCCTCACGATCTCCTGCCAGCGTCTTCGAAGTATCCAGACCAGTCTTATCAACTGGGGCCATCAACCTGCAAAAGGGAGTCGCTCGCAGCAGCAATAGAAGGGAAGATTAGCTCGGAAATCATAATTCGCAAACTTGGAAAGGAGGCCATTCCTTCGCCAAGGCCTGGAGAAGTGGTAGTCTTCGAAGCTTTTTTCGAAGCCGGCCTAGGACTTCCGGCAGTCGACTTCCTGTCGGAGGTACTGGATTTATTCCACGTCACCCTTCCCCAACTCTCTCCGAATGCAATAGCGTGCCTTGCCATCTTTGAATGGGCATTGCAAGTTGAAGGCTGTGAAGGTAGAGCAGAGATCTTCGCAGCACTGCACAGGGCATCTTGTCAACCCAAGACTTACGTAGGCTCCGGAGGGTAAAAGATCATGGTGGCCTTTGGGAGCATCAACTTTCGGCTTCGAGATGAGTATGTTCTAAGATTTCTAGCAAAGGCCATCAATGCCAGATGGTACACAAATTGGATCCTTCGTTGGTTTTATGCCGAAGTTGGGTCAAGCAGCCGTCTGGCCGGACCCTTGCAAGACATAAACTTCCGAAGGGAAGCCCTAGTTCATCCGGATCCCGGTCAGCTCGAAGCTCGCCTCAGCCTGCTTCAAAGAATTAGTCACCGCCTGAGCACGCGGGACCTAGCAGAGGAATTCATCGGACTTCAAATTCCTCCTCTGATGGCCAACTGGCCTATCACCTTCGAAGAAGATCCAGAGGGTGGCCTCCGAAAAATCTCTTCGAACTCAAACACTGAAGGTAACTTTGAAAACAACATGTTTATATATATTTGATTGATGAAATGACTAATGCTAACTTATCTTTCAGCTTCTCTAGCCCCCATGACTTCGGAGCAAATTGTTCGAGCTTCGGAGAAGATCCTGGGAGTTCCAACTCCAGCTGAGAAGGAAGGGAGAATGAAGCTAGTGGGTAATTGGGAGCGGCTGAACCGAGTATGGGGGGTACTCGGAATTGCTCCCCATCCTCTTCCGGATTGGGTGCCTTCAGAGCAAGGGCCAAAGAAGAGGAAAGCGGAAGTCGGAACTTCGGCTCCTGTTAAGACTCCGGCCAAGAAGGTAGCCCAAAAGCCAAAGAATGTGGCGCCTTCAAGTCCGGTGGTTTCGGTCTCGGATTCCTCTAAGGACGAAGGAAAACTCTTTGTTAACCTGATTGACGAGGATGAAAACCAGGCGGGTGCAAACACTGGCACCGACGCAAACGCGTCAGATGTTCCGAGCAGTTCCGAGCATGCTGGGACTTCAGCAATCCAACCAGACTTGCCGCATGAAGCCCCTATGACTGAAGGCGGAGTTGAAGTTGCTGCTGAGCCAACTCCGATTTCGGATGAAGCGATGATTGTAGCTCCAAGAGAGGCTCCGACAGTCGAACCTTCGGTCCTGAACTTTGAGTCCAATGAAGGCTTCGGGGTAGCTTTTGACCCTCCAAGCAGCCCCATGCTCACCCGCCGACATGTCTTCGGAGGTAAACTTCGTATGATCCCAAATTTCCTTTTCCCTGCAAAATTATGCAATATATAATACCTTTGTCTCAGCAGGGTCCGCTCCTATGGAAGTGGCTCCTCCCGAAGATACGGTTCCTGGGACCTCAACAACTCCGGAGCCAATTCCAGAAGACACCCAAATGGGACCTGGAAAAGGTAAAGGCAAAATGGACCCCTTTCCTGCTCCGAATTCAGGATTAACTCTGTCTGAATCAACAGACGGGGGTCAATCTACTGAGGGGGGCCAATCTACCGAAGTCTCTGAAGATGCAGCCCAGCGCTCCGACCCCTCGTCGAACGAGGATGAACAAAGGGCTCTGTCTATGCTCCCTCTTCTAGCTCCTTTCTTGGAGCGAAGGACCGGGCTTCGGACTTTGCTCGAACCTTTGGATCGAGATAACCGCGAAGTCAGGGAAACGGACTTAGTGGCCACCCTTAGCGAAGCTGAGGGTTCAGAGCTAAACGCCGCCTTGGAACGGGCAGCATACCAGGTACGAAGTATCTGTAAAACAAAATTAATCTTACATACAGAATTTCTCACCTTGCTTTTTCCTCTTTGCAGCAAATAGTTTTGGCTCGGGCCGCGGCTGTCTCGAACAAACGCGGAAGCCTTCGCCTTTAAGAGAAGATTACTGCTCTCGAGAGGAATCTTAACATCTCCTAAGGTTGAGTTTCCCACTTAGATGAAATGGTTTCAGCGGAGCGGAGGCCCAGACAAAATTTGGAGGCTGTGAATAAAAAGCTTGAAGCGAAACAAATTGTGCTTCGGGCAGAGATAGAAAAAATGCGAGCAGAACACGCTACAGCGGGGGCTGAGCTAGTTAAGCTCCAAGAAGAAAAGACTAAAGCTACGGAGGAGGCTAGCAACTTGCTTAGCCAGAAGAATTCTCTGGCTACGGAGGCAGCTAGGCTCTCCTCTGTAGTGGATGAGCGGACTTCATCAAAGGACGCTTTAAATGAAGATAAGCTGAAATCGGAGAAGGTAGCTGCGGAAGTCATGAACCATCTCCTAGGTGTTCTGGAGTACTTCGGTACTACTGGGACACTACCTTCGAATGACAACATCCCCCTGCTGCGAAGGCTAAAATGATCCAAGGAGTTGCGAAGGAGATGAAGATAGCAGGCATTCGGTATGGAGAGATCTCCGGCTAAGTGGCTGCTCTCGGAGTACTTCGCTACTACGAAGATCTAGGGTTATCAATAACGCCAGACTCAGGGGCGACTCCCATTACCTTCGATGAAAACCAGCTTCTTAATCCTTCTGAAGACATGGCCGCAGCATGGCAAGCCTTCCAAGCTTCGTGGAGAGCCGAAGGTCGCACTGCGATCAAGGCTTGGATCGATGAAGGGAAACACTAGAAGCAAGCTCGGTCTAAAGCCTCGAGCAGCCAGCCTCCGCAGAACCCGCAGGTCTAGCTTTGTTTTAGGATCCCGACTATGTAAAAATTATGCTTTCATACATTATGAATGAAAATCTACTTATCATGTTTTTAGGCTTCTCAACCTCGTATGGATGATGTCAAAGTATTAAACGTTACTGAAGAACTCCGCCTGCTATGGGATACCTTTGATCTTTTAAAACTTCATAAACGACCTCGATTTTTGATTCCTCGAGATAGCTCCGGTGCAATTGCGGCCGACATATGTAAGGATATATTATCTTATATTAAGGAGGAAGAAAAAGAGGTTAACTTTGAAACTTTGTCTTCTGAAGACATTGCATGGTCCAAAGATGAAGGTATTGCTGAAGATCAAGGGAAACAACCTGAAGAACTTCGAAGCTGGGAAAGGAGCCCCGAACGACTTTGAACTTGGGCTGAACTTCAACAAGAACAGAAAGATTTTAGAGCTTCAAAGGGAGGTAGAAGAGTTAAACGTAAAGTTGTTAGAACGCCCGGCTCTGGAAATAGTTGTTCCGAGTTTAGTGGTAACTCTAGAGATCGAAGGGGTCTTCGATTCCTTCTCGGCATAGACACCGATTTTTCGTGAAGTAATTGTAATTTGTTCAAATGGTAAATATCGATTTTTAAAATTGTCTCCCTACTTCCCAGCCCCTCTTTGGGCGTAAGCAACTTCGAACTATCCTCAAAGATGGTTAGGCGCAAAGAAGAACTTAGGAGTACAATTTCGGAGGCTCAGAGCCCCTCAGCAACTTAAAGATTAATTGAAATCTTACAAAACATTCTCGACTACTTGGAGTCTGAAAACTGGTAACTTAATACCTTTTGTTTTAAAAGAAGTCACTTCAGACTAACTTCTCGGACATTTTGGTATCCACAACGATTGGTCACTTTGGACTCTTTTCACAGATATTTGAAGCTTATTAGCTCAAACTCTATTTTGTTTTGGCCTCCTTCGGCTCTTTTGCGAATACTATCAAATCGGTGGTTTGGAATTCGCAATGGTCTCCTTGGACTCTTTTTATGGATGCTTTCAAGCCGGAGCTTGGAATCCGCATTATTTGGTCTCCTTCGACTCTTTTTACGGATGCTTTCAAGCCGGTGGCTTGGAATCCGTTTTTTCAGTGACTTTCCCACCTCGTCGGAAGCTTCGAACCAGTGGTCCGAAGTCCGAAAAATGATTCAAATTAATGACACTTCCCTCCCAGCCAACTTCGTTCTTCCAGTGCGTCCACTAGAAGTAGGAAGTGTTGTGGGCTTGGCATTATCTGAACCATGAACTTTATTAATTTAGAAGGTGTTTACAAATTATTAAAAAAAAGCCCCTATGTGAAATATCGTTTTATGTGCTCCACATGCCATGTATGTGTTAGCTCTTCACCTTCTAAAGTAGCTAACTTAAAAGAACCAGGGCGTCCTGAAGGGAGAATTATATATGGACCTTCCCACTTATTCCCTAGTTTCCCTCGTGCTATAACACTTCACACAACAAGATGACATTATAAGCATCTTCATGCACAAGTAGTTGTGATGCGCCACAGCTCCGAACTGATTCAACATGCCCCGTCTGAAGATGACATTATAAGCATATGGGGCATCTACCACATCAAAGATAACTTCTTCAGTTCGAGCTAATAAACCTTCTCCGAAGGTTACTTCCAAGCCTATCTGGCCAAGTGCATCAAGCGGAGGTCCTGCGAAGCCTTGCAGAGGACGAGCCACTGGGAGGAGATGCTTCCTGGAAATGCATAACTGATCGAAGGCTTGCACAAAAATGATATCTGCCGAACTTCCTCCATCAATTAGCACCCTTCGGACTTCAGTCCCTGCAATATCAGCAGTGATAACCAATGGATCTGCATGCGGGAACTTAATACCAGCTGCATCCTCCGCAGAGAAAGATATCGGAACATGAGACCACTCCGGCATTGCAGCTGCAGATGACGAAGTCCCAATATGACCTACTTCTCGAACGTACTCTCTTCGCTGTCTCTTGGACATGCTTCCGAGGGTACCTCCTCCGGAGATAGGGAGAACTACTCTCTTTCCTCTATCTTGCCCTTCCTCTTGCTTCGGAGGTGGCATAATATTGGCCACCGGAGGGTGCCTTGCAGCATCAAAATTTTCTATCCGCGCCACAGCCTGGACCGGGTCTGGGCGCGCTGCTGCTGGACTTCGGTCGGTACTGCCTTGACCCGAAGTTCTTTCCAAGTACTCTCCCCTTAGGGTAAGGATAGCCTTGCAAGTGTCAGTTGCATGGCTTCGATTTTCTCCATGAATACAGCAAAAAAGGGTCTGGCCCTTGCCAGCCGTTTTCCCTGGCGGCCTCCAGCCGCTGGACTTGTTCCCCGCAGACTGTGGAGCTCTTGGCGCAAACTTCTGTGGGGGTGCAATATTCAAGACTTCAGAGCGAGGGTGCTTTTGCCCTCTTCTTCGATCATGTTGCACTTCGAAGACTGGTTCCTGCGGCTGTGCCGAAGTCTTCACTTCTGCTTTAACTTCTTGCAATACTGTCGAAGTAGCAGCAGTCCTCCGAAGCCAACCCTCTTCTGACCTCGCATACTCCTCGAAATATGACATCAACTGTGATACTGAGGAGATGCTCTTCCGATGCAATTTATCTAGAAGGCCTTGATGACTGACGCCTTCTCGAGCCGCATCAACCACTGAGGATGTGGACAGCCCCCGAATTTGCGACTTCGTATGAGCGAAGCGCTTGAAGTACTGCCTCAATGTTTCTCCGGGGAGCTGTTTCACTTGGAAAAGGCTTCCTGTTGACATAGGAGGCACGAAGGTGCCCTGAAAGTTACTTATAAACTTCCTCTTCAACTGTGACCACGAATTGATTGATCCTGGCTTTAAAGACCAGAACCATCTCAACGCCACTCCTTGAAGAGCTAACGGGAAGCACTTCGCCATAGTGTCTCTGACTCCGCCGCTAGCCTCAATCGCTAGGGCATAAGAACGCGCGAACTCTCCGGGATCTTCATCTCCGGCATACTTGCAGAGCTTCGAAGTTTTAAACTTTGGATCAAAGCGAACCTTCTGCAGCTCAGGATGCAACGGAGATTCATTGTCGTAGGAGGCGTTCTCTGGGGCTTCAGGATAACCAAGATCGTCGTATTCGGGCACTTCGGGGATAGTTGAGGTGGCTTGAGAGCGAAGCCTGTTCGCAGCTTCTTGTTGCCACCTTGCTACCTCAGCTTGAAGGTTGGCCATTTGAGTGGCCATATCTCCAAGGCTATCTTCATCTCCTCCGGAAGGACCTTCCGGGTCTTGAGAACTGGTAGGATCAGTTCGAATCGGGATGGAGGGTGGAGGAGTGACTCCGGGCGGTCGGAGTATGGAAGGGGTTGGCGGAGAGGTTTCATATCCTCGAGGGATAGAAGCCCCTTCCGGAGTTTGAGGTGGAGGGAGAGTCGAAGACCCTCCGACTTCAACTGTGTCGAAGGGTATCTCTCCGGAGATCCGAGAGGACCTCCGAGTGGGATTGCGAGGTGCGCTCCGCTTAGGAGGCATGATGTAAGAAGTTGGTAGAGAACGAAGTTTTTTGGACTAGGTTCCCCACGGACGGCGCCAACTGTTGGCGTAAAAGATTACGCTAACAGGTTTCTGTAGAAAAGAAACTAACAAACGAAGTGTTTGTGAAGCAAACTGTTCTAAGCCTCCGAAAGGATAATAACTTAGAAAAGTTCGAAAGTGTGTATTGAATAACTTGTATTCGGTCCCTATTACAGGGTGGAATGGGGGGTATTTATAGGTCCAAATATTAAGGAAAAGACCTATTTACCCCTCTATTACAACCGACATTAAGGAAACTATTCGGTTTCCTTAATAGGACTAAAATGGTAAAAGACTAATCTAATAAGAAAGAAGATAAGTCTTCCATCTTAGCTGGCAGAAAAGATCCTGAAGGGCTTTAGTTCGAAGACATACTTCGAACCAATGCCTATCTTCGTGCTTCGAACGGGGTTCAGGGCATCTTCGAAGATGATCTTCGGAGAACCTTCGAACTGGTTGACTGTCTTTATGCTGCTTTGGCAATAACCCCGAAGATGAGATATTTTCCCCCAACAGACCCGGCTTAAGTTCATTAAGTTTGACCTTCGGATCAAACCAAGTCTTTGTTTGCTGATGATACTTTGATAAATTAGCGACAACTTGAAGTCTTGTTTCTTCTGTTAAATCAAGTGAAGTTTGCCTTTCTGCTTCTATTTCCGGTTTGGTGCTATGAAGGGATCCTCCTTTAAGCTCCGTCGGCGTCATAGCTTCGTCTCCGATTAATAGTCTGAAGGGAGTGAAACCCGTGGACCTCGTTTGAGTAGTCCAGATGGACCATAGAATCTTCGGGAGCTCCTCGGTCCACAATCCTTTTGCCAATCCCACTATTCTTCGATTCAGCCCTAACAAGATATTACCATTGGCTCTTTCCACAGCTCCGTTAGACTGAGGATGCCGCACTGCAGCAAAGCATAATTGGATGCCTAGATCTTCACAAAAATTCCTAAAGGGTTCTGCATCGAATTGTGTTCCATTGTCAACTGTCAGCTGCCGAGGCACTCCGAACCGGCATATGATATTTTTCCAGAAAAAATTTTGTACATTATTCGAAGTGATAGCTGTTAGGGGCTCTACTTCGACCCACTTGGAAAAGTACTCAATTGCTACCACTGCGAATTTCAAATTTCCTTTTGCTACTGGGAATGGGCTGTTGGCGTAAAAGATTACACTAACAGGTTTCTGTAGATTAGAAACTAACAAACGAAGTGTTTGCGAAGTGAACTGTTCTAAGCCTCTGAAAGGATAACAACTTAGAATAGTTCGAATGTGTGTATTGAATAACTTGTATTCGGTCCCTATTACAGGGTGAAATGGGGGGTATTTATAGGCCCAAATATTAAGGAAAAAACCTATTTACCCCTCTATTACAACCGACATAGTGGAAACTATTCGGTACCCTTGATAGGGCTAAAATGGTAAAAGACTAATCTAATAATATAAAAGATAAATCTTCCATCTTAGCTGGCAATAAAGATCTCAAAAAGTCTTAGTTCGAAGATGTACTCCGAACCAATGCCTATCTTCGTACTTCGAGCTTGACTCAGGGTATCTTCGAAGATGGACGTCTGGAAACCTTCGAATCCATTATCTGCTTTAATGCTGTTGCGGCAATAACCCCGAGGATGGGATATTTTCCCCCAACAGTAGCCCCTCGAATACGCTTCTCCATTTTAACCTGTAATGTTAGGAGAGCAGTATACGGAAAGAAAAAATAACCAGGCATAGGGGTTATTAGATTTTAATTCATCTCCGAAATGTACGAAGATATAAACTCCGAATCAGTCTTAAGACAATTACTTTCGAACTATCTTAGAACCTACTCAGGAAGTTCGAAAGTCTTCTAGACTTAGAAAAAATAGCCGTTAGCTTTCTTCTCCTAACAGAAATCGTAAAATGCGTTAATTTCGGAGAAAGGTAACGGGCAGGAATGCGAAACGACATGGACTAACGGTAAAAATGTAAAGTCTAGGCTATAAATAGAGGGCCTAGAACTTACCCGATTACCTTTCCGCTGTTCTCTTGCAAACATACACCTTCTGAGCCCTTTGAGTTCTTTGAGCCCCAGCCTCCACTTTTCCTCCAAAGTAATCCAATAACTGCAATGGCGAAAACCAAGGGTTCTGGAGCCCCTTCGGCCTTGGCTCAGCAGCAGGCGGCTGCAGCAGCAGCGGCTGCGGCGTTGGCGACGGACGCCTCCAACATCCGCAACGACATCCATGGCGGCAGGAGGGAGAAATCCCCAGAATGTTGATGATCAAAGTCTCTGCCCGCCATCAACGAAGTACCTGGACCAATCCTTTCAACTGGGATCTTCTACCTGCAAGAGGGAGTCACAGGCAATCGCAGTAGAAGGGAGGATTAGCACTGGAGTTATGATCCGCAAGCCTGGAAAAGAACTCATCCCATCGCCAAGGCCCGGAGAAGTGGTCGTCTTCGAAGCCTTCTTCGAAGCCGGCTTAGGCCTTCCAGCAGTTGATTTCTTGGCGGAGGTACTCGATTTATTCCATGTCACCCTTCCTCAACTGTCTCCGAACGCAGTAGCTCGTTTGGCTATCTTCGAATGGGCATTAAGAGCCGAAGGCTGTGAGGGGAGAGCAGAAATCTTCGCTGCGTTACACAGAGCTTCATGCCAGCCAAAAACCTTCGTAGGCCCCGGAGGTGAAAAAGTAGTAGTAGCCTTCGGAAGTATCAACTTTAGGCTTTGGGACGAATATGCCCTTTAATTTCCTGCTAAGGCCATCAATGCTAGATGGTATACTGACTGGGTCATGAGGTGGTTTTATGCCGAAGTTGGGGCGAGCAATCCTCTGGCCGGACCTCTGAAAGAAATCCAATTCCGGAAGGAAGCCTTAGTGCAACCAGACCAAGGTCAGCTCGAAGCTCGCCTCAGCCTACTTCAGAAGATTAGTCGAAGGTTGAGCATGCGAGACTTAGCCGAAGAATTCCTTGGGTTACAAATCTCTCCGCTTATGGCCAACTGGCCTATCATCTTCGAAGAGGATTCGGAAGGTGGTCTCTGAAAGATCACTTCGACTTCGAGCCTTGCAGGTAACTTCGAAGACAACATGTATTATGCATAGTCATTCGAAGAAAAAACTAACTTGATTCATTTTTTAGCTTCTTCAGCCCCTAAAGTTTGGAGCAAATCGTAAGGGCTTCGGAGAAGATTTTGGGCGCTTCAACTCCGACCGAAAAAGAATGGAGAATCAAGTTGGTCGGGAGTTGGGAAAGATTTAACAGAGTGTGGGGAATGCTGGAAATCACTCCGCCCCCTTTGATGGATTGGGTGCCTTCGGAGAAAGGACCCAAAAAGAGGAAAGCCGAAGCTGGGACTTCGAGCTCTGCTAAAACTCCGGTGAAGAAGGTGGCTCGGAAGCCAAAAAATCTTGCACCTTCGAATCCTGCACCTTCGAGCTCAAGGGCTTCAGTCTCTGACTCCCAAGAGGACGAAGGGAGGTTGCTTGTGCGTCTGATAGACGAAGATGAAACTCAAAGGATTGCACAAGTCGAAGTACCTGCGAATGTGCCGGAGTCCCGAGATAATCTTGAGCAACCATGAACTTCGGCAGTTCAGGAAGATATATCTCAGGACGAAGTTCCTGTGGATGAAAGCGGGGTCGAAGTCACTATGGCTTCGATTCCTGAAGAGGCAACAAGGACTGCTCAGGACGATGATCCTACAGTCGAAGACTTAACGGCTGATTCGGACGAAGATCTCGCCTTCGATCCGCCGAACAGTCCGATAATTACCCCTCTGCAAAATGTCAAAGGTAGACTTCGAATAATTCTTTCATGTTTATTTTCTGTATTTATACAATGTATAATACTCTTTTTTTTACAGAGTCCACTCCTATGGAAGAGGTTCGCCAGGAAGAAATAATTCCTGGAGCTTCGACGACTTCGGAGCCAACCCAGAGAGCTACTCAAATGGGACCTGGAAGAGGCAAAAGAAATATAGAACCCTTCCCTGCTGCGAGTTCCGGATCAACTCCGTCTGATTCAACAGACGAGAGCCAATCTTCCGAGGAGGGCCAGTCTCGGGTCTCCGAAGACTACAAGCCAACACTCTGGCCCTTCGCTGGACGAAGATGACCAACAGGCGATAAGTATGCTCCCCCTGCTAGCTCCTTTCTTAGGGCAAACAACCGGTCTTCGGACTTTGCTTGAACCTTTGGATCGAGCTAGCCGCGACATAGGGGAGACCAACTTAGTGGCCATTTTGAGCAAGGCGGACAGGACGGAGCTTAACGCTGCTATAGAACGTGCAGCTTACCAGGTACGAAGCATCTACGAAATAACATAGAATTCATTTACGAATAAATATTTACCTTGGTTTTTTCTTTTTGCAGCAAACTGTCTTGGCCCGAGCTGTGAATATATCTAATGATGAAGAGATCGCTCATCTTCGGGAGGAAAATAACGTCCTTCAAAGGAATCTTAGCATCTCCAAAAGCCGAGTGGTTCAGATGGACAATATAGTGTCAACAAAGCGAAGGGCCAGACAAGGTTTGGAGGCTGCGAATAAAGAGCTCGAAGCAGAAAGAATTGTGCTTCGAGCAGAAGTTGAAAAGTTGCGGGGACCGAGCTTGTCAGACTCCAAGAGGAAGCTAGCCAACTGTTGAACCAAAAGAATATTTTGACCACTGAAAATGCTAGACTTTCTGGGGTTCTGGGAGAAGTAACTTCGACGAAGGACGCGCTGAACGAAGATAAGCTGAAGTCCGAGAAGGTGGCTGTGGAAGTTATGAATTAGTTGCTAGGTGTCCTAGAGTACTTCGGTACTACTGGGACACTTCCTTCTGATGATAACATCACTCTTCTGCGTCGGTTGAAAAGGATCCAAGGAGTGGCGAAGCAGATGAAGACAGCGGGCATTCGATACGGAGAACTCTCCGGACAAGTGGCTGCTGTCGGTCTACTTCATTACTACGAAGATCTGGGCCGATCGATAACTCCGGACGCAGGAGGGGGCCCAATTACCTTTGATGACGAGCGACTGCTAACTCCTTCCGATGGTGTGGCTGCTGCCTGGCGAGCCTTCCAAACTTCATGGAGAGCCGAAGGTCGTTCTGCGATCAAGGCTTGGATCAACGAAGGTCAACGCCAGAAGCAAGTTCGAACCCAAGCTTCAAGCAGTCAGCCTCCTCCGAACCCGCAGGTTTAGAAATACCTTAGGATTTTTGGCTATGTAAAGCTTTATGCTTATGAACATTTATCAATGAAAATTTGTTTATCATATTTTTAGGCTTTGTCTCATACGAAAGATATCGAAGTGTTAGACCTTAATGACGAACTTCGCTCATTATGGACCACCTTCGATCTTCTAAAAGCTTATAAACGTCCTCGATTTTTAGTTCCTCGAGATAGCTCCGGTGCAATTGCGCCCGAAGTAATCAAAGATATACTGTCCTATATTAAAGAGGAAGAAAAAGAGGTTAACTTGAACACTTCGTCTTCTGAATACATTATATGGTCTGAAGACGAAGATGAAGTTCGAAGTAAAAAACCTGAAGAACTTGGAAGCTGGGAAAGGAGCCCCGAACGGCTTCGAACTTGGGCCGAGCTTCAACAAGAACAGAAGGACTTTAGAGCTTCGAAGGGGGGCGAGAGAGTTAAACGCAAAGTTGTTAGAACTCCCGGTGCGGGAACTAGTCGTTCCAACCCTAGCTCTAGAGACCGAAGAGGTCTTCGATTCCTTCTTGGTATAGATACCAATTTCTCATGATGTAATCTGTAAACATATTCGTTCGAATAATGAATACCGATTTAAAATTGTCTCCATATTTACTAGCCCCTCTTTGGGTATAAGCAACTTCGAATTGTATTCAAAGATGGTTATGCGCAAAGAAAAACTTCAGAGTACTATTTTTTGGGGGTTCGGAGCCCCTCTGCAATTTAAAGATCTTTTAAAATCTTATAAAATGTCTTCGACTATTTGTAGTCTAAAGAATGGCAACTTAGTACCCTTGTTTTTTTTGAAAGAAATCACCTAAGATAACTTTGAAGATACCTTAGTATCTTAGATAATTTGTCACTTTGGACTATGTTAACAGACATTCGAAGCTCATGGCTCAAATTCTGTTTTGCTTTAGCCACTTTCGGCTCATTTTTGCGATCTCTGTCGAACCAATGGTTCGGACTTTGAATGATCTCTTTGGACTCTTTTTACGGATGTCTACCAACCAATGGCTTGGACTCCGTATATTTTGGCCACCTTCGGCTCTTTTTGCGGAAGTCTACCAGCCAATGGCTTGGACTTCGCATGTTTTGGCCACCTTCGGCTCTTTTTACAGAAGTCTACCAGCCAATGGCTTGGACTCCGCATGTTTTGGCCACCTTCGGCTCTTTTTACGGAAGTCTACCAGCCAATGGCTTGGACTCCGTATGTTGTGGTTTTGGGCTCTTTTACGGATGCCTACAAGCCGGTGGCTTGGACTCCGGGTTATGTCATCCCCCACGTCGGAAGCTTCGAACCAATGGTTCGAAGTCCGAAAATACGATTCAGCTTCATGACACTTCCCTCTCGGTCAACCCCGCGGTTCCAGTGCGTCCACTCGGAAGCTGGAAGTCTACGAGGGGAAGGCATTATCTGGACCATATGCTTTATTAATTTAGAAGATGATTACAAGTGAATTACAAGGAGCCCTTATGTGAAGTATCGCTTTAGGTGCTCCGCATGCCAAGTATGCGCTAACTCTTCACCTTCTAAATTAGCTAATTTAAAAGAGCCAGGGCGTCCTGAACGAACAATTAGATATGGACCTTCCCATTTATTTCCTAACTTCCCTGGCGCTATAATGCTTCGTAGAACAAGATGACCCGGTCTTAGTTCATTGAGCTTAACCTTCGGGTCAAACCAAGCCTTCGTCTGCTGATTATACTTTGATAAATTTGCTACAGCTCGATGTCTTGTTTCTTCTGATAAATCTAGCGAAGCTTGTCTTTCTTCTTCAATCTCCGGTTCGGTGCTGCGAAGTGATCCTCCTTTAAGCTCCGTTGGAGTCATAGCTTCATCTCCGAATAGTAGTCTGAATGGAGTGAAACCTGTGGACCTTGTTTGCGTAGTCCGAATGGACCACAGAATCTTCGGGAGCTCTTCGGTCCACAGTCCTTTTACTAGTCCTACTATCCTTCGATTTAGCCCAGACAAAATATTTCCATTGGCTCTTTCTACAGCTCCATTAGACTGAGGATGCCTCACTGCAGCAAAGCATAACTGAATGCCTAGATCTTCGCAAAACTTCCTGAAAGGTTCTGCATCGAACTGTGTTCCATTATCAACTGTGAGCTGTCTAGGCACTCCGAACCGGCAAATGATATTCTTCCAGAAGAATTTCTGTACATTGTTCGAAGTGATAGCTGTTAAGGGCTCTGCTTCCACCCACTTAGAAAAATATTCAATAGCTACCACTGCGAACTTCAGATTTCCCTTGGCTACTGGAAAGAGACCAATTAAATCCATACCCCATCTGGCCATAGGC
Organism: Zizania palustris; assembly: GCA_019279435.1. Taxonomy (NCBI): domain Eukaryota; kingdom Viridiplantae; phylum Streptophyta; class Magnoliopsida; order Poales; family Poaceae; genus Zizania; species Zizania palustris. The sequence goes on from JAAALK010000284.1 coordinate 50,881,005, forward strand.
CATACCAGAGCAATGACTTGAAGAGCTGTTGGTGGGCGATGACTTCGTCAACCCATCCACTGGCATCCTTGACAAGTGCGGACTAAGCTCTCCGCATCAGCTGTTATTGTAGGCCAGTAAAGCCCCTGGCGAAGTGTTTTTCCTGCCAAAGCTCGAGGGGCTAAGTGGCTACCACAAAGGCCTTCATGAATTTCTCGAAGAATTTCTTGACCTTCGGCTTGAGATATACATCGGAGTAGAGGGGAACATACTCCGGCCTTGTATAAAATACAGTTGATTATTTGATAATTTCTAGCTCTAAGCTTCAATCTTGACAGCTGTGGCTCTTCCGGCAAATTTATTCCTCCCTGTAAAAGTTCCATGATCGAATTTTTCCAATCTGCACTAGGAATACAAAGAATCTCTGCAGAGGGAATTTGTGGCACCGAAGGTATACTGAGTTCCTCATAAAAAGCTTCTTCTAGTACATCCATAGCTCCGGCTGCAGCTTTTGCTAAGATGTCCGCTTGCACATTTTCTGTTCTTGGTATACTCCGAATGGAAATACCCTTGAAGTGTGTTTCGATTTTACGGATTTCTTCTAAGTACTTTGCAAGCTGTGGATGCCGAACCTAGAAACTTTTATCTACGTGCCCTGCTACTATCTGAGAATCTGTCTTTATAATAATTCTTGTAGCCCCTAGGGCACGTGCTTTTCGGAGTCCCAATAAAATCCCTTCATACTCCGCTATATTATTGGTAGACTTGAAGTTGAGTCTTGCGGAGTACATTGCTCTTTGCCCTGAAGGCGAAATTAATACTGCTCCAATGCCTGCTCCGGATGCTTGGAAAGCCCCATCGGAATAAACAGTCCAAACTCCGTCACTTGACATCTCCGGAACCAGATTTGCAAGTGGAGTCCATTCTGCTACAAAGTCCGCTAAAACTTGCAATTTGATTGCTGTCCTTGCCAGAAAAGATATGCCGAAGGGTGCTAGCTCAACTGCCCACTTCTCAATCCTTCTAGTGGAATCCTTACTTCGAAGCATATCTCCCAAAGGATACGAAGTTGGTACAATTACATTGTGTGCCAAAAAATAATGTCTTAATTTCCTCGAAGCCATTATCAAAGCATAAACAAACTTCTCAAGTTCGGAGTATCTTGTCTTCGCTACTGATAATGCTTCGGATACAAAATAAACAGGATTTTGGACCAACTTCCCATTGAAATTCACTTCTCTGACAAGGACTGCACTAACAGCAGAACCTGTAGCTGCAAGGTAGAGGAGTAGGGTTTCGTCCGCAGTAGGCACCGTGAGTGTAGCAAGATTACTGAGATACTCTTTAATATCTTCGAAGCTTTTCTGACACTCCGGTGTCCATGCAAAATCTTCGGACCCTTTCAATGCTTTAAATATAGACAAGCTTCTCTCCGCAGACCTTGATAAAAACCTGCTAAGTGCTGCCAGACGCCCAGTCAGCTTTTGCGCTTGCTTTAAATTTTTCGGAGGAGCCATCTTTTGTAGTGCAGTTATTTGAGTAGGGCTAGCTTCAATCCCCCCGCTTGAAACTAAATACCCTAACAATTTTCCAGCCTTAGCTTCGAAGATACATTTTTCGGGGTTAAGACGGATCCCACATGCCCGAAGGCTATTGAATGTTTCTGCTAAGTCTAGGCTATGTTGGTGCTTTAAAGCACTCTTTATTACAATATCATCCATATAGGCCTCCACATTGCGACCTAATTGATGACCTAGAGCCTTAGCAACTAACCTCGAAAAAGTAGCCCCGACATTTTTTAAGCCGAAGGGCATTCTTACATAACAAAAGACTCCCGAAGGAGTTACAAAGCTTGTCTTGATCTCATCTTCGCGCTTCAACCATATTTGATGATAACCAGAATACGCGTCGAGGAAGCTTAATAACTCCGAACCTGCGGTGGAGTCGACCAATTGATCAATTCGGGGCATGGGGTAGGGGTCACCAGGGCATGCTTTTATTCAAGGATGTGAAATCGATGCACATGCGCCACTTTCCAGAAGACTTCTTTCTGACGAAGACTAGGTTGGCTAACCATTCTGTGTGAGCCACTTCTCTGATAATTCCAGCCTTCAACAATTTCTCAACTTCGTCTTTTACTAGAGCAGCTCTTTCTGCAGACATTTTCCGGAGTCCTTGCCGAATAGGACGGGCCTTCGGGTTTACAAGTAAACTATGTTCGATGATATCCCGATCGACTCCGGTGATATCTTCGTCAGACCAAGCGAAGACATCTAAATTTTCTTCCACCACCTTTTCCAAGGAAGTTGCAACTTCTGGAGGTAAATCTTTACCAAATTGAAATGTATATTCTTTACCATCTTTAACGATGACCTTCGCTGCAATCTCTCCTTCAGGACTCGGTCTCGGAAAGGATTTCTTTGAAGCTTCGGAAGGGGATGAAAAAATTTCTTGATTATCTTGCACATTGTTTACTTGTCTTGGATCAAGAGGAGGACCATGACCATATTCTGCTCTCCGAGCGATAGCTTGATCTCCGAAGACAGTAAGGACTCCTGCTTGTGTGGGCATCTTCATGCACAAATAATTGTGATGCGCCACAGCTCTGAACTGGTTTAGCATGCCTCTTCCGAAGATGACGTTGTAAGCATACGGGGCATCTACAACATCGAAGATTACTTCCTCAGTTCGGGCCAACAAACCTTCTCCGAAGGTAACTTCCAAGCCTATTTGGCCAAGTGCATCAAGCGGAGGTCCTGCGAAGCCTTGCAAAGGACGAGCCGCTGGAAGGAGATGCTTTCTAGAGATGCACAATTGATCGAAGGCTTGAACAAAAATGATGTCTGCCGAACTACCTCCGTCAATCAATACCCTTCGAACTTCAGTGCCCGCAATATCAGCAGTGATAACAAGTGGGTCTGCATGCGGGAACTTAATGCCAGCTGCATCCTCCGCAGAAAAGGATATCGGTACATGAGACCACTCCGGCATAGCAGCTGCAGACGACGAAGTCCCAATATGGCCTACTTCTCTGACGTAGTCTCTTCGCTGTCTTTTTGACATGCTTCCGAGGGTACTTCCTCCGGAGATGGGGAGGACTACTCTTTTCCCTCGGTCTTGCCCTTCCTCTTGCTTCAGAGGTGGCATAACATTGGCCACTGGAGGATGTCTTGCGGCTTCAAAGTTTTCTATTCGCGCCACAGCCTGGACCGACTCCGGGCGCGCTGTAGCTGGAACTCGGTCGGTAGTACCTCGACCCGAAGTTCTCTCTAGATATTCTCCTCTTAGAGTGAGTATAGCCTTGCAAGTATCAGTTGCATGGCTTCGATTTTCACCATGAAGGCAGCAGAAAAGGGTCTGGCCTTTGCCAGCCGTTTTCCCTGGCGGCCTCCTAGCCGCTGGCCTTGTTCCCCGAAGACTGTGGAGCTCTCTGTGTAAACTTCTGCGGGGGTGCAATATTCAAGACTTCAGAACGAGGGTGCTTTTGCCCCCTTCTCCGATCATGTTGAACTTCGAAGACTGGTTCTTGCGGCTGTGCCGAAGTTTTTACTTCTACTTTAACTTCTTGCAATATGGATGAAGTAGCTGCAGTTCTTCGAAGCCAACCCTCTTCCGACCTCGCATACTCCTCGAAGTATGACATTAGCTGAGAGACCGAGGATATGCCTTTCCGATGAAGCTTATCCAGAAGGCCTTGATGAGTGACGCCTTCCCGAGCTGCATGAACTACCGAAGATGCAGACAACCCCCGGATCTGCGACTTCGTATGAGCGAAGCGCTTGAAATATTGCCTTAATGTCTCTCCGGGGAGCTGCTTCACTTGGAAAAGGCTTCCTGTTGACATTGCATGCACGAAGGTACCTTGAAAATTGCTTACAAACTTCTTATTCAGCTGCCCCCATGAATTAATTGATCCTGGCTTCAAAGACCAGAACCACCTTAATGCCACTCCTTGAAGAGCTAAAGGGAAGCACTTTGCCATCGTGTCTCGAACTCCTCCGCTAGCTTCAATTGCTAGGGCATAAGAACGGACAAACTCTCTGGGATCTTCATCTCCAGCATACTTACAGAGCTTCGAAGTCTTAAACTTCGGATCAAAGCGAACTTTCTGCAGCTCAGGATGTAGCGGAGATTCATTATCGAAGGAGGCGTTCTCCGGGGCTTCGGGATAATCGGGTTCGTCATCTTCGGGCACTTCTGGGATAGCTGGGATGGCTTGAGAGCGAAGCCTGTTCGCAGCTTCTTGCCGCCATCTTGCTACTTCAGCTTGAAGGTTGGCCATTTGAGTGGCCATATCTCCAAGATTATCTTCATCTCCTCCGGAAGGATCTTCCTGGTCTTGAGAACTAGTAGGATCAGTTCGAAGTGGGATGGAAGGTGGAAGAGGGATTCCAGGTGGTCGAAGTATGGAAGGATTTGGCGGAGAAGCTCCGTATGTTCGAGGAATGGAAACTCCTTCCGGAGTTTGAGGTGGAGGGAATGTCGAAGGCCCTCCGACTTCGACCGTGTCGGACGGGGTCTCTCCGGAGATCCGAGAGGACCTCCGAACAGGGTTACGAGGTGCGCTCCGCTTAAGAGGCATGATGTAGGAAGTTGGTAGAGAACGAAGTTTTTCGAACTAGGTTCCCCAAGGACGGCGCCAACTGTTGGCGTAAAAGATTACGCTAACAGGTTTCTGTAGATTAGAAACTAACAAACGAAGTGTTTGCGAAGTGAACTGTTCTAAGCCTCCGAAAGGATAACAACTTAGAATAGTTCGAATGTGTGTATTGAATAACTTGTATTCGGTCCCTATTACAGGGTGAAATGGGGGGTATTTATAGGCCCAAATATTAAGGAAAAAACCTATTTACCCCTCTATTACAACCGACATAGTGGAAACTATTCGGTACCCTTGATAGGGCTAAAATGGTAAAAGACTAATCTAATAATATAAAAGATAAATCTTCCATCTTAGCTGGCAATAAAGATCTCAAAAAGTCTTAGTTCGAAGATGTACTCCGAACCAATGCCAATAAGATAGATGCCCCATCTGGCCATGGGCCATACTGGAGCAATGACTTGAAGAGTTGTTGGCGGGCGATGATTTCTTCGTCCCATCCACTGACAACCTTGGTAGGTGCAGGACTAATTTCTCCGCATCAGCTACTATTGTAGGCCAATAAAGCCCCTGGCGAAGTGTTTTTTCCTGCCAAAGCTCGAGGGGCCAGATGGCTACCACAGAGTCCTTCGTGAATTTCTCGAAGAATTACTTGACCTTCGGGTTGAGATATACATCGGAGTAGAGGAGAACATACTCCGGCCTTGTACAAAATACCGTTGATTATATGATAATTTCGAATTCTAAGCTTCAACCTCGAAAGTTGTAGCCCTTCAGACAAATTTGCTTCTCCTTGCAATAATTCCATAATTGAACTTCGCCAATCTGTACTTGGAATGCAAAGGACTTCCGCAGAAGGGATCTGTGGCACCGAAGGTGTACTGAGTTCTTCGTAAAATGCCTCTTCTGGAATGTCCATAGCTCTGACTGCAGCTTTTGCCAAAATATCAGCTTGCACATTTTTTGCTCTGGGTATACTTCGAATGGAAATCCCTTTAAATGCTGCTTCAATTTTACATATCTCCTCCAAGTATTTTGCAAGCTGAGGATGCCGAACTTGAAAACTCTTGTCTACGTGCCCTGCTACAATTTGAGAATATGTCTTAATAACAACTCGTGTAGACCCTAAAGCACGTGCCTTTCGAAGTCCTAGGAAAATTCCTTCATATTCCGCTGTATTATTGGTAGACTTAAAGTTGAGTCTTGCGGAGTCTACTGCCTTTTGCCCTGAAGGCGAAATTATCACTGCTCCGACGCCTGCTCAAGATGCTTGGAAAAGTCCATCGGAGTAAATGGTCCAAATTCCTTCAGTTGGCTTCTCCGGAGCACATGCTGTAGAGGGAGTCCACTCTGCCACAAAGTACGCCAATACTTGTGACTTAATTGTTGTCCTTGCCACGAAGGATATGCCGAAGGGTGCTAATTCAACGGCCCACTTCCCAATTCTTCCTGTGGAGTCCTTACTTCGGAGCATATCTCCTAAGGGATAAGAAGTTGGTACAATCACATTGTGAGCCAAGAAATAATGCCTTAACTTCCTCGAAGCCATTATCAGAGCATAAGTGAACTTCTCAAGCTCGGAATATCTTGTTTTTGCTCCGGAAAATTCTTCGGATACAAAATAGACTGGATTCTGTACCAACTTTCCATTGAAATCAACCTCTCTAACAAGAACTGCACTGACAGTAGAGCCAGTAGCTGCAAGGTAAAGGAGTAGGGTTTCGTCCGCAACAGGCACGATGAGTGTAGCGAGGTTACTGAGATAATTCTTAATATCATCGAAACTTTTTTGACACTCCGGTGTCCATGAAAAATCTTCGGACCCTTTTAATGCTTTGAAAATGGGCAAATTTCTCTCCACAGACCTTGCTAAAAATCTGCTAAGTGCTGCAAGATGACCAGTCAGCTTTTGCACTTGCTTTAAATTCTCCGGGGGAGTCATCCTTTGCAACGCAGTTATTTGAGTGGGGCTAGCTTCGATCCCTCTGCTTGAAACTAGATACCCTAACAATTTTCCAGCCTGCGCCTCGAAGACGGATCCCACATGCCCGAGGGCTATTGAATGTTTCTACTAAGTCTAGGCTATGGTGGTGCTTTAAAGCACTCTTTATTACAATATCATCCATATAGGCCTATACATTGCGGCCTATTTGATGACCTAGAGCCTTAGCAATTAACCTCGAAAAAGTAGCCCCGGCATTTCTTAAGCCAAAGGGCATTCTTACATAACAGAAGACTCCTGAAGGAGTTACAAAGCTTGTCTTGATTTCATCTTCACGCTTTAACCAAATCTGATGATAGTCGGAGTACGCGTCAAGGAAGCTTAATAACTGTTGGGGGAAAATATCCCATCTTCGGGGTTATTGCCGTAACAGCACAAAAGAAGATAATGGATTTGAAGGTTTCCAGACGTCCATCTTCGAAGATACCCTGAGTCAAGCTCGAAGTACGAAGATAGGCATTGGTTCGGAGTATATCTTCGAACTAAGGCTTTTCGAGATCTTTAGTGCCAGCTAAGATGGAAGATTTATCTTTTATATCATTAGATTAGTCTTTTACCATTTTAGCCCTATCGAGGGTACCGAATAGTTTCCACTATGTCGGTTGTAATAGAGGGGTAAATAGGTCTTTTCCTTAATATTTGGGCCTATAAATACCCCCCATTTCACCCTGTAATAGGGACCGAATACAAGTTATTCAACACACACATTCGAACTATTCTAAGTTGTTATCCTTTCGGAGGCTTAGAACAGTTCTCTTCGGAAACACTTCGTTTGTTAGTTTCTAATCTACAGAAACCTGTTAGCGTAATCTTTTACGCCAACAGTTGGCGCCGTCCGTGGGGAACCTAGTCCAAAAAACTTCGTTCTCTACCAACTTTTTACATCATGTCTCCTAAGCGGAGTGCACCTCGTAACCCTGTTCGGAGGTCCTCTCGGATCTCCGGAGAGGCACCATCCGACACGGTTGAGGTCGGAGGGCCTTCGACATTCTCTCCACCTCAAACTCCGGAAGGAGTTTCCATCCCTCGAACATACGGAGCTTCTCCGCCAAATCCTTCCAATCCTTCCATACTTTGACCACCTGGAATCCCTCTTCCACCTTCCATCCCACTTCGAACTGATCCTACTAGTTCTCAAGACCCGGAAGATCCTTCCGGATGAGATGAAGACAATCTTGGAGACATGGCCACTCAAATGGCCAGCCTCCAAGCTGAAGTAGCAAGATGGCGGCAAGAAGCCGCGAACAGGCTTCGCTCTCAAGCCGTCCCAACTGTTCCAAAAGAGCCCGAAGATGATGAACCCGTTTATCCCGAAGCCCCGGAGAACGCCTCCTTCGATAATGAATCTCCGCTGCATCCTGAGCTGCAGAAAGTTCGCTTTGATCCGAAGTTTAAGACTTCGAAGCTCTGTAAGTATGCTGGAGATGAAGATCCCGGAGAGTTTGTCCGTTCTTATGCCCTAGCAATTGAAGCTAGCGGAGGAGTTCGAGACACCATGACCGGCAAAGTGCTTCCCCTTAGCTCTTCAAGGAGTGGCATTAAGGTGGTTCTGGTCTTTGAAGCCGGGATCCATTAATTCATGGGGGCAGCTGAAGAAGAAGTTTGTAAGCAATTTTCAAGGCACCTTCGTACCTCCAATGTCAACGGGAAGCCTTTTCCAGGTTAAGCAGCTCCCTGGAGAGACATTGAGGCAATATTTCAAGCGCTTCGCTCATACGAAGTCGCAGATCCGTGGGTTGTCTGCATCTTCGGTAGTTGATGCAGCTCGAGAAGGTGTCACTCATCAAGGCCTCCTAGATAAGCTTCATCGGAAAAGCATATCCTCGGTTTCTCAGCTGATGTCATACTTCGAGGAGTATGCAAGGTCGGAAGAGGGTTGGCTTCGAAGAACTGCAGCTACTTCATCCATATTGCAAGAAGTTAAAGTAGAAGTAAAAACTTCGGCACAGCCGCAAGAACCAGTCTTCGAAGTTCAACATGATCGGAGAAGGGGGCAAAAGCACCGTCGTTCTGAAGTCTTGAATATTGCACCCCCACAGAAGTTTACACAGAGAGCTCCACAGTCTTCGGGGAACAAGGCCAGCGGTTGGAGGCCGCCAGGGAAAACGGCTGGCAAAGGCCATACCCTTTTCTGCTGCATCCCTGGTGAAAATCGAAGCCATGCAACTGATACTTGCAAGTCTATACTTACTCTAAGAGGAGAGTATCTAGAAAGAACTTCAGGTCGAGGTACTACCGACCGAGTTCCAGCTGTAGCACGCCCAGAGCCGGTCCAGGCTGTGGCGCGGATAGAAAACTTTGATGCCGCAAGACATCCTCCAGTGGCCAATGTTATGCCACCTCCGAAGCAAGAGGAAGGGCAAGACCGAGGGAAAAGAGTAGTCCTCCCCATCTCTGGAGGAGGTACCCTCGGAAGCATGTCAAAAAGACAGTGAAGGGATTACGTCAGAGAAGTAGGCCATATTGTGACTTCGTCATCTGCAGCTGCTATGTCGGAGTGGTCTCATGTACCGATATCCTTTTCTGCGGAGGATGCAGCTGGCATTAAATTCCCGCATGCAGACCCACTTGTTATTACTGCTGATATTGCGGGCACTGAAGTTCGAAGAGTATTGATTGACGGAGGTAGTTCGGCAGACATCATTTTTGTTCAAGCCTTCGATCAATTGTGCATCTCCAGAAAGCATCTCCTTCCAGCGGCTCGTCCTTTGCAAGGCTTCGCAGGACCTCCGCTTGATGCACTCGGCCAAATAGGCCTGGAAGTTACCTTCGGAGAAGGTTTGTTGGCCCGAACTGAGGAAGTAATCTTCGATATTGTAGATGCCCCGTATGCTTACAACGTCATTTTCGGAAGAGGCATGCTAAACCAGTTCGGAGCTGTGGCGCATCACAATTATTTGTGCATGAAGATGCCCACACAAGCAGGAGTCCTTACTGTCTTCGGAGATCAAGCTATCGCCCGGAGAGCGGAATATGGTCATGGCCCCCCTCTTGATCCAAGACAAGTAAACAATGTGCAAGATAATCAAGAAAATTTTTCAGCCCCTTCCGAAGCTTCAACAAAATCCTTTCCGAGACCAAGTCCTAAAGGAGAGATTGCAGCGAAGGTCATTGTTAAAGATGGTAAAGAATATACATTTCAATTTGGTAAAGATTTACCTCCAGAAGTTGCAACTTCCGTGGAAAAGGTGGTGGAAGAAAATTTAGATGTCTTCGCTTGGTCTGACGAAGATATCACCAGAGTCGATCGGGATATCATTGAACATAGTTTACTTGTAACCCGAAGGCCCGTCCTGTTCGGCAAGGACTCCAGAAAATGTCTACAGAAAGAGCTGCTCTAGCAAAAGACGAAGTTGAGAAATTGTTGAAGGCTGGGATTATCAGAGAAGTGGCTCACACAGAATGGTTAGCCAACCCAGTCTTCGTCAGAAAGAAGTCTTCCGGAAAGTGGCGCATGTGCATCGATTTCACATCCTTGAATAAAGCATGCCCTCGTGACCCCTACCCCATGCCCCGAATTGATCAATTGGTCGACTCCACCGCAGGTTCGGAGTTATTAAGCTTCCTTGACCCGTATTCTGGTTATCATCAAATATGGTTGAAGCGCGAAGATGAGATCAAGACAAGCTTTGTAACTCCTTCGGGAGTCTTTTGTTATGTAAGAATGCCCTTTGGCTTAAGAAATGCCGGGGCTACTTTTTCGAGGTTAGTTGCTAAGGCTCTAGGTCATCAATTAGGTCGTAATGTGGAGGCCTATATGGATGATATTGTAATAAAGAGTGCTTTAAAGCACCAACATAGCCTAGACTTAGTAGAAACATTCAATAGCCTTCAGGCATGTGGAATCCGTCTTAACCCCGAAAAATGTATCTTCGGAGCTAAGGCTGGAAAGTTGTTAGGGTATTTAGTTTCAAGCAGGGGGATTGAAGCTAGCCCTACTCAAATAACTGCGCTACAAAAGATGGCTCCTCCGGAAAATTTAAAGCAAGTGCAAAAGCTGACTGGGCGTCTGGCAGCACTTAGCAGGTTTTTATCAAGGTCTGCGGAGAGAAGCTTGCCTATATTGAAAGCATTGAAAGGGTCCGAAGATTTTGCATGGACACCGTAGTGCAGAAAA
>JAAALK010000284.1:50892702-50966580 GCA_019279435.1 Zizania palustris
GAAACGGATGCTTTGAGTGTGGTGATCCAGGACACTTCATCGCCGACTGCCCCAAGCGCAATGGACACAAGAAGGGCACCGGTGGTGGCTTCCACGACTCCGGCAAGCACGACAGCTCCTCCTTCAACAAGGGCAAGCCAAGACCAGATTCTTCAGAAAGGCCCTGAAGACTACCGGCGAGAGAACAAGAAGCGCGACAAGGCCTTCTTCGCTGAGATGGAGAAGAGCTACTCCAAGCGGTCCACATCTTCTTCCTCTTCATCGAGCTCAAGCGATGAGGAGATCATCATGAGGAAGGGGAAGGACAAGGACGATCCAGCAGGCCTTTGCTTCATGGCCTCGGTGACAGACCGAAGAGTCGCTCACATCAGCGCCGAAGATCCCGCAAGAGTTTCTGCTCAATGGCTCTTGGGGATAAGAAAGAGAAGAGCTCCTCCGATGACTCCGACGACGACGACAACGAAAAGGTATCATCCTATGAACGCGAAATCGTTTGATTTACTTGAAAGCAATCGTCAGGAGTTAAAGTATCGGGAAAAACTGCTTAGAGGGGCTAAGAAGAGGATAGATGAGTTAGAGAGTGAGCTTGCCGTGGCCAACGGCAGAATGAGAGTCTATCTTCTTCCCCTTGCTTGGGTGATAGCAGTGAGTGCCCAAAGTGTGAGGTGCTTCTGTGTGACCTGTCGACTCTGAAGTCCAGGTACACAGAAGGGTTGATGAGAGGACGCTTTGGCCACTGAGCTTGAAAGCGCTCAGCTGGAGCTAAAAGATGCTCATGTCACTGTCGTCGCACCCTGTGTTGATTGCCCATCCCATCTAGCTAGTTTAGCTGAGCTGAAAGCCAAGGGTGATGAGCATCTGGGTGTTTTGGAGAGAATGAGAGCTGAGCTGGCGCAGACTAGGCTAGAGCTTGAGACATTGTCAGTTCCACCCACTGTTTGTGAGAACTGTCTGTCTCTTAGACTTGAGTTGATTAAGCTAAAAGCCGAGAAGTCTGTCCAGGTAGATAGTGAGTGTGAGACCTGCTTGTCTCAGGTGGAGGTACTAGCTTCCTTGAGAGAGGAGCTAGCTGATTCTCAGAATGAGAACTTTTACCTCCGTTCTATCCTGAGTTGGATCAGTGCCAGAGAGCCTCAGCTCGGCATGATGATCCAGCAGTTCAAGAGGCAGGATGGGTTTGGGGTAGGTTACACCTATACCAAGGCTGACTTTGAGAGTGCCATTAGCCGGGCAGTGGAGTGGAGTAAAATGACTCCTGAGCAGAGATATCCCAAGACCCATTCCACTGAGTCTTCCCAGGCTTGTCAGCCCAAAGATGGAGTGATCCATGAACCACCCAAAGCTCCACCCAAGAAAACCCATCTGGGTTCCAAAGCCCAAACTTCTCCACACTTCTCTAGACTCTCTTCCTGGACCCTCTCAACCCAAGAAGCCGACACCAAACACCACTAGCCCAAGAACCCCAAGCCTCAACCACATCCCAAGAAGCCCACCTATCATTGTGAGTATTGTCAGAGAGACGGGCATCTTGCGGAGTTTTGCTTCAGGAGGAAGCGGGTTGAGAGAGCAGAGCGTGCTCGTGGTGGTCAGGAGCAGTTCTACCAGCAGGGTGGTAGACTGCGTGTTCCTCGACGCGGGGAGAGGCTGGAGGCCAGGCCGCGTCGTGTAGGTGGTGGTAGAGGAGACGGCTTTCATGCCCGTGCTCCAGATGGTGGTGCTCGTTCCGGTAGAGCTCCAGGCCGTTTTGGCTACGGACCTGGACCTCGTAGCCGAGGTTTTAGGCAGAACCGAGGACCGCGCTTTGAGCCGCGTTTTGGTCCAAACTTTTCTGATGATTTCTGCTTTCCGTCTTTTGAGCAGATGGCTCGACACTGGTTTAGCTCGTTTGCTAAACCCGGTGCCGGACCATTTGCTCCCACTTACAACCACTGATTGTGCAGGATCAGGGACTGGAGGACGTTTGGATTATGGACTCAGGATGCTCTCGCCACATGACGGGACATCGCAGATGGTTCTCCAGTCTCACTCCCCCGAGCTCCAAAGAGTACATCACCTTCGGGAACAGTGGTCAAGGGAAGTAAGTGGCATTGGCTCAATTCGCATTTCAGACCATTTTTCTTTGAAGAACGTGCTTTGGTTGGAAACTTGAACTTTAATTTGATCTCTGTTTCGCAACTTCTTGAGGATGGTTTGGAGGTGCGTTTTAAGAAGGGCAATTCTTCTGTGTTTGATTCTAGAGGGTCTTTGATTTGCCAGATCTTACCTTTCGGTAAAGTTTTTCGGATTGACTTCTCTAGTTCTTTTGGCCCTTCTCGCTGTTTGATTGCTGGATCCTCCTCTGAGCTCTGGAAGTGGCATAGGAGGTTAGGTCATTTGAGTTTTGACCTGCTAGTCAGGTTGAGCTCTATGGACCTCATCCGAGGATTGCCCAAACTTAAGATGGAGAAGGATCTAGTTTGCCATCCCTGTCGTCATGGGAAAATGGTTGCCGCTTCTCACTCACCTGTGACTCAGGTGATGACTTCGTATCCGGGCGAGCTTTTACACATGGACACTGTTGGTCCAGCTCGAGTACGTTCAGTCGGTGGGAAGTGGTATGCACTTGTGATTGTTGACGACTTTTCTCGATTCTCGTGGGTTTTCTTTTTGGAGTCTAAGGATGAAACTTTTCAATTTGTTCATGACCTGATTTTGAAGCTAAAGAATGAGAACAATGGTCGGATGCGAGCAATTCGCTCCGACAACGGCTCTGAGTTCAAGAACTCTCAGTTCGTCAGCTTCTGTAGTGATCAGGGTCTTGACCATCAGTTTTCTGCTCCTTACACTCCCCCACAGAATGGCGTTGTGGAACGAAAGAACCGCACGCTAGTCGAGATGGCCAGGACGATGCTCGATGAGCACAGGACTCCTAGGCGCTTTTGGGCTGAAGCCATGAACACGGCTTGCTATCTGGCCAACCGCATTTTTCTTAGAGCTTACCTAGGTAAGACCTCATATGAGTTGCGGTTTGGTAGACAGCCCAAGGTGAGCCACTTGCGAGCGTTTGGCTGCAAGTGCTTTGTGCTCAAGAAGGGAGGGCATTTGGACAAGTTTGAGTCTCGTTGCTGGGATGGTGTTTTTCTTGGTTACGCTTTGCATTCTCGAGGCTTCCGTGTTTGGAACCTCGACTCCCAGCAGCTTGTTGAGACTTGCGAGGTTTCTTTTGATGAGTCCTTGCCTTCTTCAACTCCTTCTTTTGAGCTTTCTGGTGATGGTGAGCTCGGAGAGTCCATCTTCGAGGAAGATGAGGATACTCCAGCTGCTGATGAGGGTGGGCCTTCTGCACCTCCTGCAGAGCCCACACCTTCTGAGACTTCGACTGAGGATGAGGGCGGACCTCTGATCACTTCTTCCACTTCGATCGAGCCCCCTCAGTCGAGTCCAGAGGTGCCAGCTGCTGACTCCGGTGAGGTGACTTCAGATCACCAGGGATCCCGAGCAGTTCAGCGTGATCACCCCTCAGAGCTCATCATCGGTGATGTGTCTTCAAGAACTTTGCGTTCGTCTGTTGACTCTCTTGCTGTGTTTGCTGAATCTGCTTTTGTTGCATCTTTTGAGCCCAGAGACATTTCTCATGCTATTTCTGACTCAAACTGGATTAATGCCATGCAAGAAGAGCTTGAGAATTTTGTCCGCAATCGGGTTTGGACACTAGTAGAGCTGCCACCAGGATGCAACCCCATAGGCACCAAGTGGGTGTTCAAGAACAAGCAAGGTGAAGATGGGGTTGTGGTGCGCAACAAAGCTCGACTAGTTGCCCAGGGTTATTGCCAGAAGGAAGGTATTGACTTTGAAGAAACCTTCGCCCCTGTCGCCCGTCTTGAGTCCATTCGCATTCTTTTAGCTTTTGCCGCTTCGAAGGGTTTTAAGCTTTTTCAAATGGACGTCAAGAGTGCTTTCTGAACGGGTACATAGAGGAGGAGGTTTATGTTAGGCAGCCCCCTGGTTTTGAGAACCCCAAGTTTCCTCGACATGTTTTAAGCTGCAGAAAGCTTTATACGGGTTAAGCAAGCCCCAGGGCTTGGTATGACCGGTTAAAGCAGTGTTTTTGTTGGGGAAGGGATTTGTGATGGGTTCTGTGGATAAGACTCTCTTCTTGCTCAGAGATGCTTCAGATTTTTTAGTTGCTCAGATTTACGTGGATGATATTATTTTTGGCGGTACTACTACGATCTTGTGTCCAAGTTTTCTGAGCAGCATGCACAGCGAGTTTGAGATGAGCCTCATGGGTGAGCTCAAGTATTTTCTAGGGCTCCAGATCAAGCAGACCAAGGACGACACCTTCATCCACCAGGGTAAGTACACGCGGACATGTTGAAGAAATTCGACTTTGGTGGAGAGCTGAAGCCTCAGATGACCCAATGGGTACATCAGGGGGCCTGGACAAGGACGAGAGCGGCGTCAAGGTCAACGAGAGAGAGTTTCGAGGGATGATCGGTTCGCTACTGTACTTGACGGCGACGAGGCCAGACATACAGTTCGCCGTGGGACTGTGCGCCGCGCTTCCAGTCTTCACCACGCGCGTCTCATCGGCAGGCTGTCAAGCGCATCTTCAGGTATCTTACCTATGCGCCTGATCTTGGTCTTTACTATTCAGCATCATCTTCTCTTGATTTATCTGGCTTTTCAGACGCTGACTTTGGTGGGTGCCGGTTGGATCGCAAGTCGACTTCCGGTACTTGCCAGTTTCTTGGTTCTTCCCTTGTCTCTTGGTCTTCTCGAAAGCAATCTGGAGTTGCTCTTTCGACCACTGAGGCTGAGTATGTAGCTGCTGCTAGCTGCTGCTCACAGTTGGTTTGGATGATTTCCACTTTGAGAGATTTTGGGTTGTTCTTTCCTACCAGAGTTCCTTTGTTTTGCGACAGCACCAGTGCAATTAGTGTAGGGAAAACCCATGTCTCCATTCTAAAACCAAACACATTGATGTGCGCTTTCACTTTTTGCGGGATCAATATGAGAAAGGTGTCATTGACCTTGTTCATGTTGATACCCATCATCAGTTGGCTGATATTTTCACCAAACCCCTAGATCAGTCTACCTTTGAGCGTTTACGAGGGGATTGGGTGTTGTGTATCCTTTTTAGGATATTTTGCGTCAGTTTTTCTTTCTTCTTTACTCTTTTCTTGAGTCTTTTTGTGTGTGTTCATATCATACATATTCACATATCACACTTTTAAGCCTGCTTCTGTTATATGATTGAACTGCTTTACTTATTCTAGCTGGTACATGCTTTTGATTACTTGTCGATGATCATGCTTTGTTTCAGTTCATTTGATATGTCTGATATCTGTCATATGCATGGCTTTTACACTTTAAACTTGAAAAATGATCACCATTGCTTCTGGTAACTAGCATGTGTAGGCTGAGTGCTTTTGCTATCTGTTACATGCCTTGTAGCTAGTTCATCTCATAGATGCAGATATGCAACTTGGACATCTTTATGCTTTAACATGGAAAATATGCTATAAAAATGATAAAGAATCAAAAATGAATGAAAATTCCATGCCCTTTTATGCTTGAGTTGAAAAGATCCAAGTGGATTTGCTTTGTCGCATTGCATTGTTCTGGACTGCTTACCATAGCACTTTGGTATGAACTAGGACAGTGTAATGTATGCCAAGACCAATGTCTTAAGCTTCCGATGGTCCAGTTCTGGCCTAGGCTTGACTTGGTCGGTTAGCATAAGGTTTGACATGCAAATAACCCTTGGCAAAAATGAAAAAGGAAAATGAAAAAGCCTGAAAATTAAAAAGACAACAGTTTGCTGAAGCACTTTGTTTTGGACAATGCTTATCTTGGTAGATATCAGTTAGCTTCTGCATCTCATGTTTTACCTTGCTTGTTAACTAGAAAATGTGGTGATGCTTTTGTTTGCAAAACTGAAAAATGCGTGCTAATGACTTTCTTTAGATATCATCTGTTGCACTGATCATGCCATGTGTCTTAGACAGTATGTCTTTTGCTATACTTGTTAGATGTTGTAATTGCAGTCAATCATATCTGAGAAGCATGCTTTCTACACTCCACCTGCACCCCAGTTGCATTCATTGCATATTTTGAGGGGGAGTTGCATTTCAGGGGGAGTCAGTGTCGTTTTTAGAGTGCTTGATGAGTTCACTTGTCAACAAGGGGGAGAAATTTTGGTATAAGAGTTAAGGGGGAGTTTTGGCTTTCTCTGGGATTTGTTTCAGGGGGAGTTTTTGTCCCATTTGTCCTTACTCTTTTGATATCCTTGTTGATGTTTCTGAGACTGCACTCATTTTGAGCTTTACCTTTGGTTAACCATAATGACCGTCTCTTGCTTTTGTTCGGTTTTTGGTCATTAGGGTTAAACTTTTACTTTGTTTTCTTCTTCTTTGTTTTCTTGTGCTTTGTTTTCGTGTTTCCACAATTGTTTGCAGGTACTAAAGAGCAGATGAAGAGAAGTGTTGACAATGCACTCATCAAGGGGGAGATTGAGGAGCCATGCTGAATAGCGTGGGCCTCATGGCTCCAGATGTGATGAGTCATTGTCAACGATAGTCAAAGAGGACTAAAAAGAGAGAGAAGACCTGCTGCGTCTGGGCCGCGTGTGACTCAGGTACACGGGCAGCGAGCGACTGTCGGGCAGAGGAGGCCGCGAAGTCGGGCTGGCCCAATCCGGGTACATGGGCTAGGAGCAGCAGAGGATCCACTGGACTGTTGACCGGGATTGACTCAGGTATACGGGCGGCGAGTGATTGCCGGGCTGAGGGAGCTGCGGAATCGGGCCGGCCCAATCCGGGTACCCGGTGCGAAGACGGTGGACGCTTTGTCAGTTTCGGCGCAAAACTGACGACCGTTGATTTCGGATCTGACCGTCTTGAGGCGAAGCCGTAGCTGCTACGAAAGCTCCGCATCAGGACAAGTTACCTTTATTTAGGATTTTACTATTTTGCCTTTGGGCCCACAGTCTGTCAGTCGAGTCTGTAAAAAATCCTAAGGGCATTTCGGTCTTTTCCATTTTTTTAGCGTCTGTAAAAAACCCCGGGGGTATTTCTGCATTTTACCCATTTATTGGGCTGCCTATAAATAGGCCCCAATCCCTAGGGTTAGGGTTAACTCATTTTGAATTAAAATCAGAGTTCATCCCCTATTTTACTATTCACACCTTCCGCCGCCGCCAATGATTTTGTTCTACTGTTCATCACGCCTGCACATCGGCGACATCTAGTTGTCCTCGTGATTTTCTCCACTGGTGCAAGCGCAGCCGAAGCCAAGTTTTCTTCGCCCAGTCCATGTACTACTCCAGTTTTTTTTTTCTAGGGACTACATCAACGATCTCATGTTTTGTGCTATGAAATCTGGAGCTGTTGCACTGCACATACTATTCTGCTGCTAGTTTTGTAGCATGGAGGAATCTAGATTAAGTTGCATGTGATGTGATTGGTTGCCTGCACATTTTTATTTTGCACAAGTTTCTATTTGCGCAATATCCAAAGCCAACATACATGTAGTTGTTCCCTGTTTTTTTTTTTACTGAAAGTAATTTTCTCCTACCATTGCTATTGCTATTAGTTTTACATCTAAAATGCTAGAAACGTCTGTCACTGTGTGCTACTTGGGATTTGGAGCAATTTTCTCTCTGCTGCAATTTTTTTTTTTGGTGTTGTGGCTTGTGAGGTACAACTCGGTAGGCATTCATCAGCAAGCTTGGCGTCTGCAATCTGAGGGGGCAACTGCATGTGACATTGCAAGCTGCAACCGATAAACTCTGGCCTCAGCACATGTAGCGCTCGTGAACAGGAGCCTGGTCTCTGTGCTTGCAGCTTGGGAACTCAGCCCCTGAGCACCGTAGTCCACCACGGCAGGAAGACAGCCTCTGCGCACGCCTCATAGTCCTGCGTGCTTGCGTTTGACAAGCCGCACAAGCAACGGCAGCCAAGAACAGCATGGCACGGTGTGTCTGTCAGGTGTACTGCAAGTGAACTCGATTGAAGCAGGAGTTCAGGTGTTCGGCTGAATATCTGAACAGGAGACAACAACACACAGTAAGTCTCTTTGTCTTGTATTTGCATGCATTAATAGATATTATCTCTGAAGATTTTGTGATCCTTTTTATCTGTTACTGGTATTTTATTTTAGATTGGATCATGAATATTCACTGATATTTTTGTGAGCACCTTTTACTGCATTTATTTTTGTCTAGATTAAATGCGTTAAAAGGTGTGTTTGTTTTACTAGATGAACTTCCTATAAACTGTGAATTTTTTGCATGTGCTTGATGGATCATCTGTGATTTGGTGAAACCTTTGTGAAGATGTCATTCGGTCTGTGATGATATTTTAATCTGCCTTTAAGCACTTTGATGGTGTCTTTTCGATTAGGACACCGGTCGTTTTTAGGCTAGATTATTTTAAGAACCTGTGAACTGTTTTGTTTCCGCTGATTGTTTGTTGAGGTGCGTTGGGTGTTGGGAGAAGGCCATTAATTCGCAAGAATTTTTAAGGCGCCCATTCACCCCCCCTCTGGTCGCTACTTTCGGTCCTACATCGGGGTTATTGCCGTAACAGCACAAAAGCAGATAATGGATTTGAAGGTTTCCAGACGTCCATCTTCGAAGATACCCTGAGTCAAGCTCAAAGTACGAAGATAGGCATTGGTTCGGAGTATATCTTTGAACTAAGGCTTTTCGAGATCTTTACTGCCAGCTGAGATGGAAGATTTATCTTTTATATCATTAGATTAGTCTTTTACCATTTTAGCCCTATCGAGGGTACCGAATAGTTTCCACAATGTAGGTTGTAATAGAGGGGTAAATAGGTCTTTTCCTTAATATTTGGGCCTATAAATACCCCCCATTTCACCCTGTAATAGGGACCGAATACAAGTTATTCAACACACACATTCGAACTATTCTAAGTTGTTATCCTTTCGGAGGCTTAGAACAGTTCTCTTCGCAAACACTTCATTTGTTAGTTTCTAATCTACAGAAACCTGTTAGCGTAATCTTTTACGCCAACAATAACTCTGAACCAGTGGTGGAGTCAACTAATTGATCAATTCGGGTCATGGGATAGGGGTCACGGGGGCATGCTTTATTCAAAGATGTAAAGTAAATACAAATGCGCCATTTCCTACAAGATTTCTTTCTAACAAAGACTGGGTTGGATAGCCACTCTGTATGGGCTACCTCTCTGATAATCCCAGCTTTCAACAATTTTTCCACTTCATCTTTAGCAAGGATAGCCCTTTCCGTAGATAGCTTTCGGAGTCCTTGACGAACAGGCCGAGCCTTCGGGCCCACAAGCAAACTATGCTCAATAATATCCTGACTGACTCCGGTAATGTCTTCATCAGACCAAGCAAAGACATCTAAATTCTGCTCAACTACTTTCTCTAACGATTGTAGCGACTTCTGGAGGCAAGTCCTTGCCAACTGAAATGAATATTCCTTGCCATCTTTGACAGTAACCTTCATTGCAATCTCCCCTTCAGGACTTGGCCTTGGGAAGGACTTCTTCGAAGATTCGCCAGGAGTAGAAAAATCCTCCGGGTTACCTTGCACGCTGTTCACCTGTCTCGGGTCAAGAGGAGGGCCATGACCATACTCCGCTCTCCGCGCAGTGGCCTGATCTCCAAAAACAGTGAGCACTCCCGCTTGTGTGGGCATCTTCATACACAGATAATTATGATGCGCCACAGCTCCGAATTGATTCAACATGCCCTTCCTAAGATAACATTGTATGCATACGGGGCATCTACCACATCAAAAATTACTTCTTCCGTCCTGGCCAATAGCCCCTCTCCAAAAGTAATCTCCAGGCCTATTTGACCGAGGGCGTCAAGAGGGGGTCCTGTGAAGCCTTGCAGAGGACGAGCTGCTAGGAGAAGATGCTTCTTGGAGATGCAGAGTTGATCAAAAGCTTGGACAAAGATAATATCCGCTGAACTACCTCCGTCGATCAGCACTCTCCGGACCTCAGTCCCTGCTATGTCGGCAGTGATAACAAGTGGGTCTGCATGTGGAAATTTTATGCCAGCTGCATCATCTACAGAAAAAGATATTGGCACATGGGACCATTCAGGCATAGCAGCTGCAGACGAAGATGTCCCAATATGGCCCACTTCTCGGACATATTCCCTTCTCTGCCTCTTTGACATGCTTCCGAGGGTTCCTCCTCAAGAGATGGGGAGGACTACTCTTTTCCCTTGATCTTGACCATCTTCCTGCTTCGAAGGTGGCATAACATTGACCACCGGAGGCCTTCTCGCAGGATCGAAGTTCTCTATACGTGCCACAACCTGGACAGGCTCAGGACGCACCTCGGTCGGAACTCGGTCAGTAGTGCCTTGACCCAAAGTTCTTTCTAGGTACTCGCCTCTTAAAGCGAGTATAGACTTACACGCATCAGTTGCGTGACTTCGATTCTCACCATGGACATAGCAGAAAAAAGCCTGGGCCTTGCCAGCCGGCTTCCTTGGCGGCCTCCAACCGCTGGTCTTGCTTCCTGAAGGTTGCGGAGTTCTTGGGAAAAATTTCTGCGGGTGTGCAATGTTCAAGACTTCTGAACGAGGATGCTTTTGCCCCCGACGCTTGTCATGTTGGACTTCAAAGCTAGGCCCCTGCGGCTGTGTTGAAGTCTTCACTTCCAGCGTGACTTATTGCATAACTAACGGAGTTGCGGCAGTTCTCCGAAGCCACCCTTCTTCTGACCTTGCATACTCTTCGAAATAAGACATCAACTGAGCAACAGAAGATATCTGCTTCCTATGAAGTTTATCAAGGAGGCCTGCATGGGTAACTCCCTCTCGAGCTGCGTCAACTACAGAAGATGTAGTTAACCCTCAAATTTGCGACTTCGTATGAGCGAAGCGCCTGAAATACTGTCTTAAAGTCTCTCTGGGGAGCTGCTTCACCTGGAAAAGACTTCCTATTGACATTGGGGGTACGAAGGTACCCTAAAAATTTCTTATGAACTTCTTCCTCAATTGCTCCCATGTTCTGATTGACCCTGACTTCAGAGACCAGAACCACCGTAGTGCCACTTCTTCAAGAGCTAGGGGAAAACATTTGGCCATGGTGTCTCGCACTCCCCCGCTGGCCTCAATTGCCAATGCATAAGAGCGGGAGAACTCCCCAGGATCTTCATCTCCAGAATATTTACAAAGCTTCGAAGTTTTGAACTTAGGGTCGAAGCGCACTTTCTGCAACTCAGGATGCAGCAGAGATTCGGTGTCGAATGAAGCATTCTCCGGGGCTTCGGGATAAGGAAGTTCATCGTCTTCGGGCACTTCGGGGATGATTGGGGTGGCCTAAGAGCGAAGCCTATCTGCGGGTTCTTGCCGCCACCTTGCTACTTCAGCCGGGAGACTGGCCATTTGAGCGGCCATATCGCCAAGACCATCTTCATCTCCTCCGAAAGGACCTTCCGGGTCTTGAGAACTGTATGCATCAGTTCGAAGTGGAACTTGAGGTGGAAAAGGAACTCCGGTTGACCGAAGTGTGGATGGAGTTGGGGGAGGAACTCCGTATGCTCGAGGAAGGGGAATCCCTTCCGGGGTCTGAGGTGGAGGAAAAGTCGAAGGTCCTCCGACCTCAACTGTGTTTGAAGATCTTGCTCCGGAGGTCAGAGGGGACCTCCGAGTAGGACTACCACCTGAACTACGCTTGGGAGGCATGGTTTGAGAACTTAGTAGAGAATGAAGTTTTTCGGACTAAGCTCCCCACGGACGGCGCCAACTGTTGGCGTAAAAGTTTAGGCTAACAGGTTTCTAGAAGTTAGAAACTGACAAACGAAGTGTTTGCGAAGTAAACTATTTCGAGCCTCTGAAGTGGATAATAACTCAAAACAGTTCGAAGATGTGTATTGAATAACTTGGTATCCCTCCTTTCTTACAGGGTAAAATGGGGGGTATTTATAGGCCCAAACATTAAGGAAAAGACCCTTTTACCCCTCTATTACAACCGACTTAGTGGAAACTATTCGGTACCCTTAACAGGGCTAAAATGGTAAAAGACTAATCTAATAAGAAAAAAGATAAGTCTTCCATCCTAGCTGGCAGGAAAGCTCTCGGAAGAGTCCAAGTTCGAAGATATACTTCGAACTAGAGTTCGCCTTCATACTTCGAACTTGATCCAATGTACTCCCGGAGTTAGATGCCAGAAACCTTTGAATCAATCATCTATCTTTGTCTTGTTATAACAATAACCCTGAAGATAAAGTATTTCCCCCCAACAGGTCCCAGTGAGTTTGAGCGCGTTAGCCATCTCGACACTACTCGAGAGATCTTGGCTACCCTCCAGGCACACCATGAGGGGATAGCTCAGGTCAAGGCTAGGCTCTATCAGACCTACCGGTGTGAGTATGAAAATTTCTCACAGAAGCCGAGCGAAATTGTTAAAGATTTGTTTGGTCGTTTTCAGTCGATCATTAACAAGCTTCGGGCCAACAAGGTCGATCATGATCAGCTGGTCTCAGATCATGAACAGGCGCTCAAGGTTCTTCATACCTTAGACCCTAAGATCTGGAGATCAAGATATCCTCTATTATTGAGAGCACTTCCTTTGATACCTTGACTGTCGTGGAGTTTTTTAGTAAGCTCAAGGTCTCATAGGTTGATATCCAGTTGAGATCAAATCCCACTGGTTCTAGCTCAAAAACCCTAGCCCTTGCGACACCTTCTGCCGATCCTACTGCTTTGAGTTGTGCTTTGTCTTCTTTGATGTCTATCACTGAGGACCAATTGGATTTGCTAGGAGATGATGGCCTTTGTCTATTTAATAGTCATGTTCATCGTGTCTATGATAAGAGAATGTTCAAATGACATGTCACAAAACATGGTTGCTTTGAGTGTGGTGATCTAGGTCATTTCATCGTCGACTGCCCAAGCGGAACAAACACAAGAAGGGCACCGGTGGTGGGTCCTACGACGCCAACAAGCACGACAGCTCCACCTTCACAAAGGGCATGCCAAGGATGATGTTCTTTCGAAAGGCCCTGAAGGACTACTGGTGTGAGAACAAGAAGCGAGACAAGGCCTTCTTCGCCGAGATGGAGAGAAGCTACTCCAAGAGATCATCGTCTTCTTCCTCTTCATCAAACTCAAGCGATGAGGAGATCGTGATCAAGAAGGGGAAGGACAAGGATGATCCGGCGGGCCTTTGCTTCATGGCCTTCGGGGACAAGACGAAGAGCCGCTCGCACCACAGCCGAAGATCCCGCTAGAGTGTCTGCTCAATGGCTCTTGGGGATAAGGAAGAGAAGGGCTCCCCTAACAACTCTGACGACGACGATGAAAGGGTATCTTCCTATGAACAAGAAGTCATTGAATTACTTGAAGAGAACCGTCAGGAGTTGATATATCAAGAGAAACTGCTTAGAGGGGCTAAGAAGAGGATAGATGAGCTTGAGAGTGAGCTTGCCATGGCCAATGGCAAGATTGAGAGTCTATCTTCTTTCCCTTGCTTCAGTGATATCGGTGAGTGCCCTAACTGTGAGGTGATGTTGTGTGACCTGATGACTCTGAAGTCTAGGTACACAGAAAGGGTTGATGAGAGAGATGCTTTGGCCACTGAGCTTGAGAGCGCTTATCTAGAGCTGAAAGATGCTCATGCCACTGCCTTCGTGCCCTGTGGAGACTGCTCATCTCATTTAGTTGTTTTAGCTGAGCTGAGAGCCAAGAGTGATGAGCAGTTGGGCGAGTTAGAGAGTTAGAGCTGAGCTGGAGCAGACTAAGCTTGAGCTTGAGACATTGTCAGTTCCACCCACTATTTGTGAGAACTGCTTGTCCCTGAGATTGAAACTAATCAATCTAAAAGCTAAGAAGTCTGTCCAAGTTGATAGAGAGTGTTAGATCTGCTTGTCTTAGGTGGAGGTGCTAGCTTCCTTGAGAGAGGAGCTAGCTGATGCTCAGAACGAGAACTCTTACCTTCGTCAGATCCTGTGTTGGGTGAGTGCAAGAGAGCCATAGCTCCACATGATGATCCAGCAGTTCAAGAGGCAGGATGGGTTTGGAGTAGGTTACACCTACACCAAGGCTAACTTTGAGAGTGCCCTGAGTCATGAAGTGGAGTGGATTAAGATGACTCTAGAGTAGAGATATCCCAAGACTCACTCCACTGAGTCTTTTCAGGCCTGTCAGCCCAAAGATGGAGTATTCCAAGAAGGACCTAAAGCTACACCCAAGAACCCTATTTGGATCCCAAAGCTAAAGCATCTTCACACTTCTCTTGACTCTCTACCTGGACCCTCTCACACCAAAGAGTCTACACCCAACACCACCAATCCCAAGAACCCCAAGACTCAACCACATCGCAAGAATCCTACCTATCATTGTGAGTTCTGTCAAAGAGACGGGCATCTTGAGGATTTTTGCTTCAGGACGAAGTGGGTTGAGAGAGCAGAGAGAGCTCTAGGTGGGCAGGAGCATATCTACCAGCAGGGTGGTAGACAAAGAGTCCCTCGACGTGGAGAGAGGCCAGAGGCCAGGGCGTGTCGTGTAGGTGGTGGTATAGGAGATGGCTTTTGTGCCCGTGCTCCGAAGGGTGGTTTTTGCTCCGGCAGAGCTCTAGGTCGTTCTGGATACGACTTTGGACCTCGTGGCCGAGACTTTAGGCAGAACAAAGGACCGCACTTTGAGCCGTGTTTTGGTCCCGACACTTATGATTCTTTCTGCTTTCCTTCTTTTGAGCAGATGGCTCGACACTGATTTAGCTCTTTTGCTAAACCTGGTGTTGGACTGTTTGCTCCCCTTATGACCATTGATATTGGAGGATCGAGGTTTGGAGGACGTATGGAACATGGATTCAGGATGCTCTCGCCACATTATGGGACATCGTAGATGGTTCTCCAACCTCACTTCCCCAAGCTCCAAGGAGTACATCACTTTCGGGAACAATGGTCAAGGGAAGGTATATGGCATTGGTTCAATTCGAATATCTGAGCATTTCTCTATGAAGAATGTTGCCTTGGTTGGAAACTTGAGTTTTAATTTGGTCTCTGTTTCACAACTTCTTGAGGATGGCTTAGAGGTTCGTTTTAGGAAGGGCATGTCTTCTGTTGTTGATTCTAGACGATCTTTGGTTTGCCAGATCTTACCCTTCGGTTAGGTTTTTTGAATTGATTTCTCTAGTTCTTTTGGCCCATCTTGCTGTTTGATCACTGGATCCTCTATTGAGATCTGGAGGTGGCATAGGAAGGTTAGGTCATTTGAGTATCGATCTGTTAGTCAGATTGAGTTCTATGGACCTTATCTGACGATTGCCCAAGCTTAAGGTGGAGAAGGATCTAGTTTGCCATCCCTGTCATCATGGGAAAATTATTGCCGCTTCTCACGCACCTGTGACTCAGGTGATGACTTCATACCCAGGAGAGCTGTTACACATGGATATAGTTGGTCTAGCTCGGGTACGTTCAGTCTGTGGGAAGTGGTACGCCCTTGTGATAGTTGTCGACTTTTGTCGATTCTCGTTGATTTTCTTTCTAGAGTCTAAGGATGAGGAATTTCTATTTGTTCATGATTTGATCCTGAAGCTGAAGAAAGAGAACAATTTTCGGATGAGATCTGTAGTGATCAGGGTCTTGAGCGCCAGTTTTCTGCTCCTTACATTCCCCCATTAAATGGCTTTGTGGAACGAAAGAACCGCACACTGGTTGAGATGGCCAGGACAATGCTCGATGAGTATAGGACTCTTAGGAATTTTTGGGCTGAAGCCATGAACACAGCTTGCTATCTGGCCAACCGCATTTTTCTTAGAGCTTACTTAGGTAAGACTTCATATGAGTTGCGGTTTGGCAGACAACCCAAGGTGAGTAACTTGTGAGCGTTTGGCTACAAGTGCTTTGTGATAAAGAAGGGAGGGCATTTGGACAAGTTTGAGTCTCATTGTTGGGATGGAGTTTTTCTTGGTTACGCTTTGCATTCTCGAGGCTTCCGTGTTTGGAACCTCGACTCCCAGCAGCTTGTCGAGACGTGCGAGGTTTTTTTGATGACTCCATGCTTTCACTTACTCCTTCTTTTGAGCTTTCTTGTGATGATGAGCTTGGAGAGTTCATCTTCGAGGAAGATGATGACACTCCCGCTATTGATTAGGGTGGGCCTTCTGCACAGCCTACAGACCCCACACCTTCTGAGACTTCGACTGAGGATGAGGGTGGACCTCTGATCAGTACTTCCAATTCGATTGAGCCCCCTCAGTCTAGTCTAGAGGTGCCAATTGCTGACTCTGGTGATGTGTCATCTCATCACCTAGGATTCTGAGCAGTTCAGCGTGATCACACCTCAGAGCTTATCATCGGTGTTCTCTCTTCGAGATCCTTGCATTCTCATATTGGCTCACTTGTGTTTGCTGAGTCTACTTTTGTCGCCACCTTTGAGCCCAGAGATGTTGCTCATGCTCTATCTGATGAAAATTGGATAAACGCCATGCAAGAAGAGCTTGAGAATTTTGTTCGCAATCGGGTTTGGACATTAGTTGAGCTGCCACCAGATTGCAACTCCATAGGCACCAAGTGGGTGTTTAAGAACAAGCAAGGTGAAGATGGGGTTGTGGGGCGCAATAAAGCTCTATTAGTTTCCCAGGGTTTTTGTCATAAAGAGGGTATTTACTTTGAGGAGACTTTTGCCCTTGTTGCTCGTCTTGAGTCCATTCGCATACTTTTAGCATTCGCTGCTTCTAAAGGTTTTAAGATTTTTCAAATGGATGTCAAGAGTGCTTTTCTGAACGGGTACATAGAGTAGGATGTCTATGTTAGGCAGCCCCTCGGTTTTGAGAACCCTAAGTTTCCTCGACATGTTTTGAAGTTGCAGAAAGCTTTATATGGTCTGAAGCAAGCCCAAGGGCTTGGTATGATCGTTTAAAGCAGTTTTTGTTGGGGAGCGGCTTTGTAATGGGTTCTGTGGACAAAACTCTTTTCTTGCTCAGAGTTGGCTCAGATTTCTTGATTGGATAGATTTACGTGGATGACATTATTTTTGGTGGTTCTACTAATGAGCTTGTGTCCAAGTTTTCTAAGCAGATTCATAGCAAGTTTGAGATAAACCTCATGGGTTAGTTCAAGTACTTTCTAGGGCTCCAGATCAAGCAGACCAAGGACGGCATCTTCATCCACCAGAGCAAGTACATGCAAGACATGTTGAAGAAGTTCGACTTCGGTGGAGAGTTGAAGCCTTAGATGACCCCAATGGGTACATCTGGGGCCTGTACAAAGACAAAAGCAGTGTCTGAGGAGCCATGCTGAATAGCGTGGGCCTCATGGCTCCAGAAGTGATGAGTCATTGTCAACGATAGTCAATGAGGACAGAAGAAGAGAGGAGATCTACTATTTCATGGGCCGCATGTGACTCAGGTACACGGGCAGCGAGCGATTGTCGGGCAGAGGAGGCTACGAAGTCAGGCTGGCCCAATCCGGGTACATGGGCTAGAAGCAGCAGAAGACCCACTAGGCTGTTGACCAGGATTGACTCAGGTACACGGGCGGTGAGTGATTGCCGGGCTGAGAGAACTGCGGAATTAGGCCGGCCCAATCCGGGTACCTGGTGCAAAGTCGGTGGAGGCTTTGTCAGTTTCGGCGCAAAACTGACAACCGTTGATCTTGTATCCGACTGTCCAGAAGAGAAGCCGTAGTCGCTACGAAAACTTAGCTTACGGATAAGTCTTCTGTATCTCTAGGCCCACAGTCAGTCAGTCGTGTCTGTAAAAATACCTAAGGGCAGTAGAGTCTTTTCCTTTATTCCTGCGTCTGTAAAAAACCCTAAGGGGCTGGTGGAATATTCTAGGCCATTGGGCAGCCTATAAATAGGTCCCCAATCCCTAGGGTTGGTCTACCCTTTTGGCTGAAATCAATACTACTCCTTTCGGTCATTTTGTCTCTTTTATTCTCTCTCTTGCTCTCCTGTTCAGGTGTGCGCCGCCAGGCTTCTTCTCATTCTACTTTTCAATTCCTGTGTTTCTGCTGTTCATCATGTTGCTTTGAAATTTTATTCTCAGCTACTTACATTCGGTGCACAGGGTTGGTTGTGTGGATTTAATGCTTTGTTATACGAGTAGAAGTTTCTTATTCCTGAACGCTCTCTGTTGCTTCTGTTCTTCACGTGGGGAGTACTAGTTCATACTAGTTGCAAGTAGTACTACTACACTGTAGCAACAGTACACTAGTACTCTAGCCTTGCTTTTTCCTGCACAACTTTTTGATCGACTTGATTGGGCCGAAGTCTCTTTCTGGCTGTTCTCTGGCGAAGCCCCCTCTCTGTTCGAAGCCCCTCAGCTCCATGAAGGAGGCTTCGATCTGATATACTCGAAGGCTTCGTTTGAACTTCGAACTTCATTTTTGTGTCCTGAGTTGCTAGCTTCGAAGTACCTTTTTGAACTGTCAGTGTCTCATACTTCGCACGTCTGTGCAATGGTCCTTGGTGTGTTTGTTCGAACGTAGAGTGCAGGCTTCGTCTTGTTTTCTCTGTCGCGTGTCAGCCTTTGCTTCTCTTTCCGAAGGCTGTTTTTACTCTGTGTGTGTTTGAAGCTGTTTTCGAAGCCTTGCCTTCGAAGTACACTTCGAAGCAGGCTCTGATTCTGTCATACTTTGCTCATTCGCATTCGACCTAGGATAGACAACACAACTTCGACAGACTTCATCTACCACCTCCGAACCAGACCTCGATCAAGCGAAGCAGACCTCGACCTCCGAAGCAGGCTTCAATCCAGCAAAGCAGACTTCGACACTCCGAAGTAGGCTTCGACCCAGCGAAGCAGATTTCGACCAGCGAAGCAGGCTTCGCCGAGTTCTGAACAGGAGACAAATCTGAATAGTAACTTCTCATCTCACTTTTTATATACTTAGATCATTTCCTTGAGAAGTTTGGGCTAACATATCTAGTATACTTTGTTTGTCTGCCTAGTTGCACTGCTTTGGTAGTTCTCTGTTTAACCTAAGTTGCTTCTAGACTAGATACATTTAGACTTAGGCTATCTGTTCGTTTTTCTGCTGCTTAGTCTTTTGAGGTGTGTTGGGTGTTGGGAACAGGCCATATATTCGAAAGAATTTTTAAGGCGCCCATCCACCCCCCCTCTGGTCGCTACTTTCGGTCCTACAAGTGGTATCAGAGCTTGGTTAAGGTTTTTCCATACCTTAACCGGTTCTAAACCCCAGTAGTGACCATGACGTCTCCTGGCAAGGTCCCGTCCTTGGAAGCCTATGGCTATAACTATTGGAAGTCTCGCATGCGAGCCTATCTCATGAGCCAGGGTTCAGACATTTGGGATATTTGCGTTCACACCACGTTTTTCATATTGCCAGTCACTGAGCAGGGTACTGCTGGTATCATTGCTCAGCATCTGAGCAATAGTAAGGTTGTGAACATTCTTTTCTCTGGTTTAGGTCCCACTGAGTTTGAGCGTGTGAGTCATCTCTCCACTGCGAGAGAGATCTGGGCTACCCTCAAGGCACATCATGAGGGAACAACACAGGTCAAGGCTCGGCTCTATCAGACCTACCGGCGTGAATATGAGAATTTCACACAGAAGCCGGGTGAATCTGTTGAGGCTTTGTTTGGTCGTTTTCAGTCGATCATAAACAAGCTTCGGGACAACAAGGCTGAGGGTGCTCAGTTAGTCTCAGATCATGAGCAGGTGCTCAAGGTTCTCCATACCTTGGACCCAAAGATCTGGGAGATCAAGGTATCTTCTATCATTGAGAGTACTTCTTATGATACCTTGACCATTTCTGAGTTGTTTAGCAAGCTGAAGGCTACTGAGGTTGATCTCCAGCTGAGATCAAATCTCACTGGTTCTGGATCAAAATCCTTGGCCCTTGCTACACCTTCTGTTGATCCCTCTTCTGTGAGCTGTGCTGGGTTCTCCTTGATGTCTATCACTGAGGACCAGCTTGAGTTGTTGGGAGATGATGATTTGTGTCTGTTTAACAACCAGGTGCGTCGTGTCTATGACAAACGGATGTTCAAATGACACGGCACAAAATCCGGGTGCTTTGAGTGTGGTGATCCAGGACACTTCATCACCGACTGCCCCAAGCGCAATGGACACAAGAAGGGCACCGGTGGTGGCTTCCACAACTCCGGCAAGCACGACAGCTCATCCTTCAACAAGGGCAAGCCGAAGACTAGATTCTTCAAGAAGGCCCTGAAGGACTACCGACGAGAGAACAAGAAGTGCGACAAGGCCTTCTTCGCCGAGATGGAGAAGAGATACTCCAAGCAGTCCACGTCTTCTTCCTCTTCATCGAGCTCAAGCGATGAGGAGATCGTCATCAAGAAGGGGAAGGACAAGGATGATCCGGCGGGTCTCTGCTTCATGGCCTTCGGGGACAGGCCGAAGAGCCGCTCACATCAGCGCCGAAGATCCCGCAAGAGCTTCTGCTCAATGGCTCTTGGGGATAAGGAAGAAAAGAGCTCCTCCGACGACTCCGACGATGACAACGAAAAGGTATCATCCTATGAATGTGAAATCGTTGATTTACTTGAAAGCAATCGCCAGGAGTTGAAATATCGGGAAAAAATGCTTAGGGGGGCCAAAAAGAGGATAGATGAGTTAGAGAGTGAGCTTGCCATAGCCAATGGCAGAATTGAGAGTCTATCTTCTTCCCCTTGCTTGGGTGATAGCAGTGAGTGCCCGAAGTGTGAGGTGCTTCTGTGTGACTTGTCGACTCTGAAGTCCAAGTACACAGAAAGGGTTGATGAGAGGGACGCTTTGGCCACTGAGCTTGAAAGCGCTCAGCTGGAGCTGAAAGATACTCAAGCCACTGTCGTCGCACCCTGTGTTGATTGCCCATCTCATCTAGATGCCTTAGCTGAGCTGAAATCTAAGGGCGATGAGCATTTGGGTGATTTGGAGAGGTTGAGAGCTGAGCTGGCGCAGACTAGGCTAGAGCTTGAGACATTGTCAGTTCCACCCACTGTCTGTGAGAACTGCCTGTCTCTTAGACTTGAGTTGATCAAGCTAAAAGCCGAGAAGTCTGTCCAAGTAGAGAGTGAGTGTGAGACCTGCTTGTCTCAGGTGGAGGTTCTAGCTTCCTTGAGAGAGGAGCTAGCTGATTCTCAGAATGAGAACTTTTACCTCCGTTCTATCCTGAGCTGGATCAGTGCCAGAGAGCCACAGCTCGGCATGATGATCCAGCAGTTCAAGAGGCAGGATGGGTTTGGGGTAGGTTACACCTACACCAAGGCTGACTTTGAGAGTGCCATTAGTCGGGCAGTGGAGTAGAGTAAAATGACTCCAGAGCAGAGGTATCCCAAGACTCACTCCACTGAGACTTCCCAGGCTTGTCAGCCCAAGGATGGAGTGATTTATGAACCACCCAAAGCTCCACCCAAGAAGCCTATCTGGGTTCCAAAGCCCAATCACCTCCACTCTTCTCTAGACTCTCTTCCTGGACCCTCTCAGCCCAAGAAAACAACACCTAACACCACTAAACCCAAGAACCCCAAGCCTCAACCACATCCCAAGAAGCCCACCTACCATTGTGAGTACTGTCAGAGAGACGGGCATCTTGCGGAGTTTAGCTTCAGGAGGAAGCGGGTTGAGAGAGTAGAGAGAGCTCGTGGTGGTCAGGAGCAGTTCTACCAGCAGGGTGGTAGACTGCGGGTTCCTCGACGCGGGGAGAGGCTGGAGGCCAGGCCGCATCGTGTAGGTGGTGGTAGAGGAGACGGCTTTCTTGCCCGTGCTCCAGTTGGTGGTGTTCGTTCGGGCAGAGCTCCAGGTCATTTTGGCTACGGTCCTGGACCTCGTGGCCGAGGTTTTAGGCAGAACTGAGGACCGGGCTTTGAGCCGCGTGTTGGTCCAAACTCTCGTGATGATTTCTGCTTTCCGTCTTTTGAGCAGATGGCTCGACACTGGTTTAGCTCTTTTGCTAAACCTAGTGCTGGACCATTTGCTCCCACTTACAGCCACTGATTGTGTAGGATCGGGGACTGGAGGACGTTTGGATCATGGACTCAGGATGCTCTCGCCACATGACGGGACATCGCAGATGGTTCTCTAGTCTCACTCCCCCGAGCTCCAAAGAGTACATCACATTCGGGAACAGTGGTCAAGGGAAAGTAAGTGGCATTGGCTCAATTCGCATTTCAGACCATTTTTCTTTGAAGAACGTTGCTTTGGTTGGAAACTTGAACTTCAATTTGATTTCTGTTTCGCAACTTCTTGAGGATGGTTTGGAGGTGCGTTTTAAGAAGGGCAATTCTTCTGTAT
This sequence comes from Zizania palustris, assembly GCA_019279435.1. Lineage (NCBI taxonomy): Eukaryota > Viridiplantae > Streptophyta > Magnoliopsida > Poales > Poaceae > Zizania > Zizania palustris. Next base: position 50,914,904 of record JAAALK010000284.1, read on the forward strand.
TTGACTCTATAGGGTCTTTGATTTATCAGATCTTACCATTTGGTAAAGTTTTTCGAATTGACTTCTCTAGTTCTTTTGGCCCTTCTCGGTGTTTGATAGCTGGATCTTATTTTGAACTCTGGAAGTGGCATATGAGGTTAGGCCATTTGAGTTTTGATCTGCTAGTCAGGTTAAGCTCTATGGACCTCATCCGAGGATTGCCCAAGCTTAAAATGGAGAAAGTTCTAGTTTGTCATCCCTGTCGTCATGGGAAAATGGTTGCCGCTTCTCACTCACCTGTGACTCAGGTGATGACTTCGTATCCGGGCGAGCTTTTACACTTGGACACTGTTGGTCCAGCTCGGGTACGTTCAGTCGGTGGGAAGTGGTACGCACTTGTAATTCTTGATGACTTCTCTCGATTCTCGTGGGTTTTCTTTTTGGAGTCTAAGGATGAAACATTTCAGTTTGTTCATGACCTGATTTTGAAGCTGAAGAATGAGAACAATGGTCGGATGCGAGCAATTCGCTCCGACAATGGCTCTGAGTTCAAGAACTGTCAATTCGTCAGCTTCTGTAGTGATCAGGGTCTGGACCATCAGTTTTCTTCTCCTTACACTCCCCCACAGAACGGCGTTGTGGAACGAAAGAACCGCACGCTAGTCGAGATGGCCAGGATGATTCTCGATGAGCACAGGACTCCTAGGCGTTTCTGGGCTGAAGCCATGAACACGGCTTGCTATCTGGCCAACCGCATTTTTCTTAGAGCTTACCTAGGTAAGACCTCATATGAGTTGCGGTTCGGCAGACAGCCAAAGGTGAGCCACTTGCGAGCGTTTCGGCTGCAAGTGCTTTGTGCTCAAGAAGGGAGGGCATTTGGACAAATTTGAGTCTCGTTGCTGGGATGGTGTTTTTCTTGGATACGCTTTGCATTCTTGAGGCTTCCGTGTTTGGAACCTTGAATCCCAGCTGCTTGTCGATACTTGTGAGGTTTCTTTTGATGAATCCTTGCCTTCTTTAACTCCTTCTTTTGAGCTTTCTGGGGATGATGAGCTCGGAGAGTCCATCTTCGAGGAAGATGAGGATACTCCAGCTGCTGATCAGGGTGGGCCTTCTGCACCCCCTGCAGAGCCCACACCTTCTGAGACTTCGACTGAGGATGAGGGCGGACCTCTAATCACTTCTTCCACTACGATCGAGCCCCCTCAGTCATGTCCAGAGGTGCCAGCTGCTGACTCCGGTGAGGTGACTTCAGATCACCAAGGATCCCGAGCAGTTCAGTGTGATCACCCCTCGGAGCTCATCATCGGTGATTTGACTGAGAGAACCTTGCGTTCATCTGGTAATTCTCTTGTTGTGTTTGCTGAATTTGCTTTTGTTGCATCTTTTGAGCCCAGAGACATTTCTCATGCTCTTTTGATTCTAATTGGATTAACGCTATGCAAGAAGAGCTTGAGAATTTTGTCCGAAATCGAGTTTGGACACTAGTTGAGCCGCCACCAGGATGCAACCCCATAGGCACCAAGTGGGTGTTCAAGAACAAACAAGGTGAAGATGGGGTTGTGGTGCGCAACAAAGCTCGATTAGTTGCCCAGGGTTTTTGCCAGAAAGAGGGTATTGATTTTGAAGAAACTTTCGCTCCTGTTTCCCGTCTTGAGTCCATTCGTATTCTCTTAGCTTTTGCCGCTTCGAAGGGTTTTAAGCTTTTTCAAATGGACGTTAAGAGTGCTTTTCTGAACGGGTTCATAGAGGAGGAAGTTTATGTTAGGCAGCCCCCCAGTTTTGAGAACCCTAAGTTTCCTCGACATGTTTTTAAGTTGCAAAAGGCATTATACGGGGTGAAGCAAGCCCCTAGGGCTTGGTATGACCGGTTGAAGCAATTTTTGTTGGGGAAGGGCTTTGTGATGGGTTCAGTGGACAAAACTCTCTTCTTGCTCAGAGTTGCTTCAGTTTTTTTAGTCTCTCAGATTTACGTGGATGATATTATCTTTGGCGGTACTACTAATGATCTTGTGTCCATGTTTTCTGAGCAGATGCACAGTGAGTTTGAGATGAGCCTCATCGGTGAGCTCAAGTACTTCTTAGGGCTCCAGATCAAGCAGACCAAGGACGGCACCTTCATCCACCAAGGTAAGTACACTCGCGACATGCTTAAGAAATTTGACTTTGGTGGTGAATTGAAGCCGCAGATGACTCCGATGGGCACTTCTGGGGGTCTGGACAAGGATGAAATTGGCGTCAAGGTCAATGAGAGAGAGTTTCAAGGGATGATCGGCTCGCTGCTGTACTTGACAGCGACTAGACCGAACATTCAGTTCGCGGTGGGACTGTGCGCGCGCTTCCAGTCTTCACCTCGCGCGTCTCATCGGTAGGCTGTCAAGCGCATATTCAGGTATCTGACTTATGCGCCCGATCTTGGTCTTTACTTTTCAGCTTCATCATCTCTCGATTTATCTAGATTTTCGGATGCCGACTTTGGTGGGTGCCGGTTAGATCGCAAGTCGACTTCCGGTACTTGCCAGTTTCTTGGTTCTTCTCTTATCTCTTGGTCTTCTCGAAAGCAATCTGGAGTTGCTCTTTCGACCACTGAGGCCGAGTATGTAGCTGCTGCTAGCTGCTGCTCACAGTTGGTTTGGATGATTTCCACTCTGCGAGATTTTGGGTTGTTCTTTCCTACCAGGGTTCCATTGTTTTGTGATAGCACCAGTGCAATTAGTGTAGGGAAAAACCCATGTCTTCATTCAAAAACCAAACACATTGATGTGCGCTTTCACTTTCTGCGGGATCAATATGAGAAAGGTGTCATTGACCTTGTTCAAGGTGATACCCATCATCAATTGGCCGACATTTTCACAAAACCCCTAGATCAGTCTACCTTTGAGCGTTTGCGAGGGGATTTGCGTGTTGTTTATCCTTTCTAGGATATTTTGCGTCAGTTTTCTTTCTTCTTTACTCTTTTCTTGAGTCTTTTTGTGTGTGTTCATATATTGCATATTCACATATCACACCTTAGAGCTGCTTCTGTTATATGATTGAACGGCTTTACTTATTCTAGCTGGTACATGTTTTTGAGTACTTGTCATTGATCAGGCTATGATTCAGTTCACTTGATATGTCTGATATCTGTCATATGCATGGCTTTTATGCTTTAAAACTTGAAACATGATCACCATTGCTTCTGGTAACTAGCATTGCGTAGGCTGAATGTTCTTGATATCTGTTACATGCCTTGTAGCTAGTTCCTGACTTAGATGCAAACATGCAATTTGGACATCTTTCTTCTTTATAACATGGAAATGTGCTATAGAAATCGAGAAAAATGAAAATTCCATGCCTTTTTATGCATAACTTGAAAAGATTCAGGTGGGTTTGTTTTTGTCGCATTGCATTGTTCTGGACTGCGTACCATAGCACTTTGGTATGAACTAGGACAGTGTAATGTATGCCAAGACCAATGTCTTAAGCTTCTGATGGTCCAGTTCTGGCCTAGGCTTGACTTGGTCGGATAGCATAAGGTTTGACATGCAAATAACCCCTGGCAAAAATAAAAAAAGGAAAGAGAAAAAAGCTTAAAAAATGAAATGATAACAAGTTTGCTGAAGCACTGTGTTTTAGATAATGCTTATCTTGGTAGATATCAGATATCTTTTCCATCTCATGCTTTACTTGCTTGTTTTTCTGGAAAATGTGGTGATGCTTTTATTTGCAAAACCTGAAAAATGCGTGCTAATGACTTTCTTTAGATATCATCTGTTGCACTGATCATGCCATGTGTTTTAGACAGTATGTCTTTTACTGTATCTGTTAGATGTTGTAATGGCAGTAAATCATATCTGAGAAGCATGCTTTATTCACTCCTCATGCACCCCAGTTGCATTCATTACATATTTGAGGGGAAGTTGCGTTTCAGGGGGAGTCTGTGTCTCTTTTGAGTGCTTGATGAGTTCACATGTCAACAAGGGGGATAAAATTTGGGTCAGAGTTTAAGGGGGAGTTTTTTTTCGCTCTCGTTTTTTTACTCTGTTGATATCCGTGTTGTTCTGAAATCGCACTCATTTACGTTTTGGTTAACCATAATGATCGCTTCTTGCTTTTGTTTGGCTTTTGGTCATTAGGGTTAAACTTTTACCTTATTTTCTTCTTCTTTGTTTTTTCTTGTGCTTTGTTTTCGTGTTTCCACATTTGGTTCACAGGTGCTGAAGAGCTGAAAAAGAGGAGTGTTGACAATGCACTCATCAAGGGGGAGATTGAGGAGCCATGCTGAATAGCGTGGGCCTCATGGCTCCAGAAGCGATGAGTCATTGTCAACGATAGTCAATGAGGACAGAAGAAGAGAGGAGATCTGCTGTTTCATGGGCCACGTGTGACTCAGGTACACGGGCAGCGAGCGATTGTCGGGCAGAGGAGGCTGCGAAGTCGGGCTGGCCCAATCCGGGTACATGGGCTAGAAGCAGCAGAAGACCCACTGGGCTGTTGACTAGGATTGACACAGCTTGCTATCTGGCCAACCGCATTTTTCTTAGAGCTTACTTAGGTAAGACTTCATATGAGTTGCGGTTTGGCAGACAACCCAAGGTGAGTAACTTGTGATCGTTTGGCTACAAGTGCTTTGTGATAAAGAAGGGAGGGCATTTGGACAAGTTTGAGTCTCATTGTTGGGATGGAGTTTTTCTTGGTTACGCTTTGCATTCTCGAGGCTTCCGTGTTTGGAACCTCAACTCCCAGCAGCTTGTCGAGACGTGCGAGGTTTTTTTAATGAGTCAATGCTTTCACTTACTCCTTTTGAGCTTTCTTGTGATGATGAGCTTGGAGAGTTCATCTTCGAGGAAGATGATGACACTCCCGCTGTTGATGAGGGTGGGCCTTCTGCACAGCCTACAGACCCCACACCTTCTGAGACTTCGACTGAGGATGAGGGTGGACCTCTGAGCCAATTCGATTGAGCCCCCTCAGTCTAGTCTAGAGGTGCCAATTGCTGACTCTGGTGATGTGTCATCTGATCACCTAGGATTCTGAGCAGTTCAGCGTGATCACACCTCAGAGCTTATCATCGGTGTTCTCTCTTCGAGATCCTTGCATTCTCATATTGGCTCACTTGTTGTGTTTGCTGAGTCTACTTTTGTCGCCACCTTTGAGCCCAGAGATGTTGCTCATGCTCTATCTGATGAAAATTGGATAAACGCCATGCAAGAAGAGCTTGAGAATTTTGTTCGCAATCGGGTTTGGACATTAGTTGAGCTGCCACCAGATTGCAATTCCATAGGCACCATGTGGGTGTTTAAGAACAAGCAAGGTGAAGATGGGGTTGTGGGGCGCAATAAAGCTCGATTAGTTTCCAGGGTTTTGTCATAAAGAGGGTATTTACTTTGAGGAGACTTTTGCCCTTGTTGCTCGTCTTGAGTCCATTCACATACTTTTAGCATTCGCTGCTTCTAAAGGTTTTAAGCTTTTTCAAATGGATGTCAAGAGTGCTTTTCTGAACGGGTACATAGAGTAGGAGGTCTATGTTAGGCAGCCCCTCGGTTTTGAGAACCCTAAGTTTCCTCGACATGTTTTCAAGTTGCAGAAAGCTTTATATGGTCTGAAGCAAGCCCAAGGGCTTGGTATGATCGTTTAAAGCAGTTTTGTTGGGGAGCAGCTTTGTAATGGGTTCTGTGGACAAAACTCTTTTCTTGCTCAGAGTTGGCTCAGATTTCTTGATTGGTTAGATTTACGTGGATGACATTATTTTTGGTGGTTCTACTAATGAGCTTGTGCCCAAGTTTTCTAAGCAGATGCATAGCAAGTTTGAGATAAACCTCATGGGTGAGTTCAAGTACTTTCTAGGGCTCCAGATCAAGCAGACCAAGGACGACATCTTCATCCACCAGAGCAAGTACATGCAAGACATGTTGAAGAAGTTCGACTTCGTTGGAGAGTTGAAACCTTAGATGACCCCAATGGGTACATCTAGGGGCCTGTACAAAGACAAAAGCAGCGTCTGAGGAGCCATGCTGAATAGCGTGGGCCTCATGGCTCCAGAAGTGATGAGTCATTGTCAACGATAGTCAATGAGGACAGAAGAAGAGAGGAGATCTACTGTTTCATGGGCCGCATGTGACTCAGGTACACGGGCAGCGAGCGATTGTAGGGCAGAGGAGGCTACGAAGTCAGGCTGGCCCAATCCGGGTACATGGGCTAGAAGCAGCAGAAGACCCACTAGGCTGTTGACCAGAATTGACTCAGGTACACGGGCGGTGAGTGATTGCCGGGCTGAGAGAACTGTGGAATTAGGCCGGCCCAATCCGGGTACCTGGTGCAAAGTCGGTGGAGGCTTTGTCAGTTTCGGCGCAAAACTGACAACCGTTGGTCCTGTATCCGACTGTCCAGAAGAGAAGCCGTAGTCTCTACAAAAACTTAGCTTCCGGATAAGTCTTCTGTATCTCTAGGCCCACAGTCAGTCAGTCGTGTCTGTAAAAATACCTAAGGGCAGTAGAGTCTTTTCCTTTATTCCTGCGTCTGTAAAAAACCCTAAGGGGCTGGTGGAATATTCTAGGACATTGGGCAGCCTATAAATAGGGCCCCAATCCCTAGGGTTGGTCTACCCTTTTGGCTGAAATCAATACTACTCCTTTGCGTCATTTTGTCTCTTTCATTCTCTCTCTTGCTCTCCTGTTCAGGTGTGCGCCGCCAGGCTTCTTCTCATTCTACTTTTCAATTCCTGCGTTTCTGCTGTTCATCATGTTGCTGTGAAATTTATTCTCAGCTACTTACATTCGGTGCACAGAGTTGGTTGTGTGGATTTAATGCTTTGGTATACGAGTAGAAGTTTCTTATTCCTGAACGCTCTCTGTTGCTTCTGTTCTTCACGTGGGAGTACTAGTTCATACTAGTTGCAAGTAGTACTACTACACTGTAGCAACAGTACACTAGTACTCTAGCCTTGCTTTTTCCTGCACAACTTTTTGATCGACTTGATTCGGCCGAAGTCTCTTTCTGGCTGTTCTCTGGCGAAGCCCCCTCTCTGTTCGAAGCTCCTCAGCTCCGTGAAGCAGGCTTCGATCTGATATACTCGAAGGCTTCGTTTGAACTTCGAACTTCGTTTTTGTGTCCTGAGTTGCTAGCTTCGAAGTACATTTTTGAACTGTCAGTGTCTCATACTTGGCACGTCTGTGCGAAGGTCCCTGGTGTGTTTGTTCGAAGGTAGAGTGCAGGCTTCGTCTTGTTTTCTCTGTCGCGTGTCAGCCTTCGCTTCTCTTTCCGAAGGCTGTTTTTACTCTGTTTGTGTTTGAAGCTATGTTCGAAGCCTTGCCTTCGAAGTACACTTCGAAGCAGGCTCCGATTCTGTCATACTTTGCTCATTCGCATTCGACCTAGGATAGACAACACACCTTCGACAGACTTCGTCTACCACCTCCGAACCAGACCTCGATCAAGCGAAGCAGACCACGACCTCCGAAGCAGGCTTCAATCCAGCAAAGCAGACTTTGACACTGTAGCGCCCCGATTTAACAAATCGAGACATTATTGAATTCATAAGAAAAACAATAATACAAGAGGTTCATCATGCGACAGCGTACATACGGCAGTATTCATGGTACGCAGACCATATTTATTACATCAAAGTTTTGGTAAAAACAGTAATAAAGATAATTAAAATTCTGCATGATGAACGTCTTCTTCAGGATCTTTCTTCTCGACTGGGTCGCTACTCCAGACCGTCTTCGAAGTAGGCATCCTCTGAGGTGTTCAACGGGTATGAGTACAAAACGTACTCAACAAGCCACCGCAAATGCAAGTAATAATGCAGGATAGTAAACAAGGAAGGGTAGTGGCTAACATTGCAAAAAAGTGCAGTTTCAGTTATTGCATTTAATGTAATCACATTTAATCATGCGGAAGAGTAAATATGGGTATCAACAACATCAACTAACTCGAGGGGTACAGTCAGCCCCACCTCGCTCAACAGTCCTTACATGTCAATCCATCATGCACATACATATTCAAAGTAAACTAACTGGGGGATGTCACGCAACCCGCCCTTGACCGTGGGCTCGGCTTTTCGAAAAGATTTAAGACTCTGATCAGAGATGTACTACTGTACCCACAACGCACGCACTCATCCCAACGAGATGACCCATACCACGGGAACTCGTGCCAAAACCTCGATATGAGATGTTCCAAGCGATAACCACCCGCTCTAGGTTTCGCCGGCGCGCCGGGCCGCATCCCGGCTAACGTCGCACCCCCTTTTGCGCCACATTGTACAAGTCACCCGCAGGTGCAACTTGACCCATCTCCAAATGGTGGCCTCGGTTTGGAACAACTCATACCTTAGTTAGGACTTACCCACTAGACTTGTGGTTAGTACGTAAGTGTATTGCAACGGATCCCTCAGACCGGTCCTTATAGTGCCCCGGGTGCTACCGACCAATGCCCTAGCTTGCACCCGGAACCCACCATGCATTCACTCACAACCACAACTCCAACACCGACAGAATTCCATAGATAAGAAACAATGGGGATCATATAGTAGAACCATGTACTACGACTCGTTTTATCCTATAGCAATCGTGGTCGATACATTGGACACTAGCTAATAACATTATCATATGGTGACAAGGAGTTTAGGCTAGAGAGCATGGCTTGGGTTGCACATCAAGGTCGGGGGATCCTAAATAAATATATTGTAAGGGTTCATTTGACTAATGCATATATAACCTATGTGTTTTAGCGATAGTTTAATCAAACATTGGTTCAATATGCTCAAAGATTGGTTTGGTGACTTGCTTGTTCAGCAAAGGGAGAGGGAGGGACTTCGGGGAAGTACTCCGGCTCCTCGGCGACGTCGTAGTCTTTTTAATATAATAAATTAAAATAAAATGAATACAACATTTAACCAAACAATATAACATCACATATTAATCACATAGGGTTAAGTTGGTTTGATTAAAAATAAATCAAGTTGTTAGGGTTCTGAAATTCAGTTTATAGATAATTTTAAAAGAAATTAAAATGAAGTGTTGTCCTTTGAAAAAGGGTTTTAAAAGTGGTTATTCTCATTTTTAAGTCCTCTAATAAATTTAAAATGAAAGTCCCAGAGAAAACTTCGGGGTTTCTTCATATCAACAGGAAATAAATAAACACAAACCTTACTGGATTTTAAATAATTTAAATTTACATTTTAACCTAAGGGTATTTGAATGTTCATTTAAATAACCATGAAATGTCTAAAGTAAACCTACTGTTTTTATTGCATAAACATGTAGAGAATAATATTATGAATTTTCTGAAATTGGAATGGCAATTTTTAGAGTTCAAATGCGCCAGATATGAATTTTTACAAGTTTAAAAGCATTTCTGAAATTCATTTTCAATTTTTAAACCCCTCGGGTCCACGGTGAGCCAGGCCCACGGTGAACCCGCGCACTGTGCACGTGCACTGGGTCGATCTGGACCGTAGGATCCAGATCAAACGTGCGCAGGCGAGGCGGGGCGCTTAAGTTATAATGGACGGCCAGGATTAAAACGTGCGAAAGGGTACTACGTGGACGCACGAGATCGATCGCAGGTTTTAAATGGAAATGGATGCGCGAGATTAAAACGTAACACTTTGACCAGATCCGACGGTGCGGATTAGATCGCGTACGTGGGCTCACACGCGCCACCCGATCGCGATCGCACGAGTCGGGATCAGATCCGACACGGCACGGGTACTCGACCCTGCCGGTCGTCTTCTCCTGGCGACGGTGAGTGGCCAGGGGCCACGGCGAGCGACTAGGGTCCTATCTAAGCCTAGAAATGGAAAGAGGGGACTACGGCGGTCACGACGGTACCTTAGGCGAGGCGAGGGGTCGACGGGAAGCGGTCGGCGGCGAGGGTAGACGACGAAGCTGTTCAGGCTCCTCGTCGGTGATGGTGTTCTGGCCAGGTTCGACGTCGGTGGAGGGGTGGCCGAGGTCGAGGTCGTCCTTGCGGTCACGACGGTGGTGAGGGCGTGGACGGAGGTGGTCTGAGGCGAGGGCGAACGGCGGCCGGAGACGAAGCAGAAGGGGAGCACTAAAATGCGAATCGTCGGTGTTCTGTTCGTTCTCGAAGCGAGTGGGCGTGGGGGTCGAACGCGGCGTAGGCCGGGGGTTTAAATAGGACCATCGGCGGGGGCAGAGAGGGCGTAGTCTGCGGTGGCCGGGAATAAAACGCGTTTAAGCGCCGGCGAGCTCGGGTTGAGCTCGATTCACCGAACCTGGACGCAAATCGATCGGGTTTAATGGGGGGAAACGGTCAGCGCGACGCGGGGGTTTGATTGCCGGGCTTAATTCGAGGGGAGGGGGTCGGGGCAAGGATCCGAGGCGAGTAATGGCGGCGGCCGGCGAGAGGGGGGGGATTTGGGGGTGGATCTCGCGGGGACGACGAATCCGACAGGTGGGGGCCACTGCACAGCGAGTGCGAGCGAGCGGGGGTGGCGACTGACAGGTGGGGCCGGGGCTCGAGGCAGAGGGGAAACGGTTGGCGCCGACAGGTGGGGTCGGGGTGTCGGGTGCGTGCGAGAGAGGAGAGGGGGTCACTGACGGGTGGGCTCCACTGGTCAGAAGGCGCACGCGGGTGGGTTTGGGCTGGGCCGGCAGGGAGAGAGAGAATGGTGGGAGGGGAGCCCATTACTGTTCTAAAGCATTTCCGAATAAAAATAATTCCAGAAAATAGATTAAAATCTTAGGGCTACTTCCAAGGTTGGTAAAAATTTATAAAAACTCTCAAAAATATATCTTGGTCTTAGGATCATATACAAAAAGTTTCAACTCCTAATTTGGCCATCTACTCTATGTTGTAGTTCAATTGGTATAAAGGGTATTTAATAGTATTTTCAGAAATATATATTCCAGGAAATTGAATTTAATAATATTTTTATTGCATTGAAAATTTTGGGGTGTTACAAACCTATCCCCCTTACAAGAATCTCGTCCTCGAGATTGGAACGCTACTCGAATAACTCGGGATATTGGGCTTTCAGTTCGTCTTCCTTTTCCCAAGTGGCTTCTTCGGCGGGATGGTTGTTCCATTGAACCTTGCAGAAGCGAACAACGCGACTTCTGGTTACTCTCTCCTTGGTTTCCATGATTTTGATGGGTTTCTCTATGTAGGTCAAGTCTTCTTGGACATTGAGCTGCTGAAGGTCGGCTTGCTCGGTGGGTACACGGAGGCACTTCTTCAGCTGAGAGACATGGAACACATCATGAACTCCTGCCAAGGATGGAGGCAGTTCGAGTTGATATGCCACTTCTCCTTGTCGTCGGAGGATCTGGAAAGGTCCGACGTAGCGGGGCGCTAGTTTGCCTTTCATGTTGAACCTTTGAGTGCCACGGAGGGGAGTGACTCGGAGATAGACATAATCGCCCTCCTCAAAGGCTAGGTCTCTTCGACGGTTGTCGGCATAGCTCTTTGCCTAGATTGGGCTGCCTTCAATTGGTATCTTATGATCTTAACCTTCTCTTCAGCTTCTCTTAATAGATCAGTCCCAAACAGTTGCGACTCTCCGGTTTGATCCCAGAGCAACGGCGTTCTGCACTTACGTCCATAGAGTTCTTCGAACGGGGACATTTGCAGGCTGGCTTGATAGCTGTTGTTGTAGGAGAACTCTGCATACGGTAAGTTCTTGTCCCACATTCCGCCAAAGTCTAGAGCACAAGCTCTAAGCATATCCTCCAATATCTGGTTGACCCTTTCGGTTTGACCGTCGGTCTGTGGATGATAGGCGGTGCTAAAGTTCAGCCGGGTGCCGAGTTCCTCTTGAAGGTTCCTCCAAAACTTGGAGGTAACTGACTCCCGCGGTCAGATACAATCTTCTTAGGAACTCCGTGAAGGCACATGATCGGGTCATATACAACTCAGCCAACTTGGCGACGGTGTAAGCTGTCTTGACCGGAACGAAGTGAGCTACCTTGATGAGTCGGTCGACGATCACCTAGATAGAATCGTGACCAGCTTGGGTTCTGGGCAGTCCCGTGATGAAGTCCATTCCTATCTCTTCCCACTTCCATTCAGGGACCTTGAGAGGTTGAAGAAGTCCGGCAGGTCTCTGATGCTCTGCCTTGACTCGCCGGCATGTGTCGCACTTGGCCACATACTCAGCTATCTCCCTCTTCATGCCGACCCACCAATATTTTTCCTTCAGGTCTTGATACATCTTTGTACTTCCGGGATGGATGGAGTATAGAGTATCGTGGGCTTCTTGAAGGATGAGGGCCTTCAATTCAGGTTTGTCGGGTACGCAGATTCGGTTTCCGAACCAGATGGTACCATGCTCGTCCTCGGAAAATCCGGGGGCTTTACCCTTCCTCATGTTCTGCTGGATCTCCAGGATTTCCAGGTCTTCCTTCTGCTTTTCTCGGATCTGGTCTATTAAGATAGGCCGAGATTCCAAGGCAGCGAGGTACGCTCGAGCGGTGATCCCTAGGTTTAGCCTTTCCATCTCCTTGTAGAGTAAAGGAGCTTGGTCCTGAATCGTGATGGCATTGCAGTACCCTTTTCGACTAAGGGCGTCTGCCACCACATTCACTTTGCCCGGATGATAATGGATGCCCAAGTCGTAATCCTTTATCAGTTCCAACCATCTCCTTTGCTTGAGGTTCAGATCTGGTTGGGTGAATATGTACTTGAGGCTCTTGTGGTCGGTGAAGACCTCACACCGATTCCCCACAAGGTAATGTCTCCATATCTTCAAGGCATGAACCACGGCTGCTAATTCCAGGTCGTGGGTCGGGTAGTTCAGCTCATGCGGTCTCAGTTGCCGGGAGGCGTAGGATATCACTTTCCCTTCTTGCATTAAGACGCATCCCAATCCTTGACGAGAGGCATCACATTAGACGTGGAAGTCTTTCCGGATGTCTGGCAGAGTCAGAATAGGAGCTGACACTAGCTTCTTCTTGAGGGTCTGGAAGCTTTCTTCACAGTCGGGGGTCCATTCAAACTTCACTTCCTTCTGAAGAAGTCTGGTCATAGGCTTGGCGATCTTGGAAAAATTCTCGATGAACCGGCGGTAGTATCCGGCCAATCCGAGAAAACTCTGGATCTCGGTCACCGTAGTGGGCTGCAGCCAGTTGGTTACCGCTTCAACGGTGGTTGGGTCCACTGCTATTCCTCCGACAGATATAACATGACCGAGGAACTTCACCTCAGGTGACCAAAATTCGCATTTGCTGTATTTGGTGTACAGTTGCTGCTCCCTTAGCTTTCCGAGGGTCAGGCGGAGGTGAGTCTCGTGTTCTTCCTTGGTCTTGGAGTAAAGGAGGATATCGTCGATGAATACCACGATGAACTTGTTCAAGAATTCCATGAATACATTGTTCATCATGTTCATGAAAAAGCCCGGGGCATTCGTGAGTCCGAACGACATTACGGTGTACTCGTAGAGTCCATAGCGGGAGGTGAAGGCAGTCTTGGGTATGTCTTCTTCCCTAATCCTCAATTGGTGATAACCTGACCTGAGGTCAATCTTGGAAAACACCGAGGATCCTTTCAGCTGATCGAACAGGTCGTCGATCCGAGGCAATGGGTACTTGTTCTTGATGGTTGCGTCGTTCAAGGCTATATAGTCCACGCACATCCTCTTGGTCTTGTCCTTCTTCATGGCAAATATGACCGGTGCACCCCAGGGTGAGGTACTTGGTCAAATATACCCTTTTTGCTCTAGGTCTTCGATGTTGCTCTTGACTTCAGCTAGTTCATTAGCGGCCATCCGGTACGGGCGCTTGGGGATTGGAGTGGTCCCGGGGACAAGTTCGATTTTGAATTCGATGTCCCGCTTGGGAGGCATTCCGGGTAGGTCTTCAGGGAAGACATCCGCAAACTCCTTGACTATAGGTACCTCTTCAAGAGCTATCGAGCGAAGGGATGCTCCGAGTGGTTTGCGACTGGTCATCCGAAAGGTGACGGCTGCGCCTTCCGGTTTGGTTATCGTGACGGACTTGCTGGCACAGTCGATCACTCCCTTGTGCTTCATCAGCCAATCCATCCCTAGTATAAGGTCGAGTCCGGTGCACTGGATGAGGACTGGCTCGGCTCGAAATAGTACTCCTTGGATGTCAATTTGAACCTTAGGGCTGTATAAGCGGGCTAAGGTCCTATTGCCGGGAGTGGCAATCACCATGGGGTGGGTAGAGGGAGCACGTCCAGTTCGTTTGTTTTCACAAAATCTTCCGAGGCGAAGGAGTGGGTTGCTCCAGAGTCAAATAATATTACGGCCGGTACGGAATTCACAGTAAACGTACCGAGCATGACTTCAGGAGCCTCCTGAGCTTCCTCCGCGCTGATGTGGTTGACGCGGGCGCGAACTGCCTGGTTGGGTGCCGCGCCTTGAGTCTGCTTGGGGTGGGGACACTGGTGTGCGTAGTGCCCTTCCTTGCGGCAGTTGAAGCAGACGACCGGCCTCCCTTGGTGATCCTTCAAGATCGGAGCCTTGGCGGCTGGTGTCGGCTGAGTGGCCGGAGCTGGTGGAGCGGGGCGAGGATGCTCGGCGTTGGATCCACCGGCAGCGTGAGGTGGCCTGTAGGCGGGCCGAGGATGGTAAGCGGGCGCTGGTGGCGGAGGGACGAAGCGGGGCCTCTGCGAGTTCGCCTGTTGATGCTTGAAGGCGATCATCTTCCTCTTCTTGAGGTCCAGCTTGTTTTGCTCAGTCTCTTGGATGAGCGCTTTGTTGACTAGCCATTGGAAGTCGACGTAGTCGGTGGCGACGAGCTGGATGGACAGCTCATCCTTGAGTCCCCGGAGGAACTTGGCTTGGCGAAGGGCGTCGGTGCGCACTTCCTCAGGTGCGTAGCGGGCGAGGCGATTGAACTCATGGAGGTACTCCATGACGGTCCTGTTGCCTTGTTGCAGGTCGCGGAACTCCTGCTGTTTCACCGCGATGACACCTGCGGGGACGTGGGCGGCACGAAAAGCGATGGTGAACTCCGCCCAAGTCACCACGTGGTCCTCTGGCTGGGACTCATGATAGTTGTCCCACTATTCAGCGGCGGGACCCTGGAGCTGGTGAGTGGCGAAGGCCACTCGCTCCCGGTCGGTGCAGGGGAGGAGGTCGAGCTTATTTCCGATGGTGCGAAGCCAATCTCCGGCCTCCATCGGGTTGGTGGTGCTTGAGAAGATGGGCGGGCGCACGCGCAGAAACTCGGAGAGTTGCGGAGCGGGCACGGGTGCTGGTGCGCGAGGGGCAGGTTCCCCGTTCTGCAGACGGTCCAACTGAGCCTGTTGGTTCTGCATTTGGGTGAGGAGGGTGGTGATCAATTGGTTCTGATTCGCCATCATCTCCGCCAATGTGGGGTGGTTGGCGGAGGGCGACCCAGACTGACGCTGGCCCGTTGCACCCCAGTTGGGTACAACACCCTCGGGCGCATCACGGCTTCCTCATGCTCCGTTGTTGGAGCCGGTGTTCTGGTGGTCGGCCATCTTCTGAAATCATAAGGTTATAAGGCAAAAAGTTGACAACACAATTAACAAGAATAGTTCATGCATATAATTTAAGTGGTAAAAATGTTCATTACAATTAGTTCTTATTCTACCCACAACACACTCGTCGTGGGTAGCACCACATACAAATTCATGCTTTTTATTTAAATAGCGGCTCCTAACGCCTACTTGCCACCGGAGGCGGTCTCCGTGCTCTCGGAACCACGAGTACGCGGCTCCAGAGGGATGGTGGGTTCGAGAAAATTCTCGATGATGGAGTCGGAGACGAGGCCAGGGCGTTGTGCAGGGGCGCTGGTGGAGGGTCTGGCGGGGGAGGGTCATGGCGGGATCCTCTTGGGGTGAGGGAGGGGCTCACGGATGGGCTTCTTCTTCCTTGGAAGAAGAGGAACCATCTCCGCAATATCCTTCTGCAGCTGCATGATCTTGCGCTGTAGCTCGCCATTCTGTTGGATCAAGTTCTTCGTTTCTTCACGAAGGAACTCAACCGCCTCATGGTGCTCGTCGGCGTCGAGCACTGCCTCGGTATGGAGATCGTCCATAGCCTGTAGAAGACGCGACTGCCGAGCCATGACCGGATCACGCACGGAGTGAACTCTGAGGTAGATGCTACGGTGGGCGCCGGGAGTACGCTTCGATACAAGCCGGAAGGACGAGTTCTGAAGACGATCATCATAGATCATCCTCAGCTCCATGAGGGCCTGGAGGGCGACTCGTTGGCACGCGACGTCGAAAGTCGGGCCTCCAAGTGCTGTGGTCTAGGGCGGCAAGTGTTCTCCGGAGCCGTGGACGGTGAGGGAGACGTCACAAGGCCCGGCGAACTCGTTGGGGTACACTCCTTGGAATTCGGGTTCGAAGAGGAACCCGAGGAAGGTGAGCATCATACGGAGCTCCCGGACGAAGCCCTCGTAGTGGCGGCAGTAGCTGTGCACTTGGTATACCGGCATCTACAAAACAGCAAGTTGAATAAAAGTGAGGAGAGGAACAAAGTTTATAAAGTAGATTTTCGAGAAATAATTTCCTATGGCTAATGGCTAGGTGGGTCTGTTTGGCTTCCTACAGTCGAGTCGGCTCTGATACCATCTTGTAGCGCCCCGATTTAACAAATCGAGACATTATTGAATTTCATAAGAAAAACAATAATACAAGAAGTTCATCATGCGACAGCGTACATACGGCAGTATTCATGGTACGCAGACCATATTTATTACATCAAAGTTTTGGTAAAAACAGTAATAAAGATAATTAAAATTCTGCATGACGAACGTCTTCTTTAGGATCTTTCTTCTCGACTGGGTCGCTACTCCAGACCGTCTTCGAAGTAGGCATCCTCTGAGGTGTTCAATGGGTATGAGTACAAAAAGTACTCAACAAGCCACCGCAAATGCAAGTAATAATGCAGGATAGTAAACAAGGAAGGGTAGTGGCTAACATTGCAAAAAAGTGCAGTTTCAGTTATTGCATTTAATGTAATCACATTTTAATCATGCGGAAGAGTAAATATGGGTATCAACAACATCAACTAACTCGAGGGGTACAGTCAGCCTCACCTCGCTCAACAGTCCTTAGATGTCAATCCATCATGCACATACATATTCAAAGTAAACTAACTGGGGGATGTCACGCAACCCGCCCTTGACCGTGGGCTCGGCTTTTCGAAAAGATTTAAGACTCTGATCAGAGATGTACTACTGTACCCACAAGGCACGCACTCATCCCAAACGAGATGACCCATACCACGGGAACTCGTGCCAAAACCTCGATATGAGATGTTTCAAGCGATAACCACCCGCTCTAGGTTTCGCCGGCGCGCCGGGCCGCATCCCGGCTAACGTCGCACCCCCTTTTGCGCCACATTGGTACAAGTCACCCGCAGGTGCAACTTGACCCATCTCCAAATGGTGGCCTCGGTTTGGAACAACCCATACCTTAGTTAGGACTTACCCACTAGACTTGTGGTTAG
Organism: Zizania palustris; assembly: GCA_019279435.1. Taxonomy (NCBI): domain Eukaryota; kingdom Viridiplantae; phylum Streptophyta; class Magnoliopsida; order Poales; family Poaceae; genus Zizania; species Zizania palustris. The sequence goes on from JAAALK010000284.1 coordinate 50,932,281, forward strand.
TACGTAAGTGTATTGCAACGGATCCCTCAGACCGGTCCTTATAGTGCCCCGGGTGCTACCGACCAATGCCCTAGCTTGCACCCGGAACCCACCATGCATTCACTCACAACCACAACTCCAACACCGACAGAATTCCATAGATAAGAAACAATGGGGATCATATAGTAGAACCATGTACTACGACTCGTTTTTATCCTATAGCGATCGTGTCGATACATTGGACACTAGCTAATAACATTTATCATATGGTGACAAGGAGTTTAGGCTAGAGAGCATGGCTTGGGTTGCACATCAAGGTCGGGGGATCCTAAATAAATATATTGTAAGGGTTCATTTGACTAATGCATATATAACCTATGTGTTTTAGCGATAGTTTAATCAAACATTGGTTCAATATGCTCAAAAGATTGGTTTTGTGACTTGCCTTGTTCAGCAAAGGGAGAGGGAGGGACTTCGGGGAAGTACTCCGGCTCCTCGGCGACGTCGTAGTCTTTTTAATATAATAAATTAAAATAAAATGAATACACATTTAACCAAACAATATAACATCACATATTAATCACATAGGGTTAAGTTGGTTTGATTAAAAATAAATCAAGTTGTTAGGGTTCTGAAATTCAGTTTATAGATAATTTTAAAAGAAATTAAAATGAAGTGTTGTCCTTTGAAAAAGGGTTTTAAAAGTGGTTATTCTCATTTTTAAGTCCTCTAATAAATTTAAAATGAAAGTCCCAGAGAAAACTTAGGGGTTTCTTCATATCAACAGGAAATAAATAAACACAAACCTTACTGGATTTTAAATAATTTAAATTTACATTTTAACCTAAGGGTATTTGAATGTTCATTTAAATAAACATGAAATGTCTAAAGTAAACCTACTGTTTTTATTGCATAAACATGGAGAGAATAATATTATGAATTTTCTGAAATTGGAATGGCAATTTTTAGAGTTCAAATGCGCCAGATATGAATTTTACAAGTTTAAAAGCATTTCTGAAATTCATTTTCAATTTTTAAACCCCTCGGGTCCACGGTGAGCCAGGCCCACGGTGAACCCGCGCACTGTGCGCGTGCACCGGGTCGATCTGGACCGTGGATCCAGATCCAACGTGCGCAGGCGAGGTGGGGCGCTTAAGTTATAATGGACGGCCAGGATTAAAACGTGCGAAAGGGTACTACGTGGACGCACGAGATCGATCGCGGGTTTTAAATGGAAATGGACGCGCGAGATTAAAACGTAACGCTTTGACCAGATCCAACGGTGCGGATTAGATCGCGTACGTGGGCTCACACGCACCACCCGATCGCGATCGCACGGTCGGGATCAGATCCGACACGGCACGGGTACTCGACCCGTGCCGGTCGTCTTCTCCGGCGACGACGAGCGGGCCAAGGGCCACGGCGAGCGACTAGGGTCCTATCTAAGCCTAGAAATGGAAAGAGGGGACTACGGCGGTCACGACGGTACCTTAGGCGAGGCGAGGGGTCGACGGGAAGTGGTCGGCGGCGAGGGTAGACGACGAAGCTGTTCGGGCTCCTCGTCGGCGATGGTGTTCCGGCCGGGTTCGACGTCGGCGGAGGGGTGGCCGAGGTCGAGGTCGTCCTTGCGGTCACGACGGTGGCGAGGGCGTGGACGGAGGTGGTCTGAGGCGAGGGCGAACGGCGGCCGGAGACGAAGCAGAAGGGGAGCACTAAAATGCGAATCGCCAGTGTTCTGTTCGTTCTCGAAGTGAGTGGGCATGGGGGTCGAACGCGGCGTAGGCCGGGGGTTTAAATAGGACCATCGGCGGGGGCAAAGAGGGCGTAGTCTGCGGTGGCCGGGAATAAAATGCATTTAAGCGCCGGCGAGCTCGGGTTGAGCTCGATTCACCGAACCTGGACGTGAATCGGTCGGGTTTAATGGGGGGAAACGGTCAGCGTGACGCGGGGGTTTGATTGCCGGGCTTAATTCGAGGGGAGGGGGCCGGGGGCAAGGGATCCTAGGCGAGTAATGGCGTCGGCCGGCGAGAGGGGGGGATTTGGGGGCGGATCTCGCGGGGACGACGAATCCGATAGGTGGGGGCCACTGGCCAGCGAGTGCGAGCGAGTGGGGTGGCGACTGACGGGTGGGGCCGGGCTCGAGGCAGAGGGGGAAACGGTTGGCACCGACAGGTGGGGTCGGGGTGTCGGGTGCGTGCGAGAGAGGAGAGGGGGTCACTGACGGGTGGGCTCCATTGGTCAGAAGGCTCGCGCGCGGGTGGGAGTGGGCTGGGCCGGCAGGGAGAGAGAGAAAGGAGGGAGGGGAGCCCATTACTGTTCTAAAGCATTTCCGAATAAAATAATTCCAGAAAATAGATTAAAATCTTAGGGCTACTTCCAAGGTTGGTAAAAATTTATAAAAACTCTCAAAAATATATCTTGGTCTTAGGATCATATAGAAAAAGTTTCACCTCCTAATTTGGCCATCTACTCTATGCTGTAGTTCAATTGGTACAAAAGGGTATTTAATAGTATTTCAGAAATATATATTCCAGGAAATTGAATTTAATAATATTTTTATTGCATTGAAAATTTTGGGGTGTTACAGACACTCCGAAGCAGGCTTCGACCCAGCGAAGCAGACTTCGACCAGCGAAGCAGGCTTCGCCGAGTTCCGAACAGGAGACAAATCTGAACAGTAACTTCTCATCTCACTTTTTATATACTTAGATCATTTCCTTGAGAAGTTTGGGCTGACATATCTAGTATACTCTGTTTGTCTGCCTAGTTGCACTGCTTTAGTAGTTCTCTGTTTAACCTAAGTTGCTTCTAGACTAGATACATTTAGACTTAGGCTATCTGTTCGTTTTTCTGCTGCTTAGTCTTTTGAGGTGTGTTGGTTGTTGGGAAAAGGCCATATTTCGAAAGAATTTTAAGGTGCCCATTCACCGCCCCCCCTCTGGTCGCTACTTTCGGTCCTACAGCATCAAGGTTAACGAGAGAGAGTATCGAGGAATGATCGGATCGCTATTGTACTTGATGGCGATGAGACCAGACATTCAGTTTGTCGTGGGACTGTGCGCGCGCTTCCAGTCTTCACCACACGCATCTCATCGGCAGGCTATCAAACGCATTTTTAGGTATCTTACCTATGTGCCTGATCTTGGTCTTTACTATTCAGCATCATCATCTCTTGAGTTATCTGGCTTTTCTGACGCTAATTTTGGTGGGTGCCGGCTGGATCGCAAGTTGACTTCCAGTACTTTCCAATTTATTGGTTCTTCGCTTGTATCTTGGTCTTCGTGTAAGAAATCGGGAGTTTCGCTTTCCACTACTGAGGCTGAGTACGTAGCTACTGCTAGCTGCTGCTCATAGTTGGTTTAGATGATTTCCACATTGAGAGATTTTGGGTTGTCTTTCCCTGCTAGAGTGTCTTTGTTTTGTGATAGCACTAGTGCGATTAGTGTAGGAAAAAACCCATGTCTTCATTCGAAAACCAAACATATTGATGTGCGCTTTCACTTTTTGAGGGATCAATATGAGAAAGGTGTCATTGACCTTGTTCATGTTGATACCCATCATCAGTTGGCTAACATTCTCACCAAACCCCTAGATCAATCTACTTTTGAGCGTTTGCGAGGTGATTTGGGAGTTGTGTATCCTTTTTAGGATATTTTGAGTCTTTTATTTCTTTTTATTCTTTTATTGAGTCTTTTCGTGTGAGTTCATACCATGTACATTCATATATCACACTTTGAGCCTGCTTCTATTGTATGATTGACCTACTTTACTCATTGTTGCTAGTGTATGCTTTTGAATACCTGTCGATGATCACGCTTGTTATAGTTCACATGATGTATCTGATATTTGTCATATGCATGGCTTTTATGCTTTAAAATTGAAAAATGATCACCATTGCTTCTTGTAACTAGCATGTGTAGGCTGAATGCTTTTGCTATCTTTTACATGCATGGTAGCTAGTTCCTTACTTAGATGCAAATATACAACTTGGACATCTATATGCTTTAACATGGAAAATTGCAATAAAATGATAAAAATCAGAAAAATGAAAAATCCAGGCCTTTCATGCTTAATTGAAAAGATCTAGGTGGGTTTGTTGTGTCGCATTGCATTGTTCTAGACTACTTACCATAACACTTTGGTATGAACTAGAACATTGTAATGTATGCCAAGACCAATATCTTAAGCTTCTGATGGTCCTGTTCTGGCCTAGGCTTGACTTGGTCGGTTAGCATAAGGTTGACATGCAAATAATCCCTAGCAAAAATGAGAAAGGAAAAGAAAAAGACTTTAAATTAAAAAGATAACAAGTTTGCTGAAGCTCTTTGTATGCAAAATGCTTATCTCGGTAGATATCAGCTAGCCTCTGCATTTCATGTTTTACCTTGCTTGTCGACTAGAAAATGTGCTGATGCTTTTATTTGCAAAAATCTAAAAATGCGTGCTAATGACATTCTTTCGATATTGTTGACGCAGAAATGTGCCCCACACTTGGGCCGGTTCGACGTCCAAAAGTATCACAATGATACCGACGCCATGTTTCGACTACCCTGGATAGTGTCAAGGGATTTGGAGTCACGACGCAATCAGATAAATAATTGATATTTCAATCCAATTGGCCGAAAAGTGGTAATAACAATGTAAACAATAACAAAATGATCAAAATACTTGGAATCAGCCAATTCGGAGGCCGATTCAGAATTACAAGGAAGATGGTCTGAAGGGTCCCTAGGGCACATTCGGCCTCAAGTCTGGTCGGACCGGAGGTGTGGAGGAGTGTAGGACCGAAAGTAGCGACTAGAGGGGGGTGAATGGGCGCCTAAAAATTCTTTCGAATCAATGGCCTGCTCCCAACACCCAACGCACCTCAAAAGACTTAGCAGCAAAACGTAAACAGATCACCAAAGCCTAAAAGTATCTTGTCTAGAAACTACCGGTGTCCTAGACAAAGAAACACCAATACAGTGCTAATAGGGAGATGAACAAAGCAGTTAAAATATGGGCAAATCAAAGTACTCAGAGCTAAACCATCACAACAAAAAATCAGTGTGAACATTAAAAAGAGATGAGAAGTTACTGTTCACGGTTGTCTCCAGTAAGGTACTTGACGAAGCCTGCTTCGCAGTGTCGAAGCCTACTTCGGAGTCCTTTGTCGAAAGCTGACGAAGTCGAAAGTTGTTGATCAAAGCCTGCAACGTCGAAGCCTGGGGTGTGCCAAAGTCTGCTTCGAAGTTGAAGTGCGGAGGCTGAAGGAAACGAGGCAGCACTTTGAAGCCCACAGAGTTTGAAAACAAAAAGCAGGACATCGAACCGTGCTCTTCAAACAAGTAGTGTATAGAACAAGCTGACGAAGTCTGTTCTAGCTGACGAAGTAAACTATGCGAAGTATACTTCGAACAACAAAAACTTCAAACAAGTGCAAAGAAAAACAACGAGGTGTATCATGCAGAACTTCGAAACAGGCACTGTTCTGTGAAGTATGCTGTGCTGCAGAGAAATGTACTGCACCTTCGAAAACAATGCCAAAGTGCACTATGTAATCGAGGGTACTTCGCACAACCGAAGGTCACAGGCCAAAAGTAAGTTCAGAGGTCAACTTCGAATACATAGTAAATTAGGAATCCTCTGAACTGATGCTAGCTTCGAATCAGAGACTTCAAGCAATAAACATCGAAGCTAAAAACACAGTATCAGAAGGACTTCACAAGGAGTACTTCGAAATCGTTCGATCGCACTAACGCATAGGCAAGGGCTTCGATAGTGAACCAAAAACGAAGTCTGTTCAAGAATAATCGTTCGAAGCCTTGGAAGTTGGGTCTAGCTTCGAAACAGAGATCTCAGGCTAGGACTTCGAAATTTAGAATGAAGCTAGACCGAAGTCTGTTTCATGGAATAACAAGACTTCGAATAAAGATTTACTGCAGAGTTCTGACCTCCGCCAGAAACCACAAAAATGTGCGTGCTCTTCTCTTCTCTCGATCAAAAATTCAAGACAAGACCAATCTCAAAAGACAAACATTTCTGCAGACAAGAACAGAGAAGCAGCAAGCTTGAGACTGGAAAACTACGAGAAGTATGAACCTGTGCACACAAAACCAAAGCAACCAGGGAAAAGCTTCATAGCGAGAGGATTGGAGCACAGAGAGATTTGCACCTTGATGGAATCCTTCCTCACATGAATCGAAGAGAAATAGCAAGAATGTGCGATCAACAGGGAGAACAGAAACTTCCTGGCGGCGCACACAGGAGACGGAACAGGAAAAAGACAAAGATGTGACCCAATCTCTTGTTTAGAAAAGTAATTTCAGAAAAGGTGACCTAACCCTAGGGATTGGGGCCCTATTTATAGGCAGCCCAATCAGCCTAGAATAATCCACTAGACCCTTAGGGTTTTTTACAAATGCTGAATTAAAAAGAAAAGACCCAACTGCCCTTAGGATATTTTTACAGACTCGATTGACTGACTATGGGCCTAAGGACAAAATAGTAAACTCCTATTTACAGATGACTTATCCGGAAGCGAAGCTTTCGTAGTGACTATGGCTTCACTTCTGGACGGTCCGTTCCAAGATCAGCGGTCGTCAGTTTTGCGCTGAAACTAACAAAGCGTCCACCGGCTTTGCACCATGTAACCGGATTGGGCTGGCCCGATTCCGCAGCTCCCTCAGCCCGGCAATCGCTCGCCGCCCGTGTACCTAAGTCAATCCTGGTCAACACCCCAATGGATCCTCTGCTACTCTTAGCCTGTGTACCCAGATTGGGCTAGCCCGACTTCGCGGCCCCTCTGCCCGACAGTCGCTCGCTGCCCGTGTACCTGAGTCACACGCAGCCCAGACGCAGCAGATCACCTCTCTTCTTCTGTCCTCTTTGACTATCGTTGACAATGACTCATCACATCTGGAGCCATGAGGCCCACGCTGTTCAGCATGGCTCCTCAATCTCCCCCTTGATGAGTGCATTGTCAACACTTCTCTTCATCAGCTTTCCAGTACCTGCAAGCAACTGTGGAAACACGAAAACAAAGCAAAAGAAAACAGAGAAGAAGAAAATAAAGTAAAAGTTTAACCCTAATGACCAAAAACCGAACAAAAGCAAGAAACGGTCATTATGGTTAACCAAAGGTAAAAGCTCAAAACGAGTGCAATCTCAGACTCATCAACAAGGATATAAAAAAAGAGTAAGGACAAACGGGACAAAAACTCCCGCTGAGATAAATCCCAGAGAAAGCCAAAACTCCCCCTTAAACTCTTCTCCCAAAATTTCTCCCCCTTGTTGACAAGTGGACTCATCAAGGGAGACTAAATGCACTCGAAAGAGACACTAACTCCCCCTGAAATGCAACTCCCCCTCAAAATATGCAATGAATGCAACTGGGGTGCAGGTGGAGTGTAGAAAGCATGCTTCTCAGATATGATTGACTGCAATTACAACATCTAACAAGTATACCAAAAGACATATTGTCTAAGACACATGGCATGATCAGTGCAACATATGATATCTAAAGAAAGTCATTAACGCACATTTTTCAGTTTTTGCAAACAAAAGCATCACCACATTTTCCAATTGACAAGCAAGGTAAAGCATGAGATGCATAAGCTAACTGAAATCTACCAAGATAAGCATTGTCCAAAACAAAGTGCTTCAGCAAACTTGTTATCTTTTTAATTTTTAGGATTTTTCATTTTCCTTTTTCATTTTTGCCAGGGGTTATTTGCATGTCAAACCTTATGCTGACCGACCAAGTCAAGCCTAGGCTAGAACTGGACCATCAGAAGCTTAATACATTGGTCTTGGCATACACTACATTGTCCTAGTTCATACCAAAGTGCTATGGTAAGTAGTCCAGAACAATGTAATGTGAAAAAGCAAACCCACTTGGATCTTTTCAAATTATGCATGAAAAGGCATGGAATTTTCATTTTTCTGATTTTTCATCATTTTTATAGCACATTTTCATGTTTAAAGCATAAAGATTTCCAAGTTGCATATTTGCAGCTAAGTAAGGAAGTAGCTACAAGGCATATATCAGATAGCAAAAGCATTCAACCTACACATGCTAGTTACCAGAAGCAATGGTGATCATTTTTTTTTCAATTTTAAAGCATAAAATCCATGCATATGACAGATATCAGACATATCAAGTGAACTGAACCAAAGCATGATCATTGACAAGTAATCAAAAGGATGTATCATTGATAAGTAAAGCAGTTCAATCATATAACAGAAGCAAGCTCAAAAGTGTGATATGTGAGTATGTATGATATGAACACACACAGAAAGACTCAAGAAAAAAATAAAGAAGAAAGAAAACTGACGCAAAATATCCTAAAAAGGATACACAACACCCAAATCCCCTCGTAAGCGCTCAAAGGTAGACTGATCTAGGGGTTTGGTGAAAATGTCAGCCAACGGATGATGAGTATCAACATGAACAAGGTCAATGACATCTTTCTCATATTGATCCCGCAAAAAGTGAAAGCACACATCAATGTGTTTGGTTTTTGAATGGAGACAAGGGTTTTTCCCTAAACTAATAGCACTGGTGTTGTCGCAAAACAAAGGAACTCTGGTAGGAAAGAACAACCCAAAGTCTCGCAAAGTGGAAATCATCCAAACTAACTATGAGCAGCAACTAGCAGCAGCTACATACTCAGCCTCAGTGGTCGAAAGAGCAACTCCAGACTGCTTTCGAGAAGACCAAGAAACAAGAGAAGAACCAAGAAACTAGCAAGTACCGGAAGTCGACTTGCGATCCAACCGGCACCGACCAAAGTCAGCGTCCGAAAAGCCAGATAAATCAAGAGATGATGATGCTGAAAAGTAAAGACCAAGATCGGGCGCATAGGTGAGATACCTGAAAATGCGCTTGATAGCTTGTCGATGAGACGCACGAGGTGAAGACTGGAAGCGCGCGCACAGTCCCATGGCGAACAGTATGTCTGGCCTCGTCGTCGTCAAGTACAACAGCGAACCGATCATCCCTCAAAACTCTCTCTCGTTTACCTTGACGCCGCTCTCGTCCTTGTCCAGGCCCCCAGATGTGCCCATTGGGGTCATCTGAGGCTTCAGCTCTCCACCAAAGTCAAACTTCTTCAACATGTCTCGAGTGTACTTACCCTGGTGGATGAAGGTGCCATCCTTGGTCTGCATGATCTGGAGCCCTAAGAAGTACTTGAGCTCACCCATGAGGCTCATCTCAAACTCGCTGTGCATCTACTCAGAAAACTTGGACACAAGAGAATTAGTAGTACCGCCAAAGATAATATCGTCCACGTAAATCTGAGCTACTAAGAAATCTGAAGCATCTCTGAGCAAGAAGAGAGTTTTATCCACAGAACCCATAACAAAGCCCTTCCCCAACAAAAAATGCTTTAAGCGGTCATACCAAGCCCTGGGGGCTTGCATCAGACCATATAAAGCTTTTTGCAGCTTAAAAACATGTCGAGGAAACTTAAGGTTCTCAAAACCGGGGGGCTGCCTAACATAAACCTCCTCCTCTATGTACCCATTCAGAAAAGCACTTTTGACGTCCATTTGAAAAAGCTTAAAACCCTTCGAAGCGGCAAAAGCTAAGAGAATGCGAATGGACTCAAGACGGGCAACAGGGGTGAATGTTTCTTCAAAATCAATACCCTCTTTCTGGCAAAAACCCTGGGAAACTAGTCGAGCTTTGTTGCGAACCACAACCCCCACTTCACCTTGCTTGTTTTTGAACACCCACTTGGTGCCTATGGGGTTGCATCCGGGTGGCAGCTCAACCAGTGTCCAAACCTGATTGCGGACAAAGTTCTCAAGCTCGTCTTGCATGGCATTAATCTAGTCTGAGTCAAAAAGAGCATGAGAAACGTCTCTGGGCTCAAAAGATGCAACAAAAGCAGATTCAGCAAACACACCAAGTGAGTCAACATAAGAATGCAAAGTCCTCTTAGACAAATCACCGATGATGAGCTCTGAGGGATGATCGCGCTGAACTGCTCGGGATCCCTGGTGATCTGAAGTCACTTCACCAGAGTCAGCAGCTGGCACCTCTGGACCTGACTAAGGGGGCTCGATCGAAGTGGAAAAAGTGATCAGAGGTCAGCCCTTGTCCTCAGTCGAAGTTTCAGAAGGTGTGGGTTCTGCAGGCTGTGCAGAAGGCCCACCCTCATCAGCAGCTGGAGTGTCATCATCTTCCTCAAAGATGGACTCTCCGAGCTCACCATCTCCAGAAGGCTCAAATGAAGGAGTCAAAGAAGGCAAGGACTCATCAAAAGAAACCTCACAAGTCTCGACAAGCTGCTGGGAGTCGAGGATCCAAACACGGAAGCCTCGAGAATGCAAAGCATAGCCAAGAAAAACTCCATCCCAGCAACGAGACTCAAACTTGTCCAAATGCCCTCCCTTCTTGAGCACAAAGCACTTGTAGCCAAACGCTCGCAAGTGACTCACCTTGGGATGTCTCCCAAACCGCAACTCATATGAAGTCTTTCCAAGGTAAGCTCTAAGAAAAATGTGGTTGGCCAAATAGCAAGCCGTGCTCATGGCTTCAGCCCAAAAACGCATAGGAGTCCTGTGCTCATCGAGCATCGTCCTGGCCATCTTGACTAGCGTGCGGTTCTTTCGTTCCACAACGCCGTTTTGTGGGGGAGTGTAAGGAGCAGAAAACTGATGATCAAGACCCTGATCACTACAGAAGCTGACGAACTAACAGTTCTTGAACTCAGAGCCATTGTCAGAGCGAATTGCTCGCATGTGACCATTGTTCTCATTTTTCAGCTTCAAAATCAGGTCATGAACAAAATGAAAAGTTTCATCCTTAGACTCCAAAAAGAAAACCCACGAGAATCGAGAAAAATCGTCAACAATCACAAGCGCATACCACTTCCCACCGACTGAGCGTACCTGAGCTGGACTGACAGTGTCCATGTGTAACAGCTCGCCCGGATACGAAGTCATCACCTGAGTCACAGGTGAGTGAGAAGCGGCCACCATTTTCCCGTGACGACAGGGATGTCAAACTAGATCCTTCTACATTTTAAGCTTGGGCAATCCTCGGATGAGGTCCATAGAGCTCAACCTGACTAGCAGATCAAAACTCAAATGACCTAACCTCCTATGCCACTTCCAGAGCTCAGAAGAGGATCCAACAATCAAACAGCGAGAAGGGCCAAAAGAACTAGAGAAGTCAATCCAAAAACTTTGCCAAAAGGTAAGATCTGGCAAATCAAAGACCCTCTAGAATCAATCACTGAAGAACTGCCCTTCTTAAAACGGACCTCAAAACCATCCTCAAGAAGTTGCGAAAAAGAAATCAAAATGAAGTTCAAATTTCCAACCAAAGCAACATTCTTCAAAGAGAAATGGTTAGAGATGCGAATTGAGCCAAAACCATTTACCTTTCCTTGACCACTATTCCCGAAGTTGATGTATTCCTTGGAGCTCAGGGGAGAGAGACTAGAGAACCATCTGCGATGTCCCGTCATGTGGCGAGAGCATCCTGAGTCCATGATCAAAACGTCCTCCAGTCCCCGATCCTACACAATCAGTGGTTGTAAGGGGGAGCAAATGGTCTAGCACCAGGTTTAGCAAAAGAACTAAACCAGTGTCGAGCCATCTGCTCAAAAGACGAAAAGCAAAAACCATCAGAAGAGTTTGGACCAAAATGCAGCTCAAAGTGCGGTCCTTGGTTCTGCCTATAACCTCGGCCACGAGGTCCAGGACCGTAGCCAAAATGGCCTGGAGCTCTGCCGGAACGAACACCACCATCTGGAGCACGATCATGAAAGTTGTCTCCTCTCCCACCACCTACATGACGTGACCTGGCCTCCAGCCTCTCCCCGCGTCGAGGAACTCTCAGTCTACCACCCTGGTGGTAGAACTGCTCCTGACCCCCACAAGCTCTCTCTGCTCTCTCAACCCGCTTCCTCCTGAAGCAAAACTCCGCAAGATGCCCGTCTCTCTGATAGTACTCACAATTATAGGTGAGCTTCTTGGGATGTGGTTGAGGCTTGGGGTTTTTGGGCTTAGTGGTGTTTGGTGTAGTCTTCTTGGGTTGAGAGGGTCCAGGAACAGAGTCAAGAGAAGTGTGGAGGTGTTTGGGCTTTGGGACCCAGATGGGCTTCTTGGGTGGAGCTTTGGGTTGTTCTTGGATTACTCCATCCTTGGGCTGACTAGCATGGAAAGACTCAGTGGAGTGAGTCTTGGGGTATCTCTGCTCCGGAGTCATTTTACTCCAATCCACTGCCCGGCTAATGGCACTCTCAAAGTCAGACTTGGTGTAGGTGTATCCTACCCCAAACCCATCCTGCCTCTTAAACTGCTGGATCATCATGCCGAGCTATGGCTCTCTGGCACTGATCCAACTCAGGATAGAACGAAGGTAAAAGTTCTTATTTTGAGCATTAGCTAGCTCCTCTCTCAAGGAAGCTAGAACTTCCACCTGAGACAAGCAGGTCTCACACTCTCTATCTACCTGGACAGACTTCTCAGCTTTCAGCTTAATCAACTCCAGTCTAAGATACAAGCAATTCTCACAGACAGTGGGTGAAACTGATAGTGTCTCAAGCTCTAGCCTAGTCTATGCCAACTCAGCTCTCACTCTCTCCAAATCACCCAAATGTTCATCGCCCTTGGCTTTCAGCTCAGCTACACTAGCTATATGAGATGGGCAATCAGCACATGGCACGACGACAGTGGCTTGAGCATCTTTTAGCTCCAGTTGAGTGCTTTCAAGCTCAGTGGCCAAAGCGTCCCTCTAATCAACCCTTTCTGTGTACCTGGACTTCAAAGTTGACAGGTCACACAGAAGCACCTCACACTTTGGGCACTCACTGCTATCACCCAAGAAAGGGGAAGAAGATAGACTCTCAATTCTTTCGTTGGCCACGACAAGCTCACTCTCTAATTCATCCATCCACTTCTTAGCCCCTCTAAGCAGTTTTTTTTCCGATATTTTAACTCCTGACGATTGCTTTCAAGTAAATCAATGATTTCACGTTCATAAGATGATACCTTTCGATTTCGTCATCGTCGGAGATATCGGAGGAACCCTTCTCTTCCCTATCCCCAAGAGCCATTGAGCAGAAGCTCTTGCGGGATCTTCGGCGTTGATGTGAGCGGCTCTTCGGTCTGTCCCCGAAAGCCATGAAGCATAGGCCTGCCGGATCGTCCTTGTCCTTCCCCTTCCTGATGATGATCTCCTCATCGCATGAGCTTGATGAAGAGGAAGAAGACGTGGATCGCTTGGAGTAGCTCTTCTCCATCTCAGCGAAGAAGGCCTTGTCGCGCTTCTTGTTCTCTCGCCGGTAGTCCTTCAGGGTCTTTCTGAAGAATCTAGTCTTTGGCTTGCCCTTTGTGAAGGAGGAGCTGTCGTGCTTGCCGGGATAGGGGAAACCACCACCAGTGCCCTTCTTATGACCATTGCGCTTGGGGCAGTCGGCGATGAAGTGTCCTGGGTAACCACACTCAAAGCACCCGGATTTCGTGCCGTGTCTTTTGAACATTCTCTTGTCATTAACATGACGCACCCGGTTGTTAAAAAGACACAGGTCATCATCTCCTAACGACTCGAGCTGGTCCTCAGTGATAGACATCAAGGAGAACCCAACACAACTCATAGAGGAGGGGTCAGCAGATGGTGTAGCAAGGGCTAGGGACTTTGATCTAGAGCCAGTGAGATTTGATCTCAACTGGGTATCAACCTGTTGGCGTAAAAGATTACGCTAACAGGTTTCTGTAGAAAAGAAACTAACAAACGAAGTGTTTGTGAAGCAAACTGTTCTAAGCCTCCGAAAGGATAATAACTTAGAATAGTTCGAAAGTGTGTATTGATTCACTTGTAATCGGTCTCTATTACAGGGTGAAATGGGGGGTATTTATAGGCCTAAACATTAAGGAAAAGACCTATTTACCCCTCTATTACAACCGACATTAGGGAAACTATTCAGTTTCCTTAATAGGGCTAAAATGGTAAAAGACTAATCTAATAGGATAGAAGATAAGTCTTCCATCTTAGCTGGCAGAAAAGATCTTGAAGGGCTTTGGTTCGAAGACATACTTCGAACCAGTGCTTGTCTTCGGGCTTCGAACCAGGTTCTGAGCATCTTCGAAGAAGGTCTTCGGACAATCTTCGAACTAGTTGGCTGTCTTTGTGCTGCTTCGGCAATAACCCCGAAGAGGAGATGTTTTCCCCCAACAGTAGCCCCTCGAATACGCTTCTCCGTTTGACCTGTAATGTTAGGAGAGCAGTATACGGAAAGAAAATATAACCAATCATAGGGGTTATTGGTTTTTATTTTATCTTCGAAATGCATGAAGATATGAACTTCGAGTTAATCATAAGATAATTACTTTTCGAACTATCTTAGAACCGACTCAGGAAGTTCGAAAGTCTTTTTAGACTTAGAAAAAATAGCCGTTAGTTTCTGTTTCTAACGGAAACTATATGAGGCGTTAATTTCGGAGGAAAATAACAGGCGGGAATGTGAAAGGGCAGAGCCCAAACGGTAACAAACGGAAAGATTATGCTATAAATAAAGAGCCCCAAAACTTACCCGATTACCTTTTCACCGCTTCCTCTCAGTCAAAAGCTTTTTGAGCCCTTTGAGTTCTTGAGCCCTAGCCTCTGAGTTCTTGAGCCCTAGCCTCCATTCCTTCAGATCAATCCAGCAATCGCGATGGTGAAGACCAAGGGATCTGCACCTCCTTCGGCCTTGGCTCGGCAACAGGCGGCCGCAGCAGCAGCAGCAGCAACCCTGGCGGCGACACCTTTGATGCAAGCAGCAGCATCCATGGCGGCAGGGGGGAGAAATCCCCAAATCCCCGACGACCAAGGTCTGTGCCCACCCTCAACCAAGTACTTGGATCAATCCTTTGAGTTGGGGCCGTCTACCTGCAAGAAAGAGTCTTTGGCAATCACAGCGGGGGGAAGTATTAGTAATGGGGTTATGATTCGGAAGCCGGGCAAAGAATCAATTCCATCACCGAGACCCGGAGAAGTTGTAGTGTTCGAAGCTTTTTTCGAAGCGGGCTTGGGCCTCCCGGCTGTGGATTTCTTGGCCGAAGTACTCGACTTGTTTCATGTAACCCTCCCCCAGCTGTCTCCGAATGCTGTAGCCAGATTAGCTATCTTCGAATGGGCACTGAGAGCCGAAGTTTGTGAGGGGAGGGCTGAAATCTTTGCTGCGCTGCATAGAGCGACTTGTCAACCAAAGACCTTCGTAGGCTCCAGAGGTGAGAAAGTGGTGGTTTCCTTCGGAAGCATCAATTTTAGGCTTCGTGATGAATATGCCCTGCAATTCCCTGCTAAGGCCATCAATGCTAGATGGTACACCGATTGGGTTCTGAGGTGGTTTTATGCCGAAGTTGGAGTGAGTAGTCCTTTGGCCGGTCCCCTCAAAGAAATCCAGTTCCGGAAGGAAGCCTTAGTGCAACCTGACGAAGGCCAACTCGAAGCTCGCCTCAACTTGCTTCAGAAAATTAGCAGAAGGTTGAGCATGCGGGACTTAGCCGAAGAGTTCCTCGGACTGCAAATTCCTCCGTTGATGGCCAACTGGCCTATCGCCTTCGAGGATGACTCAGAAGGCGGTCTTCGCAAGATAAGCTATACTTCGAGCCCTGCAGGTAACTTCGAAACCAATATGCATAGTACATATTTACTTCGAAGAAAGATTAACTTGAATTATTTTTTAGCTTCTTCAGCCCCTATTACTTCAGAGCAAATTGTAAGGGCTTCGGAGAAGATTTTGGGTGGTCCAACTTCGTCCGAGAAAGAATGGCGAATTAAATTAGTCGGAAGTTGGGAGCGATTTAACAGAGTATGGGGAATGTTGGAGTTAACTCCGCCCCCTCTGATGGACTGGGTGCCTCAAGAAAAAGAACCCAAGAAGAGAGTAGCCGAAGCTGGAGCCTCCAGCTCCGTTAAGACTCCGGTGAAGAAGGTGGCTCGGAAGCCGAAGAACCTCGCACCTTCGAGCTCAAGAGCTTCGGTTTCTAGCTCTAAAGAAGACGAAGGTATTTTATTAGTAAAATTGATTGATGAAGATGCAGTTCAACGAAGTATTCACATTGAAGACACTGCAGGTATTCCGGAGCCTCAAGCCAACATCGAAGAAGTAAGAGCTCCGGATACCCAAGAAGAACAAATCGAAGCCCCTATGGGTGTCGATGAGGCCGAAGTGCCTGCGAACGTACCGGAGTCTGGAGATAATGCTGATCATCCAATGACTTCGGTAGTTCAAGAAGATACAACTCAGGCCGGAGTTCCTGTGGACGAAGGTGGGGTCGAAGTCACTATGGCTTCGATTCCCGAAGAAGTAACGAGGACTCCCCAGGACGATGCTCCTGCAGTCCAAGATTTAGCGGCTGATTCGGATGAGGACTACACTTTTGATCCTCCGATCAGTCCGGTGCTCGATATTCCAGAGAATGTCGAAGGTAAATTTTGCATAATTCTTATCAATTTTTGCAAAATTATACAATGTGTAATATTTTTGTTTTTTCAGAGTCTCCTGTTGTCGAAGTATCCCTCGAAGATACAATTCAAAGACCTTCGACGACTTCGGAGCCACAACCAAGGGTTACTCTACCGGGGCCTGGAAGAGGAAAAAGACACATAGAGCCCCTCCCAGCTCAAGGATCAACTTCATCTGAGTCAACGGATGAAAGCGAATCAACTGAGGGGGGGCCATCTTCGGAAGTTCCAAGGACCTCAGAAGAACCCTCCGGACCCTCGCTAAGCAGGGCTGACCAGAAAGCTTCAAAACTGCTTCCTCTCATAACTCCTTTTTTGGAGGAGAAAACCGGACTTGGGACTTTGGTTAAACCTTTGGGTGAAGCCAGTCGCCAAGTCGGGGAAACAGAACTGGTAGCCCGTTTGAGCAGAGTGAAGGGTTCGGAGCTTAACCTTGCTGTGGAAAGAGCAGCTTATCAGGTATAAAGCATCTTCGAACCAAATAATGAATTATATATGAATAATTTCTTATTCCAGTTTTTCTTTTTCTTAGCAAGCAGTCTTAGCCCGCGCTGCAGCTTTGTCGAATGAAAACGAAATTGCTCAACTTCGGGAAGAGAACGAAACTCTTCAAAGAAATTTTAACTTCTCCGAAGGTCGAGTAGCTCAAATGGACAATGTGATAATAGCAGAGCGAAGGGCTAGGCAAAGCTTGGAGGCTGCAAAGAGAGAGCTCGAAGCAGAAAGAATTGTGCTTCGAGCGGAGATTGAAAGACTGCGGACGGAGGATGCTGCGAAAGGCTCCGCACTTGTAAAGCTACAAGAAGAGGCTGGCCAACTCCGGACTCAAAAGAATGCTTTGACTACGGAGAATGCTAGAATCTCCGGAGTTTTAGCAGAAACGACTTCGGTCAAGGATGCACTTAATGCAGAAAAACTCAAGTCTGAGAAGGTGGCTTCGGAGGTCATCGAACAGATGCTAGGTGTCTTGGAGTACTTCGGTACTACTGGATCACTACCTTCGGATGACAATGTGACTCTGTTGCGCCGGCTAAAGAGGATCCAAGGAGCAGCGAAGCAAATGAAGACGGCAGGCATACGTTATGGAGAACTCTCCGGACAAGTGTCTGTCCTTGGAATACTTCGCTACTACGAGGATTTGGGCCGAACAATCACTCCGAGCGCACAGGGCTCCATCATCTTCGACGACGACCGACTTTTAAAACCTTCCGAAGGTGTAGCTGCTGCTTGGCGAGCCTTCCAGACTTCGTGGAGAGCCGAAGGTCGATCTGCGATCAAGGCTTGGATTGATGAAGGCCAACGCCAAAAGCAAGTTCGGAGTCAAGCTTCGAGCAGTCAGCCTCCTCCGAATCCGCAGGTTTAGAATTTTTTAGGATTTCTTGATTATGTAAAGCTGATGTTTGTAAATATTTATCAATGAAAATCTTGTTTGTCATATTTTTAGGCTTTGCCTCTTATGGAAGATATCGAAGTGTTAGAACTTAACAGCGAACTTCGCTCACTGTGGAACACCTTCGAACTTCTAAAGAGTTATAAGCGTCCTCGATTTCTTATTCCTCGAGATGACTCCGGCGTTATTGCGCCCGAAGTAATCAAAGACGTATTGTCTTATATCAAAGAGGAAGATAAAGAGATTGACGCAAACACCTCATCTTCTGAAGACACTAATTGGTCCGAAGACGAAGGTGAAGTCCAAAATAAAAGATCTGACGATCTTAGAAGCTGGGAGAGAAGCCCCGAGCGGCTTCGAACTTGGGCCGAGCTTCAACAAGAGCAGAAGGATTTTAGAGCTTCGAAGGGGAGGAAGAGAGTTAAACGTAAAGTTCTTAGAACTTCCGATGTTGGAACTAGTCGTTCCACCCCTAGCTCTCGGGACCGAAGAGGTCTCCGATTCCTTCTTGGTATAGATACCAATTTTTCATAATGTAATCTGTAAACACATTTGTTTCAATAATGAATGCCGATTTAAAATTGTCTCCATATTACTAGCCCCTCTTTGGGTATAAGCAACTTCGAACTTTATTCAAAGATGGTTATGCGCAAAGAAAAACTTCGGAGTACAATTTTTCCTTGGGGGTTCGGAGCCCCTCTGTCATTTATAAAGATCTTTTGAAATCTTATGAAATGTCTTCGACTATTTGTAGTCAGAAGAATGGTAACTTGGTACCTTTGTTTTTTTCATGAAAGAAATCAATTGAGATAACTTCCAGGACACTTTAGTGTCTTTTAAAAAATTTGTCACTTTGGACGTATATGAACAGTCATTCGAAGCTCATGGCTTAAATGCTGTTTTGCTTTAGCCACCTTTAGCTGTTTTTTTTTTTTTTTTTTTTTTTTTGCAGAAATCTACCAGCCGGAGCTTGGATTTCGCAGAAATTGTAGCCACCTTCGGCTATTTTTGCAGAAGTCTACCAGCCGGAGCTTGGACTTCGCAGAATTTGTAGCCACCTTCGGCTATTTTTGCAGAAGTCTACCAGCCAGAGCTTGGACTTCGCAGAATTTGGCCACTTGGGCTCTTTTTTGCAGAAGTCTACCAGCCGGAGCTTGGACTTCGCAGAATTTGGCCACCTTCGGCTCTTTTTACGGATGTCTGCAAGCTGCAGCTTGGACTCCGCAGATTTTGGCCACCTTCGGCTCTTTTTACGGAAGTCTACCAGCCGAAGCTTGGACTCCGTAGAATGTGGTATTGGCTCTTTTACGGATGCCTACAAGGTATCAGCTTGGGCTCCGGATGGATTTCAGCCACCACACCGGAGGCTTCGACTTTATAGGTACGAAGTCCGGAAATACAACCCAGCTTGATGACACTTCCCTCTCGATCGACTTCCGTCCCAGCGCGTCCGCTCGGGAAACTAGGAGTGTCAAGGGGAAGGCAAACCACAGGGTGTATGCTTTATTAATTTAGAGGTGATTACAAGCGGATTACAAGGAGCCCTTATGCGAAGTATCGCTTTAGGTGCTCCGCATGCCACGTATGTGCTAACTCTTCACCTTCTAAATTAGCTAATTTGAATGACCCAGGGCGCCCCGAGCGGACGATTAGATATGGACCTTCCCATTTATTGCCTAACTTCCCTGGTGCTATAATGCTTCGTAGAACAAGATGACCCGGACTTAACTCGCTGAGCTTAACCTTCGGGTCATACCAAGTCTTCGTCTGCTGATGATACTTTGATAAATTGGCTACAGCTCGAAGCCTTGTTTCTTCTGACAAATCTAACGAAGCTTGTCTTTCTTCTTCGATGTCTGGTTCGGTGCTGCGAAGTGATCCTCCTTTGAGCTCCGTTGGAGTCATAGCTTCATCTCCGAATAGTAGTCTGAACGGAGTAAAACCTGTGGACCTTGTTTGCGTAGTCCGAATGGACCACAGAATCTTCGGAAGCTCTTCGGTCCACAGTCCCTTTGATAATCCTACTATTCTTCGATTTAGCCCTGATAATATATTTCCATTGGCTCGCTCAACGGCTCCATTTGACTGAGGATGTCTCACTGCAGCAAAACATAGTTGAATGCCTAGGTCTTCGCAAAACTTTCTGAAGGGTTCTGCATCGAACTGTGTTTCATTATCAACTGTGAGATATCTAGGCACTCCGAACCTGCAAATAATGTTTTTCCAGAAGAATTTCTGTACATTATTCGAAGTGATAGCTGTTAAGGGCTCTGCTTCCACCCACTTAGAAAAATATTCGATGGCTACCACTGCGAACTTCAGATTTCCCTTTGCTAACGGAAAGGGACCAATTAGATCCATACCCCATCTGGCCATAGGCCGTACCGGAGCAATGACTTGAAGAGCTGTTGGTGGGCGATGACTCCGTCGACCCATCCACTGGCATCCTTGGCAAGTGCGGACTAAGCTCTCCGCATCAGCTGTTATTGTGGGCCAATAAAGCCCCTGGCGAAGTGTTTTTCCTGCCAGAGCTCTAGGGGCTAAATGGCTTCCACAAAGGCCTTCGTGAATTTCTCGAAGAATTTCTTGGCCTTCGGCTTGAGATATACATCGGAGTAGAGGGGAACATACTCTGGCCTTGTATAATATACCGTTGATTAGCTGATAGTTTCTTGCTCTGAGCTTTAATCTTGACAATTGGGGCTCTTCTGGCAAATTTGTTCCTCCTTGCAAGAGTTCTATGATTGAATCTTTCCAATCTGCACTAGGAATGCATAAAATTTCTGCAGAAGCAACTTGAGGCACCGAAGGTATATTGAGCTCCTCATAGAAAGCTTCGCCGGGCACATCCACAGCTCCGGCAGCAGCCTTCGCTAAAATGTCCGCTTGCACGTTTTCAGCTCTTGGTATACTCCGAATGGAAATACCCTTGAAATGTGCTTCGATCTTGCGAATTTCTTTCAAATACTTTGCGAGCTGTGGATGTCGGACCTGAAAACTTTTGTCTACGTGCCCTGCTACTATCTGAGAATCTGTTTTTATAATTATTCTTGTAGCCCCTAGAGCACGTGCTTTCCGAAGTCCCAATAATATTCCTTCGTACTCCGCTATATTATTGGTAGACTTAAAGTTGAGTCTTGCGGAGTACATTGCTCTTTGCCCTGATGGTGAAATTAATACTGCCCCAATGCCTGCTCCGGATGCTTGAAAAGCCCCATCGGAGTAAATAGTCCAAACTCCGTCATCTGATTTCTCCGGAGTCAACTTCGCAGGTGGAGTCCACTCTGCTACGAAGTCTGCTAGAACTTGAGATTTGATAGCTGTCCTTGCCAGGAAAGATATGCCGAAGGGTGCTAGCTCTACTGCCCACTTTCCAATCCTTCCAGTGGAATCTTTGCCAGACCAGGCGAAGACATCCAAATTTTCTCCTACAACCTTTTCCAAGGAAGTTGCAACTTCGGGAGGTAAATCTTTACCAAACTGAAAAGTGTATTCTTTACCATCTTTGACAATGATCTTCGTTGCAATCTCTCCTTCGGGACTTGGTCTTGGAAACGACTTCTTCGAAGCTTCGGAGGAGGCTAAAAAAATTTCTCCATTTTCTTGGACACTGTTTACTTGCCTCGGATCAAGAGGAGGACCATGACCATATTCTGCTCTCCGAGCTATGGCTTGATCTCCGAAGACTGTCAGAACTCCTGATTGTGTGGGCATCTTCATGCACAAGTAATTGTGATGCGCCACAGCTCCGAACTGATTCAACATGCCTCGGCCAAAGATAACATTATAAGCATACGGGGCATCCACCACATCAAAGATAACTTCTTCAGTTCGGGCTAGTAAACCTTCTCCGAAGGTTACTTCCAGGCCTATCTGGCCAAGTGCATCTAGCGGGGGTCCTGCGAAGCCTTGCAGAGGACGAGCCGCTAGAAGGAGATGCTTCCGGGAAATGCATAACTGATCGAAGGCTTGTACAAATATGATATCTGCCGAGCTACCTCCGTCAATTAGTACCCTTCGGACTTCTGTTCCTGCAATATCAGCAGTGATAACCAATGGATCTGCATGCGGGAACTTGATACCAGCTGCATCCTCCGCAGAGAAAGATATTGGAAAATGAGACCACTCCGGCATTGCAGCTGCAGATGACGAAGTTCCAATGTGGCCTACTTCTCGAACGTACTCTCTTCGCTGTCTCTTGGACATGCTTCCGAGGGTACCTCCTCCGGAGATAGGGAGAACTACTCTCTTCCCTCTATCTTGCCCTTCTTCTTGCTTCGGAGGTGGCATAACATTGGCCACCGGAGGATGCCTTGCAGCATCAAGATTTTCTATCTGCGCCACAGCCTGGACCGGCTCCGAGCGCACTGCTGCTGCTGGACTTCGGTCGGTACTACCTCGACCCGAAGTTCTCTCCAAGTATTCTCCCCGAAGGGTAAGAATAGCCTTGCAAGTGTCAGTTGCATGGCTTCGGTTCTCTCCATGAATACAGCAAAAAAGGGGCTGGCCCTTGCCAGCCGTTTTCCCTGGCGGCCTCCAGCCGCTGGACTTGTTCCCTGCAGACTGTGGAGCTCTTGGTGCAAACTTCTGCGGGGATGCAATGTTTAAGACCTCAGAACGAGGGTGCTTTTGCCCTCTTCTTCTATCATGTTGCACTTCGAAGACTGGTTCTTGCGGCTGAGCCGAAGTCTTCACCTCTGCTTTAACTTCTGTCAACACTGTTGAAGTAGCAGTAGTCCTCCGAAGCCAACCTTCTTCCGACTTCGAGTACTCCTCGAAGTACGACATCAACTGTGATACTGTGGTGATGCTCTTCCGATGCAATTTATCCAGAAGGCCTTTATGACTGACGCCTTCCCGAGCTGCATCAACCACCGAAGATATGGACAGCCCCCGAATTTGCGACTTCGTGTGAGCGAAGCGCTTGAAGTACTGCCTCAAAGTTTCTCCGGGGAGCTGTTTCACTTGGAAAAGGCTTCCTGTCGACATGGGGGGCACGAAGGTGCCCTGAAAGTTACTTATGAACTTTTTCTTCAACTGTGACCATGAAGAGATTGATCCTGGTTTTAAAGACCAGAACCATCTCAACGCCACTCCTTGAAGGGCTAACGGGAAGCACTTCGCCATAGTTTCTCTGTCTCCACCACTAGCTTCAATTGCTAGGGCATAAGAACGCGCAAACTCACTGGGATCTTCGTCTCCGGCATACTTGCTAAGCTTCGAAGCTTTGAACCTCGGATCGAAGCGAACCTTCTGAAGCTCGGGATGCAACGGAGATTCATTGTCGTAAGAGGCGTTCTCCGGGGCTTCGGGATAGTCAAGATCGTCGTCTTCGTGCACTTCGGGGATAGCTGGGGTGGCTTGAGATCGAAGCCTGTTCGCAGCCTCCTGTCGCCACCTTGCTACCTCGGCTTGAAGATTGGCCATTTGAGTGGCCATATCTCGAAGGCTATCTTCATCTCCTCCGGAAGGACCTTCCGGGTCTTGAGAACTGGTATGATCAGTTCCAATCGGAATGGAGGGTGGCAGAGTGGCTCCGGGCGGTCGGAGTGTAGAAGGGGTTGGTGGAGAGGTTTCGTATCCTCGAGGGATAGAAGCCCCTTGCGGAGTTTGAGGTGGAGGGATAGTCGAAGACCCTCCGACTTCGACTGTGTCGAAGGGTATCTCTCCGGAGATCCGAGAGGACCTCCGAGTAGGATTGCGAGGTGCACTCCGCTTAGGAGGCATAATGCAAAAGGTTGGTAGAGAACGAAGTTTTTTGGACTAGGTTCCCCACGGACGGCGCCAACTGTTGGCGTAAAAGATTACGCTAACAGGTTTCTGTAGAAAAGAAACTAACAAACGAAGTGTTTGTGAAGCAAACTGTTCTAAGCCTCCGAAAGGATAATAACTTAGAATAGTTCGAAAGTGTGTATTGATTCACTTGTAATCGGTCTCTATTACAGGGTGAAATGGGGGGTATTTATAGGCCTAAACATTAAGGAAAAGACCTATTTACCCCTCTATTACAACCGACATTAGGGAAACTATTCAGTTTCCTTAATAGGGCTAAAATGGTAAAAGACTAATCTAATAGGATAGAAGATAAGTCTTCCATCTTAGCTGGCAGAAAAGATCTTGAAGGGCTTTGGTTCGAAGACATACTTCGAACCAGTGCTTGTCTTCGGGCTTCGAACCAGGTTCTGAGCATCTTCGAAGAAGGTCTTCGGACAATCTTCGAACTAGTTGGCTGTCTTTGTGCTGCTTCGGCAATAACCCCGAAGAGGAGATGTTTTCCCCCAACACACCTTAGTGGCCTTCAGCTTGCTAAACAGTTCAGAAATGGTCAAGGTATCATAAGATGTGCTCTCAATGATAGAGGATACCTTGATCTCCTAGATCTTGGTGTCCAAGGTATGGAGAAACTTGAGCGCCTGCTCATGATCTAAGACTAACTGAACACCCTCAGCCTTGTTGTCCCAAAGCTTGTTTATGATCGATTGAAAACGACCAAACAACGCTTCAATAGATTCACCCGACTTTTGTGTGAAGTTCTCATATTCACGCCGGTAGGTCTGATAGAGCCGAGCCTTGACCTGAGCTATCCCCTCATGGTGTGCCTGAAGGGTAGCCCAGATCTCTCTTGCAGTGGTGAGATGGCTCACGTGCTCAAATTCACTGGGACCTAAACCAGAAAACAAAATGTTCACAGCTTTGTTATTGTTCAGATGCTGGGCGATGATACCAGGAGAATCACGCTCAGCAACTGGCAATATGACAAACGTAGCTTGAACACAAATGTCCCAGATGTCCAAGCTTTGGCTCATGAGATAGGCTCGCATGCGAGTCTTCCAATAGTTATAGCCATAAGCTTCCAAGGACGGGACCTTTCCAGGAGATGTCATGATCACTACTGGGTTTAGAACCGGTTAAGGTATGGAAAAACCCTAACCAGGCTCTGATACCACTTGTAGGACCGAAAGTAGCGACCAAAGGGGGTGAATGGGTGCCTAAAAATTCTTTCGAATCAATGGCCTGCTCCCAACACCCAACGCACCTAAAAAGACTTAGAAGCAAAACGTAAACAGATCACCAAAGCCTAAAAGTATCTAGCCTAGAAACTACCGGTGTCCTAAACAAAGAAACACCAATACAGTGCTAATAGGCAGATGAACAAAGCAGTTAAAACATGGGCAAATCAAAGTACTTAGAGCTAAACCATCACAGCAAAAACTCAGTGTGAACTGTTAAAAAGAGATGAGAAGTTACTGTTCATGGTTTTCTCCAGTAAGGTACTTGATGAAGCCTGCTTCGTAGAGTCGAAGCCTGCTTCGTAGTGTCGAAGCCTGCTTTGGAGTCCTTTGTCGAAAGCTGACGAAGTCGAAAGTTGTTGATCGAAGCCTGCAACGTCGAAGCCTGTGGTGTGCCGAAGTCTGCTTCGAAGTTGAAGTGCGAAGGCTGAAGGAAACGAGGCAGCACTTCGAAGCCCACATAGTTTGAAAACAAAAAGCAGGACATCGAACCGTGCTCTTCAAACAAGTAGTGTATAGAACAAGCTGACGAAGTCTGTTCTAGCTGATGAAGTAAACTATGCGAAGTATAGTTCGAACTAACAAAAACTTCGAACAAGTGCAAAGAAAAACAGCGAGGTGTATCAAGTAGAACTTCGAAACAGGCACTGTTCTGCGAAGTATGTTGTGCTGCAGAGAAATGTACTACACCTTCGAAAACAATGCCAAAGTGCACTAAGTAATCGAGGGTACTTCGCACAACCGAAGGTCATAGGCCAAAAGACAGTTCAGAGGTCAGCTTCGAATACATAGTAAAACAGGAACCCTCCGAACTGATGCTAGCTTCGAATCAGAGACTTCAAGCAATAAACATCGAAGCTAAAAACACAGTAACAGAAGGATTTCGCAAGGAGTACTTCGAAATCATTCGATCGCACTAACGCATAGGAAAGGGCTTCGACAGTGAACCAAAAACGAAGTCTGTTCAAGAATAATCGTTCGAAGCCTTGGAAGCTGGGTCTAGCTTCGAAACAGAGATCTCAGGCTAGGACTTCGAAATTTAGACCGAAGCTAGAACGAAGTCTGTTTCATGGAATAACAAGACTTTGAATAAAGATTTACTGCAGAGTTCTGACCTCCGCCAGAAACCACAAAAACGTGCGTGCTCTTCTCTTCTCTCGATCAAAAAGTCAAGACAAGACCAATCTCAAAAGACAAACATTTCTGCAGATAAGAATAGAGAAGCAGCAAGCTTGAGACTGGAAAACTACGAGAAGTATGAACCTGTGCACACAAAACCGAAGCAACTAGGGAAAAGCTTCATAGCGAGAGGATTGGAGCACATAGAGATTTGCACCTAGATGGAATCCTTCCTCACATGAATCGAAGAGAAACAGCAAGAATGTGCGATGAACAGGGAGAATGGAAACTTCCTGGCGGCGCACACAGGAGACAGAACAGGAAAAAGACAAAGATGTGACCCAATCTCTTGATTAGAAATGTAATTTCAGAAAGGGTGACCTAACCCTAGGGATTGGTGCCCTATTTATAGGCAGCCCAATCAGCCTAGAATAATCCACCAGACCCTTAGGGTTTTTTACAAATGCTGAATTAAAAAGAAAAGACCCAACTGCCCTTAGCATATTTTTACAGACTCGACTGACTGACTGTGGGCCTAAGGACAAAATAGTAAACTCCTATTTACAGATGACTTATCTAGAAGCGGAGCTTTCGTAGCGACTACGGCTTCACTTCTGGATGGTCCGTTCCAAGATCAGTGGTCGTTAGTTTTGCGCCGAAACTAACAAAGCATCCACCAGCTTTGCAGTAGGTACCCGGATTGGGCTGGCCCAATTCCGCAGCTCCCTTAGCCCGACAATCGCTCGCCGCCCGTGTAATTGAGTCAATCCTGGTCAACAGCCCAGTGGATCCTCTACTGCTCCTAGCCTGTGTACCCGGATTGGGCCAGCCCTTCGCGGCCCCTCTGCCTGACAGTCGCTTGCTGCCAGCATACCTGAGTCACACGCGGCCCAGACGCAGCAGATCACCTCTCTTCTTCTGTCCTCTTTGACTATCTTTGACAATGACTCATCACATCTGAAAGCCATGAGGCCCACGCTCTTCAGCATGTCTCCTCACGAAGGCCTCAGGAGAGTTTCCCAGGGATAGCTGCGAGGTGGGCTCCAGCGGTCTGACCGGCGAGGTACTCCTGGTCAGACTGGTGGAGCAGGCTTCGGTGCGCGCGGGCTCCAGCACGTAGAACTCTAGCGATCAGGGCTTTGGCGAAAGGCTTCGGCGTGGTGCGGAGGGTCCCGATCAGACCGTTGGGGTGCCCTTGGTCTGACTGGTCGTTGCCGAAAACAACCTAACGAAGGGGCTCCGGTCAGACCTGCCCTACGCCACAGGTCAGACCGGCGACGACAGATCTGATCTGTTAGAGGCCGGATGGCCTAGCAAATCCAATCGCCTCCAAATTTTGCAGAGGTGTTCAGGATGACAATTATTCTGCCAATATAATAAGAGATCAAACACAATTCGGCTAGAGGGCCGAATTACCGAGTATGGTGATAAAAACTGATTAAAAGGGATAGCAATCCATTACGTGTATTAACGAGAGATTCACAAGCGAACCATTAAGGGTTACCGTGATTACGGACATGACAGACGGAGGGCTTCCAAGAAAACCCACGAAGATGCGGAAAATAAGAAAGGTAGATGTGATTCAAAGCTAGGGCTTTGGATTTTCAAGATTGGAGAGAGAGGGCTTGAATCGGCCTTGTCCCTAATATTTATAGGGAGGTGGGATGGTTATCCCTGGCTAGAGATAGAGTAAGATTCGACCAAATATCTGTTAGGATAAGATTTGGGTAAAAATAGCTCGAATCCTCCTCGGATTCATATTCTGAACCCTCGTCGGTCTGACCGAGCCCATGGGTCTGGTCTGACCGGACCTAGATGATTGGACTGGCCTACTATAGCCGGTCAGACCGGACTTTGCCAGGTTTGACACATTTTCGGTCAAAAATACCATTTTTTAGTATTTCCCTAGTTTGACCATTAATGCCATTTTTTTGCTATAAACACATGCCCCCTGCCTTTTAGCAAACTTAGTGAGCTAAACGCATGATGGACCTTGGGCGATACTTTCAATATCGGCCTTTTAAAACTTTAAGCATTTTGCCACACACTTGGGAAGTACTTTTTCAAATATCTACCATTCAAAGTCCTTCGAAATCGCTCTCCTTATAAACTCTAGGACATATGCATTGCGTGGAGCGATTTCGGCTACCTTAAAAGGTCCTTCCCAACTAGGTGACCATTTACCAAATTTTGTGCTCTTAGTGCCTAATGGTAAAATCGTCTTCCACACCAAGTCGTTGATTCAAAACAATTTTGCCTTGACCTTCTTGTTGTAGGCTCTAGATACTCTTCTTTTATCTCTCTCTATTGCCTCTAGAGTCTTCAACCTCTTATCGGTCACTTCTTCTAAATTATCCTTTAGAAGTGTCTCATATTCGTCGACCGATAAGCCATCTTGCTTAATAAATCTAAGTGAGCCATGATCCACCTCTACCAGTAGAACGGCTTTGTTGATAGCAAAAAATGGCATTAATGGCTGAGATTGTCAAAAAATCAATTTTGGTGATTTGGGCAAAAATACACATGTCCAGGGTCAGGCCAAAGCCCTACGGGGCCGAAGGTCCATTGGGTCATGGGCTCCAAAAGCCTCTGGCCAACCCACGGACTTCGGCCAGGAAGCCTTCAGAGGCCCACGCCACCGAAGCTTTGGCCCAAGGAGCAGGCCTCGACGGGCCTAGACGAAGCCCACTTCGGCAGAGATGGAGTTGTATGCGATTCTAGCTCAGTTTTATCTCCATCGGGCTGGGTTAATAGCAGATTAGATCAGAAATTAAGTCCCTATAAGTAGAGAGGCGAGGCCAGCGTAGAGGCCCCCCAACACAAACCAAACCAAAGCCCTAACTTTGATCGTATTTACTTTACCTTTATTTTCCTATACCTCTTCGTGGGTTTGGCTGGAAGCCCTCCGCCGGCCACTACGGAACAGTGGTAACCCTTGTTACTTCGCTTATGAAGTATCCGTTAATCTACGTAATAGATTGCTATCGCCTTGTTACTTCACCTGTGAAGTATCCGCTAATCTGCGTAATAGATTGCTACCTTCGCTACTAGTGCAACACTTAGCAGAATTCGGTCCTCAGGCCGAATTGGTACTTCGAATCCTCTTTGTTGCAGGTTTCCACATTCGGAGCTACTTCGTCGGAGGTGTCCAGAGCTGAGAGATCGGTTTCGGAGGTCAACAGGACACCCTTCGGCGGGATTGCACGGCTTCGGCAACAGGCTTCGCCGGCACACTTCGTCAGAATGGGCTTCACCATGACCATACTCCGCACTGGATGAAGTCACGCTCGCGCGAAGTCCTCGCATCATTATTCCGTAGTTTGCTGTATCAGAGACCTCATGTCGAACACCGTCGTTCGGAGGTGACCATCGTGTCCAGATTCGTTCGGAGTTCATCTTCAGTCGGATCAGTCCGAATGTCGAAGCACCATTTGGTGAGACACCTCGCACCAGACACCGAAGGTACACTTCGGTGACCCCTTCGTATCAGACTTTGAAGCAGACAGGCTCCGACCGGTTTGCTGATTTTTATCTGTTTAATATATTTCTTTCGGCTAATTGGATTATTTTGTGTGATCTGATTGCCTGGTGACTCTGCCCCCTTATCACGACTAAGGGTAGTCAGAATGCGACGTCGGTGCTTGCGTCATGCTTAGGCTTGTCCCTAAGTATTCGCACACTTTTGGATCATCGGACTGACCCAAGTGCGGGGGCACGTTTCCGTGTCAACACACTTTTTGGCGACTCCGCTGGGCAAGGCTACGCCAACATGACAAGTACATATACATCGGCCACCAGTACATCTATGTCGACTACTATGTCTACACCTCTGATGGACACAATAGGAGGCGGGGATATCGACAACCGCAACATATTGACACCCACACTTCAAGATATCCTCGCAGAAGAGCGAGCAGAGATTGAGGGAAGGTTAAAGGCGCTCCAAGACATGATGCTTGGGGGCTACGTTAAGACACGCGCAGGCTTCATCAAGCGCGACGTCATCACCCCCAACCTCGCTCAGGTCCAGCTAGCCAACCATTTAGATTTGGCAGTCAGCTCCCAAGTAGAGGTGACTTTTAGGAGGTTCGGCTTTACTGAGGCCGTACCCTGGTTCCTATTGCTAGTGCACCTCCAGCAAACCACGTATACGGTAGGACTAACGACAGCATTGGCACAATCATGTCTCCAGCCTCAACACTTATGGCTGAGACCAATCATTACACCTATGGTCAAACTAACACTGCGTACCACGCACCACCACCTACGCCGATACCCGCACTTCCCGCACCACATGCACAGGCACCCGGACACGAACACATCATACAAATAGCGCGCAGGGAAGAGGCCCATGGCCGACACGCCGATATCCCACCGTGTGTCGCACCCCCGCATGAGAGACGTGCACAAGCAACGTGCCAAGATGACATAGCGGAGTGGGTCCGCGCACTATTTAGAGAGTGTGTCGGCTTCGTGCCCAAGGGATGGGTTAGGGTTTACCATAAGCCATACCCCGACCGTCTTGACATAGTACCCTACCCCAGTGGCTATAGAATCCCTGAATTCACTAAGTTCGATGGCGAGAGTAGCAAAACTACACTAGAGCACGTTAGTTAGTTTTTAGCACAGTGTGGAGAAGTTAGCGGGATAGATGCTCTAAAAGTTAGACTATTTTCTCTCTCGCTATCCGGCACCACTTTAACCTGGTTTTCGGCGCTCCCACCGAAATCTGTCCAAACGTGGGATGATTTAGAGCAGAAATTCCATGATTATTTCTACACGGGTGAGACAAAACCTAGGCTTTCACATTTAACATCGGTTAAGCAGAAATCTAGCGAGAGCGCCTCTGAGTACATCAAGCGTTTTAGGGATACTAGAAACCGATGTTTTAGCCTTAATATTTTGGAAAGGGACTTGGCGGAACTAGCTTTTAACGGGTCGCGTTCTGAAATTAAAGAGTGGTTAGATAACCAAAATTTTTTAGAAGTTAGCCAAGTTTTACAACAGGCTCTAGTCTAGGAAAGCCGAGCTAAAGATGAGAAGTTTATTAAGATGTTTAGCAAGCCCAGAGCTGAAATCTACATCATGGAACGTTCTGACGAGAAAGAGTCAGAAGAGGAGGATTCGGCCGATATGTACGTGGCCAAATGGGTGTGGCACGCTAAGAATAAACCTGTCACCTGCTCCGAGTTACAACCATCCCCCACAAAGAATCGACTTAGTGAGGTCAAGTACTCGTTTGATATAACTAACTGTGATAAAATATTTGATTTTCTCTTAAAAAGTCAGCTTCTCAGGTTACCTAAGGGTCAAGTCATTCCACCTGCCGATGAGTTAAAGAAGCATCCATACTGTAAGTGGCATGATTCACATTCACATAATACTAATGATTGCAATGTTTTTCGGCGGCAGATACAATCGGCCATAGAAGAAGGACGATTGAAGATTGTTGGGGGAAAATATTCCATCCTCAGGGTTATCGCAGTAACAACACAACGGCAGATAATGGATTCGAAGGTTTCCAACATGCATCTTCGGAGATGCCTTGAGTCAAGCTCGAAGTATGAAGATGGACCTTAGTTCGGAGTATATCCTCGAACATGGACTTTTCCAGGATCTTCTTTGCCAGCTAAGATGGAAGACTTATCTTCTTTCTTGTTAGATTAGTCTTTTACCATTTTAGCCCTATTGAGGGCACCGAATAGTTTCCACTATATCGGTTGTAATATAGGGTTACAAAGGTCTTTTCCTTAATGTTAAAGCCTATAAATACCCCCCGTTTTGCCCTGTAAAAAGGATCGAATACAAGTTATTCAATACACACATTCGAACTATTCTAAGTTATTATCCTTTCGGAGGCTTAGAACAGTTCACTTCGCAAACACTTTGTTTGTTAGTTTCTAATCTCCAGAAACCTGTTAGCGTAATCTTTTACGCCAACAGTTGGCGCCGTCCGTGGGGATAATAGTCCAAGAAACTTCGTTCTCTACCAACTTCTTACATCATGCCTCCTAAGCGGAGTGCAACTCGTAACCCTGTTTGGAGGTCCACTCGGACCTCCGGAGGGGCATCTCCCGACACTATTGAGGTTAGAGGACCTTCGACGTTTCCTCCACCTCAAACTCCGGAAGGGGTTCCCATTCCTCGAGCATACGGAGTTCCTCCGCCAACTCCATCCATACTTCGACCACCCGGATTTCCTCTTCCACCTCAAGTTCCACTCCGAACTGATCCTCTCAGTTCTCAAGACCCGGAAGATCCTTCCGGAGGAGATGAAGACAACCTTGGTGATATGGCCGCTCAAATGGCCAGTCTCCAGGCTGAAGTAGCAAGATGGCGACAAGAAGCCGCAAACAGGCTTCGTTCTCAAGCCATCCCAGTTATTCCAGAAGTGCCTGAAGACGACGAACCTATCTATCCTGAAGCCCCGGAGAACGCCTCCGTTGATACTGAATCTCCGTTGCATCCTAAGCTGCAAAAAGTTCGCTTCGATCCGAAGTTTAAGACTTCAAAGCTTTGCAAGTATGCCGGAGATGAGGATCCTATAGAATTTGTCCGTTCTTATGCTCTAGCAATTGAAGCTAGTGGAGGAGTGCGGGACACCATGGCAAAATGCTTCCCCTTAGCTCTTCAAGGAGTAGCATTGCGGTGGTTCTGGTCTTTGAAGCCAGGATCAATTAATTCATGGGGGCAGCTGAAGAAGAAGTTCGTAAGCAATTTTCAAGGCACCTTCGTGCCTCCAATGTCGACCGGAAGTCTTTTTCAGGTGAAGCAACTCCCTGGAGAGACATTGAGGCAATATTTCAAGCGCTTCGCTCATACGAAGTCGCAGATCCGAGGGTTGACTACATCTTCGGTAGTTGACGCAGCTCGGGAAGGTGTCATTCATCAAGGCCTCCTTGATAAACTTCACCGGAAAAGCATATCTTCTGTTTCTCAGTTGATGTCATACTTTGAAGAATATGCGAGGTCGGAAGAAGGTTGGTTTCGAAGAACTGGAGATACTCCATCCGTACTGCAGGAAGTAAAAGTGGAAGTAAAAACTTCGGCACAGCCGCGAGAACCAGTCTTCGAAGTTTAGCATGATAGGAGAAGGGGGCAAAAGCATCCCCGTTCTGAAGTCCTGAACATTCCACCCCCACAAAAGTTCACCAGAGAGCTCCACAACCTTCGGGAAACAAGGTCAGCGGCTGGAGGCCGCCAGGGAAAATGGCTGGCAAAGGCCAGACCCTTTTCTGCTGTACTCATGGTGAAAATTGAAGCCACGCAACTGATACTTGCAAGGCTATACTTACTCTGAGAGGAGAGTATCTAGAACGAACTTCGAGTCGAGGTACTACTGACCGAGTTCCAGCTGAAGTGCGCCCCGAGCATGTCCAGGCTGTAGCGCGGATAGAAACTTTCGATGATGCAATACGCCCTCCGGTGGTCAATATTATGCCACCTCCGAAGCAAGAAGAAGGGCAAGACCGAGGAAAAAGAGTAGTTCTCCCCATCTCCGGAGGAGGTACTCTTGGAAGCATGTCAAAAAGGTAGAGAAGAGAGTATGTCAGAGAAGTGGGCCACATTGGAACTTCGTCATCTACAGCTGCTATGCCAGAATGGTCCCATGTGCCAATATCTTTTTCGGTAGAGGATGCAGATGGCATTAAATTTCCACATGCAGATCAACTTGTCATTACTGCTGACATTGCAGGAACTGAGGTTCGAAGATTGTTAATTGACGGAGGCAGTTCGGCAGACATTATTTTTGCTCAAGCCTTCGATCAATTGTGCATCTCCAGAAAGCACCTTCTTCCAGCGGCTCGTCCTTTGCAAGGCTTCGCAGGACCTCCGCTCGATGCACTTGGCCAAATTGGCCTGGAAGTTACCTTTGGAGAAGGATTGTTAGCCAGAACAGAGGAAGTAATCTTCGACGTTGTAGATGCCCCATACGCCTACAACGTCATCTTCGCAAGAGGCATGTTAAACCAGTTCAGAGTTGTGGCACATCACAATTATTTGTGTATGAAGATGCCCACGCAAGCAGGAGTTCTTACTGTCTTCAGAGATCAAGCTACCGCCCGAAGAGCGGAATATGGTCACGGCCCCTCTCTTGATCCAAGACAAGTGAATAATGTGCAAGATAATCAAGAAAATTTTTCAGCTCCTTCTGAATCTTCGAAGAAATCCTTCCCAAGACCAAGTCCTGAAGGAGAGATCGCAACGAAGATTATTGTTAAAGATGGTAAAGAATATGCATTTCAATTTGGTAAAGATTTACCTCCAGAAGTTGCAACCTCCTTGGAAAAAGTGGTGAAAGAGAATTTAGATGTCTTTGCTTGGTCTGACGAAGACATCACCGGAGTCGAT
>JAAALK010000284.1:50966680-51202666 GCA_019279435.1 Zizania palustris
CATACACATTTGTGGGTTTTATTATGTGGAATAAAGTTTTAATATTCTGTTGTTTGGTGAATAAACAGTAAACTTAATTTCTAATTTATTTTTCCGAATTAATAATTTATCCCTAAAGGGTTTTTAATTCTTTTATTTGTTAAAATATTATGGGTAACAGTAACATACTGTTCTTATGGCATTAATGTGTAGAGAATATTATTCTGGATTTAACAAAATTTGAATGGTGAAATTTGGAGTTAAAATGAGCGAGATATGAATTTTTGAAGTTTAAACTATTTTCTGAATTTTCTTTAAAACCAGAAAATGGGCTCTGGTCCACGGTGAGCCAGGCTCACGGTGGACGGCGCCACTGTGCGCGTGGACCAGTTGATCTAGAGCCATCGGATCTGGATCTGGCGGCCAGGCGCGAGGCGGGAGGGGTTAAGTGGAATGGATGGCTGCGATTAAATCCCGTCGAACCGGTACGCGTGGACGCACCAGATCGCTCGGAGGTTTTATGTGGTGATCGACGGCCGAGAGGCCTCAATACCCCTTTGACCAGATCCGAGGGCCCAGATTAAATCCCGAAGGGATTTATTCCTAGCCCTCCGATCGCGATCGAACGACCGAGGCGCGATCCGGCACGGCACGACGTAAGGGGGAGTGTACCCCCTTCGTCTCCGGTGACGGCGGGGCTCGGTTGAGGCCACGGCGGCTGCGGCGAGCGCCTACGTGCCTAGCTAGGGCTAGAAATGGAACGCGGGGAGTAAGGGGTCACGATGGTACCTTCGGCGGCGAAGCTGGGCGACGGATGGCGACGATGGCGAGGGTAGACGGCGAGGTCTCCTCGGGTGCTCGACGGCGATGGCGATCCGGCGGATCCTACGGCCAACCGAGGGGCGGCCGAGGACGGGTGGGTCTCGGCGGTCACGAAGGTGGCAACGGCTAGGGCAGTGGGGGTCCGAGGCGGCGGCGATTGCTCGCCGGAGGCAGACCAGGGGAGGAGCTCGCAAAAACGGCAGCGGCGCTCTGGAGGGCTTCGGTTAGGGCTTAGGAGGTGTGGGCTGAGTGCGGTGAGCCGAGGGGTTCTTATAGGGGTCACCGGTAGGTGGATATGGCAGGGTAACTGGAGGAAACCGAGAGGGCTCCTTCCATTTCCGGCGAGGTTTCCTATCTCCTCGGGTATGCTTCCTTATGCGCGAAGATGCGTCGCCATGGATGGAAAGGAGGTGGTGGCGTGCGGGGAAGGTGATCCGAGGTGATCCGGGGCGATCCGGTGGCCGGCGGCGAGGAAACAGAAAGCGATCGCTGGGGAAGGAAAGGGGAGCGATCCCCTTCCATCGGAGACGAAGGATCTGACAGGTGGCCCCCACCTGTCAGCGGGCGAAACAGAAAAGGAAGGGCCGACAGGCGGGCCACACCTGCCAGAGGGAGGAAGGGGGCGCGGCTGAGACTGACTGGTGGACCAGGCAGGGCGGGCGCGGGAGAGAGAGGGGGGGGAAAGCGGCGCCGACAAGCGGGCCCCACTGGTCAGTGACGCACGGGTTGGACTGGGCTGGGCTCGGTTACTTTGGAGGTTGAGGCCCGTTTTGATTTTTAATTCTTTTCTGATTTAAAATAAATCCAGTAATTCATATATTTGTTTAAGGGTTGAATCACTGTTGATAAAAATTTGTAAAAATTCCTAAAATTATATTTTGGCCTCTAGTTTATCTCATAAAATTTTTAGGTGCATATTTTGTGTATTTCTCCCTGTTTGGCTTTATTTGGGTTCTTTTATGATTTTCCTTTACTAAATAAATCCAGAAATGATTTAAATAATATTTTTCTTTTATTTTATTTGTTTTTATTTATTGGGGTGTTACAATCCTATCCCCCTCACAGAGAATCTAGTCCTCGAGATTCGGATCAATCCTCGAATAGCTCAGGATGTTGTGCCTTGAGTTCATCTTCTTTTTCCCATGTAGCTTCCTCTACCGGATGATTGCTCCACTGCACTTTGCAGAAGAGGATGACCGACTCCTGGTGGTCCTTTCTTTGACTTCCAATATCTTGACCGGCTTTTCCACATAGGTCAGATCCTCTTGAACATCCAACTGCTGTAGGTCCACTTGATCTGTCGGAACGCGCAAACACTTCTTGAGTTGGGATATGTGAAATACGTCATGTACTTCAGCCAATGAGGGCGGTAATTCCAACTGATATGCAACTTCGCCTTGGCGTCGAACAATGGGAAATGGTCCAACATATCGAGGGGCCAACTTTCCTCTCATGTTAAACCGTTGAGTACCACGGAGAGGCGTAACTCGAAGGTAAACATGATCTCCTTTTTCAAAGGCTAGGTCTCGGCGACGATTGTCTTCGTAGCTCTTCTGTCGTGATTGGGCCGTCTTGAGTCGGTCTCTGATGATCCGTACCTTCTCTTCAGCTTCACGAAGAATGTCTGTTCCGAATACTTGGGATTCACCAGTTTGGTCCCAAAGTAGAGGCGTCCTGCACTTACGTCCATATAGGGCTTCAAAAGGAGACATTTGAAGGCTGGCTTGATAGCTGTTGTTGTACGAAAACTCAGCATATGGCAAGCTCTTGTCCCAAGTGGCTCCAAAATCCAAGACACATGCCCGAAGCATATCCTCCAATATCTGATTCACCCTCTCTGTTTGTCCATCTGTCTGAGGGTGGTAGGCGGTACTGAAATTCAATCTCGTGCCCATCTCCTCTTGAAGGTTCTTCTAGAAACGAGAGGTAAACTGACCTCCTCTGTCGGATACTATCTTCTTGGGCACTCCATGAAGACATACGATCCAGGCCATGTATAGTTCTGCAAGCTTAGGGCCACTAAAGGTCGTCTTGACGGCTATGAAATGTGCTACTTTCGTAAGTCGATCGATGATCACCCAAATAGAATCATACCCAAGTTGGGTCTTTGGTAATCTGGTGATGAAATCCATACCGATCTCTTCCCACTTCCATTCAGGCACCTTAAGTGGTTGTAACAATCCTACAGGTCTCTGATGTTCAGCTTTTACTCTTCTGCAGGTGTCACATTCGGCGACGAACTGTGCAATCTCTCTTTTCATGCTGACCCACCAATAACATTCCTTCAGGTCCTGGTACATCTTGGTACTGCCGGGATGAATGGAGTACAACGTCTCGTGGGCCTCTCTCAGGATAAGGGTCTTTATCTCTGGCTTATCCGGTACACATATTCGGGTTCCAAACCATATGGTGCCATTCTCGTCCTCTGAAAATCCTGGGGCTTTTCCTTGTCTAATGTTCTTCCTAATGGCAGTTATATCCGGGTCTTCCAATTGAGCTTCGCGGATTTTATCGAACAAGACAGGTTGAGTCTACAAGGTGGCTAGATATGCTCCTGTGGTTAACCCAAGATTCAACTTTTCCATCTCTCTACATAACAAGGGTGCGTGTTCTTGAATCATCATGGCTGTGCAATACCCCTTGCGACTTAATGCATCAGCTACCACATTTGCTTTTCCAGGGTGGTAGTGAATACCTAAGTCATAGTCCTTTATTAGTTCCAACCATCGTCTTTGCCTCAGGTTAAGGTCTGGCTGTGTGAAGATGTACTTCAAGCTCTTGTGATCCGTAAAGATCTCACAGCGATTTCCAACCAAATAGTGCCTCCAAATCTTAAGGGAGTGCACCACAGCGGCTAATTCCAAATCGTGGGTCGGGTAGTTCATCTCATGAGGTCTCAACTGACGGGAGGCATAAGAGATAACTTTTCCATCTTGCATAAGAACACATCCCAATCCTTGGCGGGATGCATCACAATAGACATGGAAGTCTTTACGGATATCGGGTAGGGTCAGTATGGGTGCAGATACCAAATGGGTCTTGAGAGTGCGGAAACTTTCCTCGCATTCAGGAGTCCATTCGAACTTCTCTCCTATCTACAACAACTTGGTCATTCGCTTGGCTATCTTATAAAAATTCTCAATGAACCTCCGATAATATCCGGCCAAACCCAGAAAACTTCGTATCTCCGATACGTTCGTGGGTGGCAGCCAATCTGTAACTGCTTCTACGGTGGCAGGGTCTACTGCGATTCCTTGCGCAGAGATGATGTGTCCAAGGAACTTTACTTCCGCCGTCCAAAATTTACACTTGCTGTACTTGGCATATAACTGGTGTTCCCTTAGCTTCCTTAAGGTTAACCGGAGGTGAGTCTCGTGCTCTTTCTGGTCCTTGGAATAAATGAGGATGTCGTCTATGAAGACTACGATGAATTTATCCAAATATTCCATGAACACCTTATTCATCATATTCATGAAGAATGCAGGGGCGTTGGTCAATCCAAAAGACATAACCGTGCACTCGTACAATCCATAACGGGTGGTAAAGGCCATCTTGGGTATATCTTCTTCTCGAATCCTTAACTGATGATAACCAGAACGCAAGTCGATCTTCGAGAATACTGTAGCTCCTTTTAGCTGGTCGAAGAGATCGTCGATCCGAGGCAACGGGTACTTATTCTTGATGGTTACTTCATTCAAAGCACGATAATCCACACACATATGCTTTGCCTTGTCTTCTTTCTTCTCGACGAAGATGAAGGGGGCACCCCATGGCGATGTGCTAGGTCTGATGTAACCTTTCCTTTCGAGATCCTCCAATTGCTGCTTCATCTCAGCTAACTCATTAGCGGCCATCCGGTATGGTCGCTTATAAATAGGGGTGGTTCCGGGCACCAAGTCAATCCTGAACTCGATATCCCTCTTGGGTGGCATCCCTGGTAGATCTTATGGGAATACGTCTGGCTATTCACTGACTACTGGTATCTCCTCCAAGGTAATCTGATGTAGTCTTGTCCTTCCGGCCTTCATGCTTGGCATCTGGAATGTGACGATAGTCCCTTCTTCACTAGTCACAGTTACTTTTCTCTAGGCACATTCTATCACTCCTTTATGTTTATTTAGCCAATCCATCCCTAGAATGAGATCCAAACCTTGACATTCTATTAGAATGGGGTCGGCCCAAAATATCGTGCCTTGGATATCTACCCATACCCTTGGACTAAAAGAATAGGTGAGGGTTTGCTTGCCCGGGGTAGCTATCAATACTGGTCTGGGTAGTTCACTTATGTCCAGGGCATTACTTTCCACAAAAGCAGTTGATATAAAGGAGTGTGTAGCTCCGGTGTCAAATAATACCACGACAAGTGATGAATGAACCATAAACTTACCCATGACTATTTCCGGTGCGGCCTGGGCTTCTTCGGCGGTGACGTGGTTGACTTTGGCGCGGACGGCGGGGTTTGAAGCGACGCCTTGAGTACGCTTGGGATGAGGGCACTGATGGGAGTAGTGCCCCTCCTGGCGGCAGTTGAAGCAAACTACAGGCTTGCCGTGCCTGTCTCTCAGAATCTCCGGCTTCTTGGCCGGGGCAGCTGGGGCGGCTGGTGCGGCGGGAGTGGGGCGAGGGTGTCCGGCTCCGGCATTGGTGGCAGGTGGTGCCGAGCGATACACTGGGCAGGGGTGGTACTGCGGTGCGGGTGGAGGAGGGGTGAATCGGGGCCTCTGTGCCATGCCTTGGTTCTGCCTGAAGGCTATCATCCTCTTCTTCTTCAGGTCAACCTTATTCTGTTGGGTCTCCTGCATAATAGCTTTGTTCACCAACTTTTGAAAGTTGGCGAAATCTCTAGAGATGAGTTGTGGGGACAACTCATCCTTCAGTCCCCGGAGGAACTTGGTCTGTCTGGCCGCATCAGTACGGACCTCTTCAGGTGTGTACCTGGCCAACCTGTTGAACTCATGCAGATATTCTGTTACGGACCTGCTCCCCTGCTGCAGGTCTCTAAACTCCTGTTGTTTTTGTGCGATAATGCCGTCGGGGATGTGAGCGGCACGGAAAGCGGCCGAGAATTCCGCCCAAGTGTGGGCGTGTCCCTCTGGCAGGGTCTCGCGAAGATTGTCCCACCATTTTGCGGCGGGACCATGGAGTTGGTGGGTGGCGAAGGCCACCTTCTCCTGCTCAGTGCAGGTCAGCAGATCGAGCTTCTTCTCAATGGTCCTCAACCAATCCCCAGCCTCCATGGGGTTGGTGGTGCTTGAGAAGGTCGGTGGGCGAACTCGGAGGAACTCCGAGAGCTGAGAGGCGGGAGCGGGAGCTGGTGCGGCGAGACGATGCGGCTCGGGCTGTTGGTGGAGGCGAAAAAACTGAGCCTGCTGCTCCTGCATCTGCTGTTGCTGTTGTTGCATCTGGTTCAATAAAGCAGTGACTAGCTGGTTTTGGGTGGCCATCATTTCGGCCACTGTAGGGTGATTAGCGATTGGGGCTTGCCTTTGTCCCGTGGCTCCCCATTGTGGCAAGTTGCCACTCTCTCCTCCATTCTGGGGAGCGTCGGAACCCTGAGTGTTGGTCATCCTGGATTTTTCAAAGTAGACATTATTTATTTTAGAGAACTCTTTATATTTTATTTCAAAAGGTACCATTCTTGCGGTTACATTTATTTATTTCCTTCATTCATGCCTTATGTTTTGACATGAATGGTAATACATGCAAGCAAAAATGAAAAACAATCAACCGTAAACTACGTCTAGGGTAGCTCGGGGGATGGCTCGATCTCGGGCTCGTGAGAGCGGGTCGGGGTCGAGGAGCTGGATGGTCCGGCGGGTGGTGCACTGCGGGAGATCCTCTTGGGCCTCACAGTAGGGATCCGAAGGGGTTTCTTCTTGCGAGGCGGAAGAGGCGCGATCTCCTCAATGTCCTTCTTCAATTCTTCGATCTGGTAACGGAGCTGTGGGTTGGTGGCGACACGCTGCCGAAGGAGCTCATTCTGACGTCGTAACTCCTCTGCCTCGGCTGCCAAGCGATGTCCCTGCTGGATACGGCGACGAAGATCTCCGTTCTCGTGGTTCAGATCCTCAGAAGACTGTCGGTAAAAACTGATCGTGTCGCGCTGTCCATTGGCGTCCTGTAGTGCCTCGTAATGAAGATCATCCATGGCCTCCAATAAGCGCATGGTATGCCCAATCGCGGAATGACGCTGGGAGAGGGTGCTGACGAAGACGCTGTGGGGACTCCCTGGAGTGCGAAGAGGCACGAAACGAAAGTCCGTGTCATAGAGCTCACCGTCATAGATCATCCGGAGCTCTGTGAGTGCCTGGAGGGCGGTGCGCTGGCTGGCAACCAAGAAGGTAGGTCCTCCTCCGCGATAGGTGTGAGCTGTCTGAGGGGAGGGCTGGACGACGACGGTGACCTCGCAGAAGCTTTCTTCCTCGTCGGGGAAGACTCCATTGTAGGACCGAAAGTAGCGACCAGAGGGGGGGTGAATGGGCGCCTAAAAAATTCTTTCGAATCAATGGCCTGTTCCCAATACCCAACGCACCTCGACAAACTTAGCAAGGAAAAGTAAACGGATCAACAAGACCTAAAATGATCTAGCCTAAAAAGGACCGGTGTCCTAAACGAAAAGACACCAACACAGTGCTTAAAGGCAGATTAACAGATTAATTAACTCATAGACATTTAATCAGACCAACAAACATGAAGATGATAAATAGTGAAGTTCCAGCCGAAATAAAAACAGTGCACAGATTAAAACACCAGATTCAATATCATCTATTTAATCAAGACAGCAGATGAACCAACTGTCAGCACAAAGATTAAATCAACAGATGAAATACATTTATAATAAAAATACTTCTTAGCAGTATTTCATCACATGCAATAGGATGTTACGGGAAGTATTGAAATAGTACAAACCGTACGTGAAACATGGCAATACGTGAATATTTAATTAGCACGCAAATCGAGAAATGCAATTAGTACTAATCATGGTTTGGTTTGATATGTTGAGAGATACAGAACCCTGGTGCTTTAGAAAAACGCTGCTACAGAACTACAAGGCTACAACATTTCACGCTACAGTACTTCTTGTTCGTAGCTACAGTACTCGTGATACAAAGGTTTAACCAGAGGATTAAAATCAACGAAGTAACTGCAAATAACACACAAAACGAGGCAAATAAAATTTACCGTGCAAAGTATTTAAAACAATGATCCATGAACGGAAAATGTAAACAAGCAAAGAAAAACAAATACGTCCCTGTGTTTTCCTTTGGTGCGTTGCTCCTGGCGATGCGTGCCGCCTCCCATCGCGCTGTAGCGCCGCATGCCTTCTGCCGCTGGATGCGTCGAGCTTCACGCCGCCACACGCACAGAACTGTGGCTGCCTCAAGCGCGCCTGGCCGAGAGGGGAAACAAGAACGGCGGAAGGATCCAGGTGCGTGCGTGAGGTGAGGCGCACGGAGTGGCCAGCAGCAATAAGCGGCCGAAGCTTCGCATGGATTCGAGGAAAAAAACGCGATGAACAGTGCGATGATTGTGGCGGCTGGAAAATCGAGGAGAAACCGGTGGGGAAAGTAACACTTGAACTCTGATTTTTCTAATTCAAAAGAGTTAACCCTAACCCTAAGGATTGGGGCCTATTTATAGGCAGCCCAATAAATGGGTAAAATGCAGAAATACCCCTAGGGTTTTTTACAGACGCTAAAATAAATGGAAAAGACCAAACTGCCCTTAGGATATTTTTACAGACTCGACTGACAGACTGTGGGCCTAAAGGCAAAATAGTAAAAACCTAAATAAAGGTAACTTGTCCTGATGCGGAGCTTTCGTAGCAGCTACGCCTTCGCCTCAGGACGGTCAGACCCGAAATCAACGGTCGTCAGTTTTGCGCCGAAACTGACAAAGCGTCCACCGTCTTCGCACCGGGTACCCGGATTGGGCCGGCCCGATTCCGCAGCTCCCTCAGCCCGGCAATCGCTCACCGCCCGTGTACCTGAGTCAATCCCGGTCAACAGTCCAGTGGATCCTCTGCTGCTCCTAGCCCATGTACCCGGATTGGGCCAGCCCGACTTCGCGGCCCCTCTGCCCGACAGTCGCTCGCTGCCCGTGTACCTGAGTCACACGCGGCCCAGACGCAGCAGGTCTTCTCTCTCTTTTCAGTCCTCTTTGACTACCGTTGACAATAACTCATCACATCTGGAGCCATGAGGCCCACGCTATTCAGCATGGCTCCTCAATCTCCCCCTTGATGAGTGCATTGTCAACACTTCACTTCATCTGCTCTTCAGTACCTGCAAGCAACTGTGGAAACACGAAAACAAAA
Source organism: Zizania palustris (assembly GCA_019279435.1). Taxonomy (NCBI): domain Eukaryota; kingdom Viridiplantae; phylum Streptophyta; class Magnoliopsida; order Poales; family Poaceae; genus Zizania; species Zizania palustris. The sequence goes on from JAAALK010000284.1 coordinate 50,975,799, forward strand.
ACACAAGAAAACAGAGAAGAAGAAAATAAAGTAAAAGTTTAACCCTAATGACCAAAAGCCGAACAAAAGCAAGAAACGGTCATTATGGTTAACCAAAAGTAAAAGCTCAAAACGAGTGTAGTCTCAGAAACATCAACAAGGATATCAAAAGAGTAAGGACAAACGGGACAAAAACTCCCCCTGAAACAAATCCCAGAGAAAGCCAAAACTCCCCCTTAAACTCTTATACCAAAATTTCTCCCCCTTGTTGACAAGTGAACTCATCAAGCACTCGAAAAACGACACTGACTCCCCCTGAAAATATGCAATGAATGCAACTGGGGTGCAGGTGGAGTGTAGAAAGCATGCTTCTTAGATATGATTGACTGCAATTACAACATCTAACAAGTATAGCAAAAGACATACTGTCTAAGACACATGGCATGATCAGTGCAACAGATGATATCTAAAGAAAGTCATTAGCACGCATTTTTTAGTTTTTGCAAACAAAAAGCATCACCACATTTTCCAGTTAACAAGCAAGGTAAAACATGAGATGCAGAAGCTAACTAATATCTACCAAAATAAGCATTGTCCAAAACATAGTGCTTCAGCAAACTTGTTGTCTTTTTAATTTTCAGGCTTTTTCATTTTCCTTTTTCATTTTTGCCAAGGGTTATTTGCATGTCAAACCTTATGCTAACCGACCAAGTCAAGCCTAGGCCAGAACTGGACCATCGGAAGCTTAAGACATTGGTCTTGGCATACACTACACTGTCCTAGTTCATACCAAAGTGATATGGTAAGCAGTCCAGAACAATGCAATGCGACAAAGCAAACCCACTTGGATCTTTTCAACTCAAGCATAAAAGGGCATGGAATTTTCATTCATTTTTGATTTTTTATCATTTTATAGCATATTTTCCATGTTAAAGCATAAAGATGTCCAAGTTGCATATCTGCATCTATGTGATGAACTAGCTACAAGGCATGTAACAGATAGCAAAAGCACTCAGCCTACACATGCTAGTTACCAGAAGCAATGGTGATCATTTTTCAAGTTTAAAGTGTAAAAGCCATGCATATGACAGATATCAGACATATCAAATGAACTGAAACAAAGCATGATCATCGACAAGTAATCAAAGGCATGTACCAGCTAGAATAAGTAAAGCAGTTCAATCATATAACAGAAGCAGGCTCAAAAGTGTGATATGTGAATATGTATGATATGAACACACACAAAAAGACTCAAGAAAAGAGTAAAGAAGAAAGAAAACTGACTCAAAATATCCTAAAAAGGATACACAACACCCAAATCCCCTCGTAAACGCTCAAAAGTAGACTGATCTAGGGGTTTGGTGAAAATGTCAGCCAACTGATGATGGGTATCAACATGAACAAGGTCAATGACACCTTTCTCATATTGATCCCGCAAAAAGTGAAGACACACATCAATGTGTTTGGTTTTTGAATGAAGACATGGGTTTTTCCCTACACTAATTGCACTGGTGCTGTCGCAAAACAAGGGAACTCTGGTAGGAAAGAACAACCCAAAATCTCTCAGAGTGGAAATCATCCAAACCAACTGTGAGCAGCAGCTAGCAGCAGCTACATACTCAGCCTCTGTGGTCGAAAGAGCAACTCCAGATTGCTTTCGAGAAGACCAAGAGACAAGAGAAGAACCAAGAAACTGGCAAGTACCGGAAGTCGACTTGCGATCCAACCGGCACCCACCAAAGTCAGCGTCCGAAAAGCCAGATAAATCAAGAGAAGATGATGCTGAATAGTAGAGACCAAGATCAGGCGCATAAGTGAGATACCTGAAGATGCGCTTGACAGCTTGCCGATGAGACGCGCGTGGTGAAGACTGGAAGCGCGCGCACAGTCCCACGGCGAACTGTATGTCTGGCCTCGTCGCCGTCAAGTACAGCAGCGAACCGATCATCCCTCGAAACTCTCTCTCGTTGACCTTGACGCCACTCTCGTCCTTGTCCAGGCCCCCAGATGTACCCATTGGGGTCATCTGAGGCTTCAGCTCTCCACCAAAGTCGAATTTCTTCAACATGTCCCGAGTATACTTACCCTGGTGGATGAAGGTGCCGTCCTTGGTCTGCTTGATCTGGAGCCCTAGAAAGTACTTGAGCTCACCCATGAGGCTCATCTCAAACTCGCTGTGCATCTGCTCAGAAAACTTGGACACAAGATCGTTAGTAGTACCGCCAAAGATAATATCGTCCACGTATATCTGAGCGACTAAAAAATCTGAAGCATCTCTGAGCAAGAAGAGAGTCTTATCCACAGAACCCATCACAAATCCCTTCCCCAACAAAAACTGCTTTAACCGGTCATACCAAGCCCTGGGGGCTTGCTTTAACCCGTATAAAGCTTTCTGCAGCTTAAAAACATGTCGAGGAAACTTGGGGTTCTCAAAACCGGGGGGCTGCCTAACATAGACCTCCTCCTCTATGTACCCGTTCAGAAAAGCACTCTTGACGTCCATTTGAAAAAGCTTAAAACCCTTCGAAGCGGCAAAAGCTAAAAGAATGCAAATGGACTCAAGACGGGCAACAGGAGCGAAGGTTTCTTCAAAATCAATACCTTCCTTCTGGCAAAAACCCTGGGCAACTAGTCGAGCTTTGTTGCGCACCACAACCCCATCTTCACCTTGCTTGTTCTTGAACACCCACTTGGTGCCTATGGGGTTGCATCCTGGTGGCAGCTCTACTAGAGTCCAAACCCGATTGCGGACAAAATTCTCAAGCTCTTCTTGCATGGCATTAATCCAGTTCGAGTCAGAAAGAGCATGAGAAATGTCTCTGGGCTCAAAAGATGCAATAAAAGCAGATTCAGCAAACACAGCAAGAGAGTCAACAGACGAACGCAAAGTTCTTGAAGACACATCACCGATGATGAGCTCTGAGGGGTGATCACGCTGAACAGCTCGGGATCCCTGGTGATCTGAAGTCACCTCACCGGAGTCAGCAGCTGGCACCTCTGGACTCGACTGAGGGGGCTCGATCGAAGTGGAAGAAGTGATCAGAGGTCCGCCCTCATCCTCAGTCGAAGTCTCAGAAGGTGTGGGCTCTGCAGGAGGTGCAGAAGGCCCACCCTCATCAGCAGCTGGAGTATCCTCATCTTCCTCGAAGATGGACTCTCCGAGCTCACCATCACCAGAAAGCTCAAAAGAAGGAGTTGAAGAAGGCAAGGACTCATCAAAAGAAACCTCGCAAGTCTCGACAAGCTGCTGGGAGTCGAGGTTCCAAACACGAAAACCTCGAGAATGCAAAGCGTAACCAAGAAAAACACCATCCCAGCAACGAGACTCAAACTTGTCCAAATGCCCTCCCTTCTTGAGCACAAAGCACTTGCAGCCAAACGCTCGCAAGTGGCTCACCTTGGGCTGTCTGCCAAACCGCAACTCATATGAGGTCTTACCAAGGTAAGCTCTAAGAAAAATGCGGTTGGCCAGATAGCAAGCCGTGTTCATGGCTTCAGCCCAAAAGCGCCTAGGAGTCCTATGCTCATCGAGCATCGTCCTGGCCATCTCGACTAGCGTGCGGTTCTTTCGTTCCACAACGCCATTCTGTGGGGGAGTGTAAGGAGCGGAAAACTGATGGTCAAGACCCTGATCACTACAGAAGCTGACGAACTGAGAGTTCTTGAACTCAGAGCCGTTGTCGGAGCGAATTGCTCGCATCCGACCATTGTTCTCATTCTTCAGCTTCAAAATCAGGTCATGAACAAACTGAAACGTTTCATCCTTAGACTCCAAAAAGAAAACCCACGAGAATCGAGAAAAGTCGTCAACAATCACAAGTGCATACCACTTCCCACCGACTGAACGTACTCGAGCTGGACCAACAGTGTCCATGTGTAAAAGCTCGCCTGGATACGAAGTCATCACCTGAGTCACAGGTGAGTGAGAAGCGGCAACCATTTTCCCATGACGACAGGGATGGCAAACTAGATCCTTCTCCATCTTAAGCTTGGGCAATCCTCGGATGAGGTCCATAGAGCTCAACCTGACTAGCAGGTCAAAACTCAAATGACCTAACCTCCTATGCCACTTCTAGAGCTCAGAGGAGGATCCAGCAATCAAACAGCGAGAAGGGCCAAAAGAACTAGAGAAGTCAATCCGAAAAACTTTACCGAAAGGTAAGATCTGGCAAAACAAAGACCCTCTAGAATCAATCACAGAAGAGTTGCCCTTCTTAAAACGCACCTCCAAACCATCCTCAAGAAGTTGCGAAACAGAAATCAAATTGAAGTTCAAGTTTCCAACCAAAGCAACGTTCTTCAAAGAAAAATGGTCTGAAATGCGAATTGAGCCAATGCCACTTACTTTCCCTTGACCACTGTTCCCGAAGGTGATGTACTCTTTGGAGCTCGGGGGAGTGAGACTGGAGAACCATCTGCGATGTCCCGTCATGTGGCGAGAGCATCCTGAGTCCATAATCCAAACGTCCTCCAGTCCCTGATCCTGCACAATCAGTGGTTGTAAGTGGGAGCAAATGGTCCGGCACCGGGTTTAGCAAACGAGCTAAACCAGTGTCGAGCCATCTGCTCAAAAGATGGAAAGCAGAAATCATCAGAAAAGTTTGGACCAAAACGCGGCTCAAAGCGCGGTCCTCGGTTCTGCCTAAAACCTTGGCTACGAGGTCCAGGTCCGTAGCCAAAACGGCCTGGAGCTCTACCGGAACGAGCACCACCATCTGGAGCACGGGCATGAAAGTCCGTCTCCTCTACCACCACCTACACGACGCGGCCTGGCCTCCAGCCTCTCCCCGCGTCGAGGAACACGCAGTCTACCACCCTGCTGGTAGAACTGCTCCTGACCACCACGAGCACGCTCTGCTCTCTCAACCCGCTTCCTCCTGAAGCAAAACTCCGCAAGATGCCCGTCTCTCTGACAGTACTCACAATGATAGGTGGGCTTCTTGGGATGTGGTTGAGGCTTGGGGTTCTTGGGCTTAGTGGTGTTTGGTGTCGGCTTCTTGGGTTGAGAGGGTCCAGGAAGAGAGTCAAGAGAAGTGTGGAGGAGTTTGGGCTTTGGAACCCAGATGGGTTTCTTGGGTGGAGCTTTGGGTGGTTCATGGATCACTCCATCCTTGGGCTGACAAGCCTGGGAAGACTCAGTGGAATGGGTCTTGGGATATCTCTGCTCAGGAGTCATTTTACTCCACTCCACTGCCCGGCTAATGGCACTCTCAAAGTCAGCCTTGGTATAGGTGTAACCTACTCCAAACCCATCCTGTCTCTTGAACTGCTGGATCATCATGCCGAGCTGTGGCTCTCTTGCACTGATCCAACTCAGGATAGACCGGAGGTAAAAGTTCTCATTCTAAGAATCAGCTAGCTCCTCTCTCAAAGAAGCTAGTACCTCCACCTGAGACAAGCAGGTCTCACACTCACTATCTATCTGGACAGACTTCTCGGCTTTCAGCTTAATCAACTCCATTCTAAGAGACAGACAGTTCTCACAGACAGTGGGTGGAACTGACAATGTCTCAAGCTCTAGCCTAGTCTGCGCAAGCTCAACTCTCATTCTCTCCAAATCACCCAGATGCTTATCGCCCTTGACTTTCAGCTCAGCTAAACTAGCAAGATGAGATGGGCAATCAGCACAGGGTACGACGACAGTGGCTTGAGCATCTTTCAGCTCCAGCTGAGCGCTTTCAAGCTCAGTGGCCAAAGCGTCCCTCTCATCAACCCTTTCTGTGTACCTGGACTTCAGAGTCGACAGGTCACACAGAAGCACCTCACACTTTGGGCACTCACTGCTATCACCCAAGCAAGGAGAAGAAGATAGACTCTCAATTCTGCCGTTGGCCACGGCAAGCTCACTCTCTAACTCATATATCCTCTTCTTAGCCCCTCTAAGCAGTTTTTCCCGATACTTTAACTCCTGACGATTGCTTTCAAGTAAATCAACGATTTCGCGTTCATAGGATGATACCTTTTCATTGTCGTCGTCGTCGGAGTCATCGGAGGAGCCCTTCTCTTCCTTATCCCCAAGAGCCATTGAGCAGAAACTCTTGCGGGATCTTCGGCGCTGGTGTGAGCGGCTCTTCGGTCTGTCCCCGAAAGCCATGAAGCAAAGGCCTGCTGGATCGTCCTTGTCCTTCCCCTTCCTGATGATGATCTCCTCATCGCTTGAGCTCGATGAAGAGGAAGAAGATGTGGACCGCTTGGAGTAGCTCTTCTCCATCTCAGCGAAGAAGGCCTTGTCGCGCTTCTTGTTCTCTCGCCGGTAGTCCTTCAGGGCCTTTCTGAAGAATCTGGTCTTTGGCTTGCCCTTGTTGAAGGAGGAGCTGTCGTGCTTGCCGGAGTCGTGGAAGCCACCACCGGTGCCCTTCTTGTGGCCATTGCGCTTGGGGCAGTCGGCGATGAAGTGTCCTGGATCACCACACTCAAAGCATCCGGTCTTTGTGCCGTGTCTTTTGAACATCCTCTTATCATAGACACGACGCACCCGGTTGTTAAAAAGACACAAATCATCATCTCCCAACGACTCAAGCTGATCCTCAGTGATAGACATCAAAGAGAACCCAACACAACTCACAGAAGAGGGATCAACAGAAGGTGTAGCAAGGGCCAGAGACTTTGATCCAGAGCCAGTGAGATTTGATCTCAACTGGGTATCAACCTCGGTGGCCTTCAGTTTGCTAAACAAATCAGAAATGGTCAAGGTATCATAAGAAGTGCTCTCAATGATAGAGGATACCTTGATCTCCCAGATCTTTGGGTCCAAGGTATGAAGAACCTTGAGCGCCTGTTCATGATCTGAGACCAACTGAACACCCTCAGCCTTGTTGTCCCGAAGCTTGTTTATGATCGACTGAAAACGACCAAACAATGCTTCAACAGATTCACCCGGCTTTTGTGTGAAGTTCTCGTACTCACGCCGGTAGGTCTAATAGAGCCGAGCCTTGACCTGAGCTGTCCCCTCATGGTGTGCTTGGAGGGTAGCCCAGATCTCTCTCGCAGTGGAGAGATGGCTCACACGCTCAAACTCAGTGGGACCCAAACCAGAAAACAAGATGTTCACCGCTTTGCTATTGTTCACATGCTGGGCGATGATACCAGGAGAATCACGCTCAGCAACTGGCAATATGACAAACGTAGCGTGAACGCAAATGTCCCAGATGTCCGAGCTTTGGCTCATGAGATAGGCTCGCATGCGAGTCTTCCAATAATTATAGCCATAAGCTTCCAAGGACGGGACCTTGCCAGGAGATGTCATGGTCACTACTGGGGTTTAGAACCGGTTAAGGTATGGAAAAACCCTAACCAGGCTCTGATACCACTTGTAGGACCGAAAGTAGCGACCAGAGGGGGGGTGAATGGGCGCCTAAAAAATTCTTTCGAATCAATGGCCTGTTCCCAATACCCAACGCACCTCGACAAACTTAGCAAGGAAAAGTAAACGGATCAACAAGACCTAAAATGATCTAGCCTAAAAAGGACCGGTGTCCTAAACGAAAAGACACCAACACAGTGCTTAAAGGCAGATTAACAGATTAATTAACTCATAGACATTTAATCAGACCAACAAACATGAAGATGATAAATAGTGAAGTTCCAGCCGAAATAAAAACAGTGCACAGATTAAAACACCAGATTCAATATCATCTATTTAATCAAGACAGCAGATGAACCAACTGTCAGCACAAAGATTAAATCAACAGATGAAATACATTTATAATAAAAATACTTCTTAGCAGTATTTCATCACATGCAATAGGATGTTACGGGAAGTATTGAAATAGTACAAACCGTACGTGAAACATGGCAATACGTGAATATTTAATTAGCACGCAAATCGAGAAATGCAATTAGTACTAATCATGGTTTGGTTTGATATGTTGAGAGATACAGAACCCTGGTGCTTTAGAAAAACGCTGCTACAGAACTACAAGGCTACAACATTTCACGCTACAGTACTTCTTGTTCGTAGCTACAGTACTCGTGATACAAAGGTTTAACCAGAGGATTAAAATCAACGAAGTAACTGCAAATAACACACAAAACGAGGCAAATAAAATTTACCGTGCAAAGTATTTAAAACAATGATCCATGAACGGAAAATGTAAACAAGCAAAGAAAAACAAATACGTCCCTGTGTTTTCCTTTGGTGCGTTGCTCCTGGCGATGCGTGCCGCCTCCCATCGCGCTGTAGCGCCGCATGCCTTCTGCCGCTGGATGCGTCGAGCTTCACGCCGCCACACGCACAGAACTGTGGCTGCCTCAAGCGCGCCTGGCCGAGAGGGGAAACAAGAACGGCGGAAGGATCCAGGTGCGTGCGTGAGGTGAGGCGCACGGAGTGGCCAGCAGCAATAAGCGGCCGAAGCTTCGCATGGATTCGAGGAAAAAAACGCGATGAACAGTGCGATGATTGTGGCGGCTGGAAAATCGAGGAGAAACCGGTGGGGAAAGTAACACTTGAACTCTGATTTTTCTAATTCAAAAGAGTTAACCCTAACCCTAAGGATTGGGGCCTATTTATAGGCAGCCCAATAAATGGGTAAAATGCAGAAATACCCCTAGGGTTTTTTACAGACGCTAAAATAAATGGAAAAGACCAAACTGCCCTTAGGATATTTTTACAGACTCGACTGACAGACTGTGGGCCTAAAGGCAAAATAGTAAAAACCTAAATAAAGGTAACTTGTCCTGATGCGGAGCTTTCGTAGCAGCTACGCCTTCGCCTCAGGACGGTCAGATCCGAAATCAACGGTCGTCAGTTTTGCGCCGAAACTGACAAAGCGTCCACCGTCTTCGCACCGGGTACCCGGATTGGGCTGGCCCGATTCCGCAGCTCCCTCAGCCCGGCAATCGCTCACCGCCCGTGTACCTGAGTCAATCCCGGTCAACAGTCCAGTGGATCCTCTGCTGCTCCTAGCCCATGTACCCGGATTGGGCCAGCCCGACTTCGCGGCCCCTCTGCCCGACAGTCGCTCGCTGCCCGTGTACCTGAGTCACACGCGACCCAGACGCAGCAGGTCTTCTCTCTCTTTTCAGTCCTCTTTGACTACCGTTGACAATGACTCATCACATCTGGAGCCATGAGGCCCACGCTATTCAGCATGGCTCCTCATCCATGGTACATCGGCTCATGCTCAAATCCGAGTAAACCGACGAGCATGCGCAGCTCGCGGATGAATCCTGCCTCATCACGAAGGTTCCCACTCATGGTACGGACCGGCATCTACAAAAGTGAGAAAGTTTTTGTGAAAATCTCAGAAGATGAGAGGATAAGTAGTGTTTGTAAGAAAATATAGTAAGTATAAGTCCTAAGGTCAGGTCTGCTTGGCTTCCTACAGTCAAGTCGGCTCTGATACCATCTTGTCGCGCCCCGATTTAATAAATCAGGACTTTTATTGAAATTCCATAGAAAATCAATAAAGCAAGACGTTCATCATGCGACCACGTACAATACGAGCAATCATTCTCGGTTCGTAGACCGCATTAATACAAAAGTGAATAAAGGTGAAGAGAAACTAATAAAATAAGGGTCCTAGATGAACGCCTCCTTCCAGTCTCGCCTTGACTGGGTCGCTACTCCAGACCTTCATCCTCCTCGTAGTAGACTGGCTCTGATGGTGTAAGTCAACGGGGTGAGTACAGAGGTACTCAGCAAGCCACCGAATGCAAATATAATGCAAGGTAATAACAAGGGAGATAGTGGCTAGTTTTGCGGAAACAACATAATTGTAAAGCTTTAAATGTGAGCAATTTATTAGTACGGAAAAGTAAACATGTGTGCATCATTGTATTCTAACTCGAGGGGTACAGTCAGCCCCACCTCGCTCAACAGTCCTTACGTGCCATGAATAACTTTACCATTCAAACAATTGTAAACTAACTGCGAGTAGTCACACAACCCGCCCTTGACCGTGGGCTCGGCTTTTCGAAAAGATTAAATTACTCTGATCAGAGATGTACCACTGTACCCACAAGGCGCGCACTCATCACTTACACCAAAGTGTAACGAGATGACCCATTTCACGGGAACTCGTGCCAAAACCTTCCATATAGTCCTCCCCGACTCAACGGTACCCTCTTATAGGTTTCATATGGTGTCCCGACGCATCGGAGCCCCACCATACCCCCCTTGAGCCTCGTCGGTACAAGTCGCCCACAGGCTAGCCCCTTGCCCCCTCCTCTATGGTGCATCGAGCCGGAGTATTCCATACTTCCAGTTAGGACTTACCCATTAGACTTGTGGTTGGTACGGAAGTGCTTTGCAACAGATCCCGCAGACCGGTCCTTATAGTGCCCCGGGTGCGACAAACCAATGCCCGAGCTTGCACCCGGAACCCACCATACTTATAACTTAGCCAACTCCAACAGAGTCCAGAGACGAGAATAACAGGGTAATTCATATACAGAATCCAGCTATCTATGACTCATTCTTTTTATCCTATAGCAGTTGTGCCGGTACATTGGGCACTAGCTAATAATTTTATAGTAGAGTGACAAGAAGTTAAGGCTCAATAAGCATGGCTTGGGTTTGCACACAAGGACGGGGATCTAATAAATATAAGTGTAAGGCTTGATATTGGGCTAATGCAGTATTAACCTAAGAGTTATAGCGATAATTTATTAAAACATGGGCTCAATATGATCAACTGTTTCCACAGAGGTGGTCGATGACTTTCCTTGATCAGCAAATGGGGATGGAGGAACCTCGGGGTAGAACTCCTGCTCCTCGATGAACTCGTAGTCTTCTCGATACGGAAAAATAAACAGTACATTCAATAAACAGACAAAAATTCACCAAATACTAAACATACACATTTGTGGGTTTTATTATGTGGAATAAAGTTTTAATATTCTGTTGTTTGGTGAATAAACAGTAAACTTAATTTCTAATTTATTTTTCTGAATTAATAATTTATCCCTAAGGGGTTTTTATTCTTTTATTTGTTAAAATATTATGGGTAACAGTAACATACTGTTCTTATGGCATTAATGTGTAGAGAATATTATTCTGGATTTAACAAAATTTGAATGGTGAAATTTGGAGTTAAAATGAGCAAGATATGAATTTTTGAAGTTTAAACTATTTTCTGAATTTTATTTAAAACCAGAAAATGGGCTCTGGTCCACGGTGAGCCAGGCTCACGGTGGACAGCGCCACTGTGCGCATGGACCAGTTGATCCAGAGCCGTCGGATCTGGATCTGGCGGCCAGGCGCGAGGCGGGAGGGGTTAAGTGGAAATGGACGGCTGCGATTAAATCCCGTCGAACCAGTACGCATGGAGGCACCAGATCGCTCGGAGGTTTTAAGTGGTGATCGACGGCCGAGAGGCCTCGATACCCCTTTGACCAGATCCGAGGGCCCAGATTAAATCCCGAAGGGATTTATTCCTAGCCCTCCGATCGCGATCGAACGGCCGAGGCGCGATCTGGCATGACACGACGTAAGGGGGAGTGTACCCCCTTCGTCTCCGGCGACGGCGGGGCTCGGTTGAGGCCACGGCGGTGGCGGCGAGCGCCTACGTGCCTAGCTAGGGCTAGAAATGGAACGCGGGGAGTAAGGGGGTCACGATGGTACCTTCGGCGGCGAAGCTGGGCGACGGATGGCGACGGCGACGAGGGTAGACGGCGAGGTCTCCTCGGGTGCTCGACGGCGACGGCGATCCGGCGGATCCTACGGCCAACCGAGGGGCGGCCGAGGACGGGTGGGTCTCGGCAGTCACGAAGGTGGCAACGGCTAGGGCAGTGGGGGTCCGAGGCGGTGGCGATTGCTCACAGGAGGCAGACCAGGGGAGGAGCTCGCAAAAACGGCAGCGGCGCTCTAGAGGGCTTCGGTTAGGGCTTAGGAGGTGTGGGCTGAGTGCGGTGAGCCGAGGGGTTCTTATAGGGGTCACCGGCGGTGGATATGGCATGGTAATTGGAGGAAACCGAGAGGGCTCCTTCCATTTCCGGCGAGGTTTCCTATCTCCTCGGGTATGCTTCCTTATGCGCGAAGATGCGTCGCCATGGATGGAAAGGAGGCGGTGGCGTGCGGGGAAGGTGATCCGAGGTGATCCGGGGCGATCCGGTGGCCGGAGACGAAGGATCTGACAGGTGGCCCCCACCTGTCAGCGGGCGAAACAGAAAAGGAAGGGCCGACAGGAGGGCCACACCTGCCAGAGGGAGGAAGGGGGCGCGGCTGAGACTAACAGGTGGACCAGGCGGGGCGGGCGCGGGAGAGAGAGGGGGGAAAGCGGCGCCGACAAGCGGGCCCCACTGGTCAGTGACGCACGGGTTGGACTGGGCTGGGCTCGGTTACTTTGGAGGTTGAGGCCCGTTTTGATTTTTAATTCTTTTCTGATTTAAAATAAATCCAGTAATTCATATATTTGTTTAAGGGTTGAATCACCGTTGATAAAAATTTGTAAAAATTCCTAAAATTATATTTTGGCCTCTAGTTTATCTCATAAAATTTTCAGGTCCATATTTTGTGTATTTATCCCTGTTTGGCTTTATTTGTGTTCTTTTGTGATTTTCCTTTACTAAATAAATCCAGAAATGATTTAAATAATATTTTTCTTTTATTTTATTTGTTTTTATTTCTTGGGGTGTTACACAATGTACTCCGCAAGACTCAACTTTAAGTCTACCAATAATATAGCGGAGTATGAAGGGATTTTACTGGGACTCCGAAAAGCACGTGCTCTAGGGGCTACAAGAGTTGTTATAAAGACAAATTCTCAAATAGTAGCAGGGCACGTAGATAAAAGTTTTCAAGTTCGACATCCACAGCTTGCAAAGTACTTAGAAGAAATCCGTAAGATCGAAGCACACTTCAAGGGTATTTCCATCCGGAGCTGTGAATATACCAGAAGAAGCTTTTTATGAGGAGCTCGGTACACCTCTACAGAGATTCTTTGCATTCCAAGTGCAGATTGGAAAAATTCAATCATGGAACTTTTACAAGGAGGGACAAATTTGCCTGAAGAGCCACAGCTTTCAAGATTGAAACTCAGAGCCAGAAATTATCAAATAATCAACGGTATTTTATACAAGGCCGGAGTATGTTCCCCTCTACTCCGATGTATATCTCAAGCCGAAGGTCAAGAAATTCTTCGGGAAATCCATGAAAGACTTTGCGGTAGCCATTTGGCCCCTCGAGCTTTGGCAGGAAAAACACTTCGCCAGGGGCTTTATTGGCCTACAATAACAGCTGATGCGGAGAGCTTGGTCCGCACTTGTCAAGGATGTCAGTGGATGGGTCGACGGAGTCATCGCCCACCAACAACTCTTCAAGTTATTGCTCCAGTATGGCCTATGGCCAGATGGGGTATGGATTTAATTGGTCCCTTTCCAGTAGCCAAGGGAAATTTGAAGTTTGTAGTGGTAGCTATTGAGTATTTTTCTAAGTGGGTAGAAGCAGTAACCTTAACAGCTATCACTTCGAACAATGTACAGAAATTCTTCTGGAAGAATATCATTTGCCGATTCGGAGTGCCTAGACAACTCACAGTTGATAATGGAACACAGTTCGATGCAGAACCTTTCAGGAAGTTTTGCGAAGATCTAGGCATCCAGTTATGTTTTGCTGCAGTGAGGCATCCTCAGTCTAATGGAGCTGTAGAAAGAGTCAATGGAAATATTTTGTGAGGGCTAAATCGAAGGATAGTAGGATTAGCAAAAGGACTGTGGACCGAAGAACTTCCGAAGATTTTGTGGTCCATTCGGACTACGCAAACAAGGTCCACAGGTTTTACCCCATTCAGATTGCTATTCGGAGATGAAGCCATGACTCCAACTGAGCTCAAAGGAGGATCACTTCGCAGCACCGAACCAGAGATTGAAGAAGAAAGACAAGCTTCGCTAGATTTAACGGAGGAGACAAGACTTCGAGTTGTGGCTAATTTATCAAAATATCACCAGCAGACGAAGGCTTGGTTTGACCCGAAGGTTAAGTTCAATGAGCTTAAACCGGGTCATCTCGTTTTGCGAAGCATCATAGCGCCAGGAAAATTAGGAAATAAATGGGAAGGTCCGTACCTAATTGTTCGTTCAGGACGTCCTAGCTCTTTTAAACTAGCTAATTTAGAAGGTGAAGAGTTAGCGCATACTTGGCATGCGGAGCACCTAAAGCGATACTTCGCATAAGGGCTCCTTGTAAATCACTTGTAATCTTCTGAATTAATAAAGCATATGGTTTAGATAGTGCCTTCCCCTCATAAACTTCCAGATTCCGAGTGGACGCACTAGAACCGCGGGGTTGACCGAGAGGGAAGTGTCATAAAGCTGAATCATATTTTCAGACTTCGAACCATTGGTTCGAAGTTTCCGACGTGGGGGCTGACATAATCCGGAGTCCAAACCACCGGCTTGTAGGCATCCGTAAAAGAGCCCAAAACCACGTCATACGGAGTCCAAGCCATCGGCTGGTAGACATCCATAAAAGAGTCGAAGGTGACAAAAATATGCGGAGCCCAAGCCACTGGCTTGTAGGTATCCGTAAAAAGAGTCGAAGGCGACCAAAATATGCGGAGCCCAAGTCATTGGCTTGTAGGTATCCGTAAAAAGAGTCCAAAGAGACCACTGCGAACTCCGAAACATTGGTTTGACAGAATTCGCAAAAAAGAGCCGAAGGTGGCCAAAACAAAACAGAGTTTGAGCCATGAGCTTCGAATGTCTGTTAAGATAGTCCAAAGTGACAAATTATCTAAGACACTAAAGTGTCCGAAAAGTTATCTCAAGTGATTTCTTTCAAAAACAAAGGGTACTAAGTTGCCATTCTTCAGACTAAAATAGTCGAAGACATTTTATAAGATTTTAAAAGATCTTTAAATTACAGAGGGGCTCCGAACTCCCAAAATTGTACTCCGAAGTTTTTTCTTTGTGCCTAACCATCTTTAAATACAATTCGAAGTTGCTTACGCCCAAAGAGGGGCTAATAAATAGGGAGACAATTTTAATCGATATTTATTATTCAAACGAATATGATTACAGATTACATCATGAAAAATTGGTATCTATACCAATAAGGAATCGAAGACCTCTTCGATCTCTAGAGCTAGGGTTGGAATGACTAGTTCCAGTGCCGGGAGTTCTAACAACTTTACGTTTAACTCTTTTGCCTCCCTTCGAAGCTCTAAAGTCTTTTTGTTCTTGTTGAAGCTCGGCCCAAGTTCGAAGCCGTTCGGGGCTCCTTTCCCAGCTTCCAAGTTCTTCAGACTTTTTACTTCGAGCTTCATCTTCGTCTTCAGACCATATAACGTCTTCAGAAGACGAAGTTTCCAAGTTAACCTCTTTTTCTTCCTCTTTAATATAAGATAGTATATCTTTGCTTACTTCGAGCGTAATTGCACCGGAGCTATCTCGAGGAACTAAAAATCGAGGGCGCTTGTAAAATTTTAAAAGATCAAAGGTAGCCCATAATGAGCGAAGTTCGTCATTAATGTCTAACACTTCGACATCTTCCATATGAGGCAAAGCCTAAAAACATGATAAACAAATTTTCATTCATAAATGTACATAAGCGTAAAGCTTTACATAGTCAAAGATCCTAAGACATATCTAAACATGTGGGTTCGGAGGAGGCTGACTGCTCGAAGCTTGGGTCCGATCCTGCTTCTGGCGCTGTCCTTCGTCAATCCATGCCTTGATCGTAGAACGACCTTCGGCTCTCCATGAAGTTTGGAAGGCTTGCCAAGCAGCGGCCACACCTTCGGAAGGAGTGAGAAGCTGATCGTCGTCGAAGGTAATTGGGCCCTCTCCTGCGCTCGGAGCTATCGATTGACCTAGATCCTCGTAGTAACAAAGTAGTCCAATGACAGCCACTTGTCTGGAGAGTTCTCCGTAATGAATGCCTGCTGTCTTCATCTGCTTCACTACTCCTTGAATCCTTTTCAGTCGGCGCAGCAAGGAAATGTTGTCATCTGAAGGAAGCATTCCAGTAGTACCGAAGTACTCCAAAATGCCTAGCAGTTGATCCATAACCTCCGCAGCTACCTTCTCGGACTTCAGCTTATCTTCGATTAGCGCATCCTTCGTCGAAGTTAGCTCTTCCAGAACTCCGGAGAGTCTAGCAGCCTCTATAGTCAAGGAATTCTTTTGATTCAAAAGCTGGCTAGCTTCCTCTCGGAGCTTGACAAGCTCGGTCCCCGCATTAGCGTGCTCCGCCTGCATCTTTTCAACTTCTGCTCGAAGCACTATTCTTTCTGCTTCAAGCTCCTTGTTCGCAGCCTCCAAGCCTTGTCTGGCCCTGCGCTTCGTTGACACCATGTTGTCCATATGAGTCACTCGGACTTCGGAGATAGTGAGATTCCATTGAAGAGTTGCGTTTTCCTCTCGAAGGTGAGCGATTTCTCGTTCATTTGATATATTCGCAGCTCGGGCCAAGACTGTTTGCTGCGAAAAGAAAAAACCAAGGTAAGAAATTATTTGTATTTAAATTTGGTGTTATTTCACAGATGCTTCGTACCTAGTAAGCTGCGCGTTCCATAACAGCGTTAAGCTCTGAGCTCTCCGCCTCGCTCAAAATGGCCACCAAGTTTGTCTCCCCAATGTCGCGACTAGCTCGATCCAAAGGCTCGAGCAAAGTCCGAAGACCCATTCTTCGCTCTAAGAAAGGAGCTAGAAGGGGGAGCATACTTAAAGCTTGTTGGTCATCTTCGTTTGACGAAGGCCTGGAGTGTTGAGCTGTAGTCTTCGGAGCCCCCGGAGACTGACCCCCCTCGGTATATTGGCTCTCGTCTGTTGACTCAGACGGAGTTGATCCAGAGCTCGCAGCAGGGAGGGGGTCCATTTTTCCTTTGCCTTTTCTAGGCCCCATTTGAGTGGCTCCTTGGATTGGCTCGGAAGCTGTCGAAGGTCCAAGAACTATATCTTCAGGACGGACCTCTTCCACAGAAGTGGACTCTGTAAAAACAAAGGTATTATACTTTGTATAATTTCGCATTTTAAAAAAAAGGGGGATAAAATTATTCGAAGTTTACCTTCGACATTCTGGCGGCGAGTAAGCATTGGACTGCTTGGCGGATCGAAGGCGAGATCTTCGTCCGAGTCAAGCGTCAAATCTTCGACTGCAGGAACATTTTCCTAAACAGTCCTTGTTGTTTCATCTGGAATCGAAGTCATAGTGACTTCGACTCCACTTTCATCCGTAGGAACTTCGTCCTGAGGTAAAGCCTCTTGAATTGCCGAAGTCCTTGTTTGCTCAAGGTTCTCTTGAGACTCCGGCACGTTCGCAGGTACTTCAACTTGTGCAGTTCCTTGAGCTGCATCTTCGTCAATCAACCTCACAAGTAACCTGCCTTCGTCCTCCTGGGAATCGAAAACTGAAGCCCTTGGGCACGAAGGTGCAGGGTTCTTTGGCTTTCGAGCCACCTTCTTGACCGGAGTCTTGGCGGAGCTCGAAGTCCCAGCTTCAGCTTTCCTCTTCTTGGGTCCTTTCTCCAAAGGCACCCAATCCACCAAAGGGGGCGGAACGATTTCCAGCATTCCCCACACTCTGTTAAATGTTTCCCAACTCCCGACCAACTTTATTCTCCATTCTTTTTCGGTCGGAGTTGGAACACCCAAAATCTTCTCCGAAGCCCGTATGATTTGCTCCGAAATTATAGGGGCTGAAGAAGCTAAAAAATGAGTTAAGTTAGTTAATTCTTCAAATAAATATACATGGAGTATGTTATTTTCGAAGTTACCTGCAGGACTCGAAGTTGAGGAAATTTTTCGGAGACCGCCTTCCGAATCCTCTTCGAAGATGATAGGCCAGTTGGCCATCAGGGGAGAAATTTGGAGCCCGAGGAATTCTTCGGCTATGTCTCGCATGCTCAACCGATGACTGATCTTTTGAAGCAAGCTAAGGCGAGCTTCGAGCTGACCCTGGTCTGGATGCACAAGGGCTTCCTTTCGGAAGTTGATGTCTTGCAGAGGTCCAGCTGGACGGTTTCTCACCCCAACTTCGGCATAAAACCATTTCATGATCCAGTCTGTATACCATCTAGCGTTGATGGCCTTAGCAGGAAACCGAAGGGCGTATTCATCCCGAAGTCTGAAATCGATGCTTCCGAAGGCCACTACCATTTTTTCACCTCCGGGGCCTACGAAGGTCTTTGGTTGGCACGAAGCTCTATGCAACGCAGCGAAGATTTCTGCCCTCCCCTCACAACCTTTGGCTCGCAACGCCCATTCGAAGATGGCTAAACGAGCTACTGCATTCGGAGAAAGTTGGGGGAGAGTGACGTGGAACAGATCTAATACCTCAGCCAAGAAATCCACTGTCGGAAGACCTAAGCCAGCTTTGAAGAAGGCTTCGAAGATAACCACCTCTCCGGGTCTTGGTGACGGGATAACTTCCTTTCCAGGTTTGCGGATCATAACTCCCGAACTAATTTTGCCCTCTACTGCGGCCGCCAGTGATTCTCTTTTGCAGGTTGAAGGCCCCAGTTGGAAGGATTGATCCATGTATTTTGTTGATGCCGGGAAGAGGCCTTGATCGCCAACATTTTGGGGATTTCCTCCTCCCGCCGCCATGGTTGTTGCTGCGGGTGTTGGAGCTGCCGTCGCCAATGACACAGCCGCTGCTGCAGCAGCAGCCTGCTATTGAGCCAGGGCTGAAGGTGCTCCAGAACCTTTGGTTTTCACCATTGAAACTAATGAGTTGCTTTGGAAGAAGAATGGAGGCTAGGGCTCAAAGAATGGCTTGTTTGCAAGAAAGCGGTGGAATGGTACTCAGGAAAGGTCTAGGCCTTCTATTTATAGCCCAGACTTTACATTTTTACCGTTTGCCCATGCCGTTTCGCATTCCTAACCGTTACTTTGCTCCGAAATTAAAGCATTTCGTAACTTCCGTTAGAAGAAAGAAGCTAACGACTATTTCTTCTAAGTCTAAAAAGGCTTTCAAACTTCCTGAGTTAGTTCTAAGTTACTTCGAATATAATTTTATTAGAAACTGATTCAAAGTTTACACCTCCACATAGTTCGGAGATGGTTTAATCTGCTAACCCCTACGCATGATTATTTTTCTTGCGCATATTGCTCTCCTAACATTACAGATCTAGCGGAGAAGCGTATTCGAGAGGCTACTGTTGGGGGAAAATATTCCATCCTCAGGGTTATTGCAGTAACAACACAAAGGCAGATAATGGATTCGAAGGTTTCCAACATGCATCTTCGGAGATGCCTTGAGTCAAGCTCGAAGTATGAAGATGGACCTTAGTTCGGAGTATATCCTCGAACATGGACTTTTCCAGGATCTTCTTTGCCAGCTAAGATGGAAGACTTATCTTCTTTCTTGTTAGATTAGTCTTATACCATTTTAGCCCTATTGAGGGCACCGAATAGTTTTCACTATGTCGGTTGTAATAGAGGGGTACAAAGGTCTTTTCCTTAATGTTTAAGCCTATAAATACCCCCCGTTTTGCCCTGTAAAGAGGACCGAATACAAGTTATTCAATACACACATTCAAACTATTCTAAGTTATTATCCTTTCGGAGGCTTAGAATAGTTCACTTCGCAAACACTTCGTTTGTTAGTTTCTAATCTCCAGAAACATGTTAGCGTAATCTTTTACGCCAACAAAGATAGACCATAGTCCGAAGATGAAGCTGGATAAAGATCCTTTTCACGTCAACGCCGTCAACCTCGGCGAGAAGAAGGTGTTGATTCGGCCAGAACAGGCTGAGTCGGCTAAGGGGAAGGATGTAATTGTTGGAGAACCACACACTCGCACGCTCATACCAAAGAACCCCGAGGTTGGAGTGTGGAAACAAAACATTAACACCCCTTCGACTAAGGCTCACAAGAGGCCGAAGGTAACATATAACATGCTGTTGAATAAACATCAGAGACGGGCCAAGGAAGCAGGTCCACACGCTAAGCTAAAATAGCCGAGGGGTCCAAGACTCTTGAAGGGTGGC
The DNA here is from genome assembly GCA_019279435.1 of Zizania palustris. Lineage (NCBI taxonomy): Eukaryota > Viridiplantae > Streptophyta > Magnoliopsida > Poales > Poaceae > Zizania > Zizania palustris. The sequence goes on from JAAALK010000284.1 coordinate 50,995,650, forward strand.
TTAGGGCTGAAGCAGATGAACCCTCCGTATAGTGGTTTCAGGCCACAGTGGCCTGACACTCTGCACGGTGGTTTTGAGCAACAATGGCCGAACCCCCCGTACAGTGACTTCGGTCCCCAATGGCTGAACCGCGCACCATGCTGGACTTCTCCGATGGGGGGATTCGGCCCGCATTGGCCGAACGTACCTCCAGCCTGGCAGGACCCTTCGCTGGTGTTGTCCGAAACACCATCAACTCTACCGAACCCCCTTTCGGGTAACGGGTTTGGCGCTCAGTGGGCGAGGCCACTAGAGCCACCGATGCCTCCGCCGTATGAGTGGGTGGGGACCCCATGGGCTCCGTACGTATCCGTGTCAGGGTACCCTCTGCAACCTAACACTATGCCTTGTTTTCCTTCAGAGTATTATGGATGGCAGGGGAAAACAGGCGCAGCGGAGGTGGGCATCGTCCACAGACTGTTCGTGGTGCCTCTGAATCGGACCATGTAGAGCGAAGCCGAAGGGTGTGAGCACGCCGAGGCCGAGGTCAGGGAGTCCGAAGCCATCACCATCAGAGTTGGGTCTCAGGAAGTCCAAATCCCGAAGACTTCATCACCGAGGTCTGACGGAGGTAAGTCTCCTGCTTCGACTGGGCTCTGCGCCGAAGCCCGGCTCGATCGGCCGAACAAGGCCGGTCTGTTTGTCGGGGTCCGCAGCGAAGGCCCCTCTGAGTGCAGGGTGCACAAGGCCGAAGGGCACACTACCACTTCGGCCGGAATTAATGGAGGCTGAACAGTAACACCCGGCATAAAGCCACAGCCATCTTGGACACCTCCGGGCATGTCCAAATTACAGAAGAGACACCTACAATGACTACGGGCACAAGAGATGCGCGAGAGGGAGGCTGAGGCCGAGCGCGATGCTATCTTCGAAGAAATCCGCCCTCGGCCAGCTACAAAACAGGTATGGAGGGAGAAGCCGGTTGAGATAACCAACCCGGCTCCGACTCCGAGTGACAACGACGACGACATGCTCGACGACGATTACCCACCCATCTCTGAAGGGCCCGCACCCCAGGTGATGGACATCAACATCGTCACGCTGCCTGCCGAGTTCGCCCTACCACAGGACGAGGCCGAGGTCACTCAATTGATCCTCGGTCCACGCAACGCCATCTTCGAGAAGCCTGAGGACTCGGCTCGCCATCTAAAGCCTCTCTATGTCAGAGGTCACATCGATGGAAAGCCGATTTCGTGGATGCTCGTCGATGGCGGCGCCACTGTTAACTTAATTCCTTATTCGTTGTTCAAATAACTTGGCAGGGATGAGGATGACCTGAAGAAGTGAGGAGCCATGCTGAATAGTGTGGGCCTCGTGGCTCCAGAAGTGCTGAGTCATTGTCAACGATAGTCAATGAGGACTGAGGAAGAGAGGAGATCTGCTGTTTCATGGGCCGCGTGTGACTCAGGTACACGGGCAGCAAGCGACTGTCGGGCAGAGGAGGCTGCAAAGTCGGGCTGGCCCAATCCGGGTGCATGGGCCAGAAGCAGTAGAAGACCCACTGGGCTGTTGACCAGGACTGACTCAGGTACACGGGCGGTGAGCGATTGCCGGGCTGAGAGAGCTGCGGAGTCGGGCCAGCCCAATCCGGGTACCTGGTGCAAAGCCGGTGGAGGCTTTGTCAGTTTCGGCATAAAACTGACAACCGTCGATCTTGTATTCGACTGTCCAGAAGAGAAGCCGTAGTCGCTACGAAAGCTGAGCTTCCGGATAAGTCATCTGTAACTCTAGGCCCATAGTCAGTCAGTCGTGTCTGTAAAAATTCCTAAGGGCAGTAGAGTCTTTTCCTTTATTTTTGAGTCTGTAAAAACCCTAAGGGGCTGGTAGAATATTCCTAGTGTTGGGAGCCTATAAATAGGACCCCAATCCCTAGGGTTTGGACTACCCCTTTGTGCTGAAATCAAATCCACTCTTTTGGGTCACTTTTTGTCTTTTACATTGCCTCTCTCCTCTCTTGGTTCCCTGCTTGCGCCGCCAGGAAGCACTTGCTCCTGTGTTTAATGCTTTGCTTTTAATGCTGCAGTAAATGCCCTATTTCATTGTGTGTTGCATCTGCAAAGGTTTTAAATGGCTGCATTTCATTAGCATAGCAAGTTTTCCCGTGATTTTTGAGGCTTTGGAGGCTTCGGCTGGGTGTGTTCTTCATTCTAGTAGTACTAGTTCTTGCTGTTGCAAGTAGTACTACTTCCCTGCAGCTACAGTGTTCTGTGCAGCTTTTCACCTTCTACTGCACAGCTTTTTGATCAAAGCTGACAGGGTCTATTACCTTTTCTGGCTGTGTCTCTGGCGAAGTCTTTCTCTGTTCGAAGCCCCTCAGCTCCGTGAGACAGGCTTCGACTTAACATCTTCGAAGGCTTCGCTCAATCTTCGATCTTCGGTGTGCGGTCTGTATTGATAAGCTTCGAAGTATTTTTCTGAACGGACAGCATCGCATACTTCGAACAACATTCTCCGAATCTAGCTGTACGAAGTCCACACTTCGGTAGGTTTCGAAGTTGAGTTCGAAGCTTGTCATTTCTGATAGACTTTGATTTGATTTCCTTGTGGCGTGTCAACCTTCGTAGTTGATTTTCTGTCGTGTGACAGACTTCGCTTCTTTGTTCGAAGGTTGTCCTTTTGAGTGTTGTGTTCGAAGCTTTCTGCTCGAAGGTTTTGCTTCGAAGCTTTCAGTTCAAAGTTGTGTTCGAAGTTTTGTCTTCGAAGTGCACACTTCGAAGCAGGCTCCGACTCTGTCACTTTGCTCCGAAGCTCTTTGTTCGAAGCTGTGTTCGAAGCCTTGTCTTCGAAGTACATACTTCGATCCAGGCTCCGGCATTGTCTTACTTCGCTCCGAAGTACACTTCGCCACTTGCCACTTCGAACTAGGCTGGACCGTGACACCTTCGGCATCTCAGACAGGCTCCGTCACCAACCTCCGAAGCAGACCTCGACGTGCGAAGGGGGCTTCGCCAAGTTCCGTACAGGAGACAAATTTGGACAGTAACTTCTCTTTTCATCTTACACATACTTAGATCATTTCATTGAGAAGTTTAGGCCTATTACACCATGTTCATCTGCCTAGTTGCACTTATTTAATAAATCTCAGATTACAATCTTTTGCTTCTAGGTTAGAAACCTTTAGACTTAGGCCTTTTGTTTATTTCCTGCTGTGTACTCTTTTGAGGTGCGTTGGGTATTTGGGAACAGGCCATTGATTCGAAAGAATTTTTTAAGGCGCCCATTCACCCCCCCTCTGGTCGCTACTTTCGGTCCTACAAGAAGACCAACTTGATGCTCAATGGATTCAACGGCGAGAGCTCCGAGGCTAAGGGCGTACTCTCTATGGAGTTGACGGTGGGCAACAAGACGTTGCCAATAGCATTTTTCGTCATCGACGTGCAAGGTAATTATAGCGTACTACTCGGGCGTGACTGGATTCACGCGAACTGTTGCATTCCTTCTACTCTACACCAGTGCCTGATACAGTGGGACGACGATGAGGTGGAGGTCATTCCCGTGGATACTTCAGCCCAAGTAGCATTGGCCGATGTATTGGTTGACGCCGTCCATAACAAAGTAGAGTGTCTGTCAGGTAGAGATCTTTCGGATTATGATTTCGTTATCGTATTCGGGGGATGGTTTGTACCAGTGTCTATAAAGCCGGCTGGAGTAGCACGGCTGTTTTTGTATTAATAGCCATGTCTAGCAAGAGTAATCTAGATTGGCTAAAGTCTCGTGTGGAGCAATATCGGTCTAGTAAAGACGGTATCGCCGAAGCCATTGGGGACTTTAGCAAAGTAGATAAATTAGGACAAGGTTTTGCGTCGGCCGACCCCTTGGAGGAAGTTGACATAGGTAATGGTAGCATCCCAAGGCTGACTTTTGTAAACCAACATTTACAGCCCAATGAAAAGGCTAAAGTAATAAAGTTACTTCGGTCGTATGTCGATTGTTTCGCATGGGAGTATAGCGAGATGCCAGGGCTAAGCCACGAGCTTGTGGAGCATCGGCTACCTATCAAGTCTGGATTTAGGCCTTATAAGCAGCCTCGCCGCCGCTTTAACTCGGCTGTTTACGACCGAGTTAAAGAAGAAGTGGAGCGACTACTCAAGGCTCAATTTATTAGGCCATGCAGGTACGCGGAATGGGTTGCCAACATTGTGCCTGTAGAGAAGAAAGGGAGCGACAAGATACGGGTATGCATTGATTTCAGGGATCTGAACAGAGCCACTCCAAAGGATGAGTATCCAATGCCGATAGCCGACATGCTGATCAACGATGCTTTAGGACAAAAGGTACTAAGTTTTCTTGATAGCAATGCTGGTTATAATCAGATCTTTATGGCTGAAGAGGACGTCTACAAGACTGCCTTTCGATGCCCTGGTTTTGTCGGTTTGTTCGAGTGGGTCGTCATGACTTTTGGTTTGAAAAATGTCGGCGCCACATATCAGCGCGCTATGAACTTGATCTTTCATGACTTGTTAGGAGTTATGTTAGAAGTTTACATCGATGATGTCGTAACCAAATCGGACGCTATGGGAAACCATTTAGCCGATTTGAAGGTTGCTTTCGATAGGATGCGACAGTATGGGCTGAAAATGAACCCACTCAAGTGTTCTTTTGGCGTGTCGGCGGGCAAGTTCTTAGGTTTCATGATTCATGAGAGAGGCTTGAGAAGATTAGAAACATTACGGCGCCGACATGCAAAAGGGATGTACAATAATTGCTAGGCAAGATGAACTATTTGTGTCGCTTTATATCCAACTTGTCTGACAAGATTGATGCATTTGTCCCCATACTCCGGCTAAAGAATGAAGTCGAGTTCACCTGGGGGGGCAAGCCAACAAAGTGCTTTCGAAAAGATCAAGGAGTGCTTGTCATCACTGCCTGTGGTGAGAGCACCTAAAGCCAGGATTCCATTTCGGTTATACATCACCACTGAAGATAGCGTGATTGGAGCCGTGCTAACCCAAGAGGTAGAGGGAAAAGAGTACATCATCACATTCTTGAGCCACCGCCTGTTGGACGCTGAAACTAGGTAAGCGTTTGTAGAACGATTGTGTTTATCACTTTACTACGTGTGCACCAAATTGCGCCATTATCTTCTCTCTACTACATGTGTTGTCGTTTGCCAAACCGATGTTATAAAGCACATGTTATAGAAGCCGATCCTAAGTGGAAGAATCGGAAAATGGGCTTACGCGTTGATTGAGTACGACTTGGCCTACGAACCCCTGTTAGCGATGAAAGGCCAAATCGTAGCCAACTTTATAGTTGACCACCAAATAGATGTCAGCTGGAGTGACAACATTGCTCTAGTTGAGGTAGTGCCATGGAAGCTTTATTTTGACGGTTCGGCTTGTAAGAGTGGCCAAGGTATTGGAATGGTTCTCATATCACCTAATGGAATGCACTTTGAAACTTCGGCCCGTCTAGAATTTTCTTCCACTAATAACCAAGCCGAATACGAAGCCTTATTGCTAGGTCTTGAATTGCTAGAATCTGTAGGTGCTAGACATGTCCACGCATATGGTGATTCTTTGTTAGTAGTACAACAAGTAGCTAAAAGTGCTTAATGCTTTAACAACTTGCTAAATAGTTACTTGGATAGATGTCTAGATATAGTTGCTACTTTCAATGACTTCAAAATCTCTCACGTAGCAAGAGAAGTCAATTCAGTCGCAAATGATTTGGCTCAGCAAGCATCTTGTTGGCGTAAAAGATTACGCTAACAAGTTTCTGTAGATTAGAAACTATCAAACGAAGTGTTTGCGAAGTGAACTGTTCTAAGCCTCCGAAAGGATAACAACTTAGAATAGTTCGAATTTGTGTATTGAATAACTTGTATTCGGTCCCTATTACAGGGTTAAACGGGGGGTATTTATAGGCCCAAACATTAAGGAAAAGACCTATTTACCCTCTATTACAACCGACATAGTGGAAACTATTCGGTACCCTCAATAGAGCTAAAATGGTAAAAGACTAATCTAATGAGAAATAAGATAAGTCTTCCATCTTAGCTGGCAGAAAAGATCTTAAAGAGCCTTAGTTCGAAGATATACTTCGAACCAAGGTCCTTTTTCATAATTCGAGCTTGACTCAGGACATCTCCGAAGATGCATGTTTGGGAAACCTTTGAATCCATTATCTGCTTTTGCGCTGTTGCTGCAATAACCCTGAGGATGGAATATTTTCCCCCAACACATCTAGTCACCAAGTCAGGAGAGGAAAATTTTCTGTGTTGGAGAGGCTGATGCTGGGTCTCACTACCGAAGCCAGTAACGGTGGGCATGCGCACCCTCCGGGTTAAACCACTCTGGCTACCGAAGGCCACTGCGCGCCAAGGTCCCTGGACCAGAGCAGTCTGCCAACCGTGAGACCTGGCGCACTGGAGTCTGTAGGCCGAAGCCTCCCACACGGAGAAGGCTCCCTGGAGTCCGAACCCTCTGGAGGGCTCCGACCCATCACACTCCGAACGACCACCCCGGCCAGGCTTCGGTAGGAGCTGGAATGGCTCGAGGGGCACCTCGAAGTCAGTAATTTAGAAGTTTTTTCAGAAGGTGGACCAGCGAGACCCTTTGAAACCTATAAGGGCGATTGGAGAGTCCCAATCATCCAGTATTTGAGAAACCCTAGCCAAAGGGTTGATTGGAAGGTTCGGTGACAAGCGTTTAAATTCGTGTTGATGGACGACACATTGTATCGCCGAACCATCGACGGAGTATTATTGAAGTGTTTAGACCAAGAGCAATCCTAGGTGGCTACGGGAGAAGTCCATGAAGGGCTTTGCGGCACTCATAAGTCGGCCCAAAAAATGAGTTGGATGCTCAAAAGAGCGGGTTTTTATTGGCTGACTATGATTGAAGATTGTTTCAAGTACTATAGAGGGTGTGAAGCATGTCAGAAGTTTGGCAATATTCAGTTGGCTCCTGCCTCATTGCTCAATCCTATTGTCAAGCCATGGTCATTCCGAGGTTGGGGTTTAAACTTCATCGGCCAGATTCACCCTCCTTCCTCAAAAGGGCATCGGTTCGTGTTGATGGCGACGGATTACTTCACTAAGTGGACCGAGGCCGTACCACTCAAGAACATGACCCACAATGAGGTACGTGATTTATTTTGAAGCACATTATACATTGATTCAGCATTCCTCAAACTCTTACTACAGATCAAGGTAGTTCATTTGTTTTTGGAGAAGTAAGGGACTTCGCCGAATATTATGGTATTAAGTTGATAAACTCTTCACCTTACTATGCTCAGGCCAATGGTCAGGCCGAGTATAGTAATAAAACTATGATTAAGCTCGTTAAGAAGAAAATTGAAGAGTTTCCTAAAGGTGGCATGAAGTGCTTTTCGAGGCACTATGGGCTTGTAGAATTGCAAAGCACAGTGCTACCAAGGTCAGTCCATATGAGTTGATATGGACAAGAGGCCGTTCTGCCTGTAGAGGTAGATCTTAGCTCCTAAAGAGTGTTTAAGCAAGATGGCTTATCGGTCGATGAGTATTAAACTCTTCTAAAGGATAATCTAGAGGAAGTGATCGATAAGAGACTAAGGGCTTTAGAAGCCATAGAAGTAGACAAGAAGAGAGTAGCTAAAGCCTACAATAAGAAGGTTAAACCAAAATCGTTTCAAATAGGAGACTTGGTGTGGAAAACAATTTTACCCTTAGGCACGAAGAGTCCCAGTTTTGGTAAATGGTCACCTAGTTGGGAAGGTCCTTTTAAGATAGCCGAAATCGCTCCCGGCAACACATACGTGTTGGAATCCCTGCAGGGAGAGCGGTTTTGAAGAGCCCTGAATGGTAGATATTTGAAAAGGTATTTCCCAAGCGTGTGGCAAACAACATAGAAGGTGTCAAAAAGTCGATATGGATGTATCGTCTTCAGAGCATTGTGCTTTTAGTTCACTTAGTTCACTAAAAGGCAGGGGGCATGTGTTGATAGCAAAAAATGGCATTAATGGCTGAGATTGTAAAAATATCAATTTTGGTGATTTGGGCCAAAAATATACATGTCCAGGGTTAGGCCGAAGCCCTACGGGGCCGAAGGTCCATTGGTTCATGGGCTCTGAAAGCCTCTAGCCAGCCCACGGACTTCGCCAGGAAGCCTTCGGAGGCCCACGCCATCGAAGCTTCGGCCCGAGGAGCAGGCCTCGACGGGCCTAGCCGAAGCCCACTTTGGCAGAGATGGAGTTGTATGCGATTCTAGCTCAGTTTTATCTCCATCCGGCTGGGTTAATAGCAGATTAGATCAGAAATTAAGTCCATATAAGTAGAGAGGCGAGGCCAGCGTAGAGGCCCGCCCCAACACAAACCAAACCAAAGCCCTAGCTTTGATCGTATTAACTTTACCTTTATTTTCCTGTACCTCTTCGTGGGTTTGCTTGGAAGCCCTCCGCCGGCCACTACGGAAAAGTGGTAACCCTTGTTACTTCACTTGTGAAGTATCCGTTAATCTACGTAATAGATTGCTATCGCCTTGTTACTTCGCCTGTGAAGTATCTTCTAATCTGCGTAACAGATTGCTACCTTCGCTACTAGCGCAACACTTAGCAGAATTCGGTCCTCATGCCGAATTGGTACTTCGAATCCTCTTTGTTGCAGGATTCCACGTTCGGAGCTACTTCGTTGGAGGTGTCCGGAGCTGAGAGATCGGTTTTGGAGGTCACCAGGACAACATTTGGCGGGATTGCAGGCTCCGACAACAGGCTTCACCAGCACACTTCGTCGTAACGGGCTTCGCCACGACCATACGCCGCATTGGACGAAGTCACGCTCGTGCGAAGTCCTCGCATCATTAATCCGTAGTTTGCTATATCAGAGACCTCACGCCAAACCCCGCCGTTCGGAGGTGACCATCGTGTCCAGATTCGTTCGGAGTTCATCTTCGGCCTTATCAGTCCGAACGCCGAAGCACCATTCGGCGAGACAGCTCGCACTAGACGCCGAAGGTACACTTCGGTGACCCTTTCGCATCAGACTTCGAAGTAGATAGGCTCCGACCGGTTTGCTGATTTTTATCTGTTTAATATATTTCTTTCGGCTAATTGGATTATTTTATGTGATCTGATTGTCTGGCGACTCCACCCCCCTTATCACGACTAAGGGTAGTCAGAACACGACGACGGAGCTGCGTCATGCTTAGGCTTGTCCCTAAGTATCCGCACACTTTTGGATCGTCGGACTGACACAAGTGTGGGGTCACGTTTCCGTGTCAACAGGCTTCTTGTCCATACACTAACTCATATGGACTAACTTTAGTGGCACCGTGCCTTGCAACTCTACTAGCCCATAAAGCTTCGGAAAGCACCTCAAGCCACCTCTTTGGAAACTCTTCAATCTTCTTCTTGATTAGTTTAATCATAGTTTTATTACTAGACTCGGCCTGACCATTGGCCTGAGCATAATATGGGGAATACTTTACCAATTTGATCCCATAGTATTTGGCAAAGTCCCTCACTTCTTTGGCAACAAACGAAGTACCTTGGCCTGTAGTGAGAGTTTGGGGAATGCCGAATCTGTGTATAATGTGTTTCAAGATGAAATCAATTACCTCGTGGTGAGTCATATTCTTGAGCGGCACGGCCTCGGCCCATTTGGTGAAGTAATTTGTTGCCATCAACATGATCCGATGCCCTTTTGAGGATGGAGGATGAATTTGGCTGATGAAGTCTAAGCTCCAGCCTCGGAACAGCCATGGTTTGATAATAGGATTGAGCATCGATGCTGGTGCTAGCTAAATATTGTTGGACCGGAAACGGCGACCAGAGGGGGGGTGAATGGGAGCTTTTAAAATTTCGGGCTAAAAACTTAGCCTTCGGTTCTGTTCAGTCTTCTGCGGAACAGGCTTCGAACACAACCTTCGAAGGTCTGGTTCGGAGGTTCTTCGACACCTTCGAACACAGGCTTCGGAGTGGCAAAAGTTCGAAGCCAAGAAGACTTCGCTCCACTTACAACCCCCGAAAATCTACTCTGCTAAGTCAGTGCAGGCTCCGCACACAGGGTGCTTTGAGCAGACTTCGCACTTCACCCTTCGCAGGAGTGGACAGCCCTCTGTGGACTACGACCAAGTACTTGGCGGCAGCAACTGGTGCTGGGCTTCGTACGCGAAGGTCTACACGCACACAAAACGGACCACGCTAAGGGCTTCGACACAAGAAGCACAACGGGAAAAGATCAGGGCTTCGCTAGTAAGCAGCGAGGTCTTGCCTCGTGTTACACAGAGCGACAGCACACTGACAAAACACACCTCGCACGAAAAACAACCTTCGCCTCAACAGGCTTCGGTGCACTAAACTAGCGAAGTATGTAGATCGAGCTCAAGCAAAAAGCACAAGACAAACAGGGCTTCGCCGCTTGAACAAGGAACACTGAAAATGAACTCAGGATGTATTCAATCGAAGTGTGGCTACAGGAGCTCAACAGTAAATGCTCAAAGTGTTAAATGTTACCTACCGAGCCCCCATATTTATAGCCCACGGCTTCATCCTAAGGAAGTGACTACTTTACCCCTAGGGTTTACATCAGATTTGTCTCTACAGAACTAAGGGGTACAAAAGGTAGTCCACCTTTATTTTGGAGGCTTCTCTGTCAGCTGCAGAGGGGACAGTGTCAGCCTTTTTCAGAACAGACAGTGTCAGCCTTTACAGTGTTGACTTCTGGAACCTCCCTTCGCACGCGAGGGGTGCGGAAGCTTCGGCGAGAAGCCTGCAGCCTGTTGGCCTTCGCTCCGCCGAAGAAGACCTTCGATACAGTGACGGTTTTGAGCCGAAGCCGTCAAAGCCCTTGGGCCTTCGCACCACCACCTCCGGAGTGGATCACCACGGCTTCGCAGCTACTCCGAGCTCGAACACCGTCCGTCCGTGTACCGAAGCCATGCATGGCCGAAGCACCTCAAGTCCGAAGCCCACCTTCGGAGTACCACCCTTCGAAGTCCCTTCTTCGTCCAAGGCCTTCGCATGAAGCATTCCATGAGCACTCCGTCGCAGTGCCTCTCCCCGAGCACACTCCACGACGAGCCTCACCCGGACCATGCCTTCGATGCGCCTCGACTTCTGAGACCTTCGTCGGGCCACCTTCGAGTGTCTCCCTCCGGAGCACACTTCGAACACCTTGCCTCCTCAGAGGACTTGTTCCACCAACTCCGAAGTCACTCCATTCGGAGTACCTTCGAAGTGCCTCATTTTCGAGGACTTTGTCTCGGAGCACCTTCAGCCGGAGCCACGCTCCGCACTCTCTGCCTTCACCTGGCGCGCCTCGACCCGAGGACCGACCCGGACCACCTTCGCAGCCACCGTGACGGAGCTCCCCGCTCCCCTGGCATCAAGCCACCTGCTTGACCCAAGTTCACCTGGCTCGAACCCTGTCCGTCGCCTCCGAAGTCCCTGCGCACCACAGACAAGCAAACAAGTGTATCCAGTACTCCGGAGACCTCTCCGGGTTAGCAACCTTCGGCACACACTCCGGTGTACCGCCCAAAGTACCGAAGCCTTCGGTACAAACCCAGTCATTGCGTACTGCCGGACCCCTCCGACAGGTACACTCCGCTGCGCAGCTGCAGCAAGCAAACACCGAACACACTCCGGTGACACACCTCCGAACACCCTTCGGAGGTACCACCTCCGAAGCCCCTTCGGAGGTACCCTTCGAACAGAGGGTAAAATCCAGTCAATCACTCATCACATACACCGAAACCACCCTTGGTTTCTCAATCTCCCCCTTGATGAGTGCATTGACAACCAATTCCAGATTCAAGAAAAAGAAAAGCTTTCAGCACACAAGTGACCATAAAAACTCAGAAAAGAGCCAAAGCATGTCACTTGATAAAAGAATTTTTCTCCCCCTTTCTCAAAAGAGTAAAAGCCCTTTCGGCAAAACTCCCTTTGGATAAAAACTCCCCCTGAGTTGAGCAAATTTTTCTCCCCCTTTATGTCAAAAATCTCTCCCCCTTTCAAATTATGCCTTCTTGCGGCAGAGAACATAGCAAAATCTCTCCCCCTTTGGCAATGCAAGCATCAAGGAGCATTCAAAGATGCAAAGCTGCGAAATGAATAGAATTGCAAAGACATATAATGCAAAAATATGCCAAAATTAACACAAATGATCATGTGCTCAGCTCAATTTAACAATCTGTGAAACAAGATGATGGCATGTGATTTTGTCATTTTGAAGTAAACGCATCACCACTTAATCACAGTAGTTAGACATGAAAGGCAAGGACTGCGCAAAGCTAACAAATTCTACCCTAGACAGACAAGTCTTGTTCAAAAGGAGCTGTGAAAGCAAACTTGATGATCAATTAATTTTGTTGTTCTTTTTCTTAATGCCAGGGGTTATTTGTTTGTCCACCTTATACTTTCCAATCAAGCCAAGCCTAGGCATGAAAGCCATCTGAAGCTTAAGGCGGTGATTTTGGCATACACTACACTATCCCAGTTCAGACCAAAGTGCAAAGGTAAGCAGTCTAGAATAGAGTAGTGCGACAAACAAACCCTCCTGGATCTTTTCATTTAAACCAGGCAAATCATGGATTTTTGATTTTGATGAATTAAATATTTTGATGAGGATCCATGAATAAAGAACACATTTTTCAAGTTGCATATTTTAGCATCCAAGGAACAGTGTCTTGCTGTCAAGTAGATAAAAGATAGCTAAAAGCAGTCCACCCTAAACAAGCTAGATACAAGATTATGCGGTGAGCAAGTTTTGATTTTTAGAAAATAAAACATCATGCACAATCAATGTTCCAGACATATTTCATAGAGCTGAGCTGTCATGATTTCTTTGAATTAAAAGCAGGCATATAATAGCAAAAGATGTAAGTGCAATTCCACACATAATGAGTATATGCAAGACAATTAAAATCAGCTCCCCCTCACAAAATGCCGTAGGGATGACAAATACCAAGTTCCCCACGCAAGTAAGCAAATCGAGAAGCATCGAGGGGTTTTGTAAAAATATCGGCAAGCTGGTGTTGGGTATCAACATATTGAAGTTCAATATCACCCTTCTCATTGTGATCTCTGAGAAAATGATACCGTACATCAATGTGTTTGGTTCTGGAGTGCTGAACCGGGTTGTTTGCAATACAAATAGCACTAGTGTTATCACAGAAAAGTGGAACACTCTTATAATCTAACCCGAAATCCCGCAAAGTGGAAACCATCCACAAAATCTGAGAGCAACAGCTAGCTGCAGCAACATATTCGGCCTCAGCCGTTGATTGTGCAACACTAGACTGTTTGCGGGAAGACCAGCAAACCAGAGACGTACCCAGAAAATGACAAGTACCAGAGGTACTCTTCCTATCAATTCTACACCCAGCAAAATCCGCATCTGAATAACCTCTAAGACATAAAGATGAAGATGATGAGTACCATATGCCAAACTCAAGGGTGTGTTTGAGATACCTTAAGATGCGCTTAACCGCTTGGCGGTGCGAAGCTCGTGGCGAAGCCTGAAAACGAGCGCACAGACATACTGCGAAGTGTATGTCCGGCCTCGTGGCAGTCAAGTAGAGGAGGGAGCCGATCATGCTTCGGAACTCCTTCTGATCTACGGCTTCTCCATCTTCGTCAGGGTCCAATGCTACAGATGTAGCCATTGGAGTGGCGAGGGGCTTCGCATCAGACATGTCGAACTTCTTGAGCAGGTCCTTGGTGTACTTTGTCTGGTGGACAAAAGTACCTTGTTTGCTTTGCTTTGATTTGCAAACCAAGGAAAAAGGTGAGTTCACCCATCATCGACATTTCAAACTCCCTGCTCATGGTATCTGCAAACTCGGCAACCAAAGCATGAGAAGAGCCACCAAAGATGATATCATCCACATAAATCTGCACTAGAAGGAAATCTTTGCCATGCTTGAGAGTAAACAAAGTTTTATCAACTGAGCCCATCAAATACCCTCGCTCAAGCAGAAAAGACTTAAGTCTATCATACCAAGCCCGAGGGGCCTGCTTGAGTCCATAAAGAGCCTTATGAAGTTTAAGGACTTTATGTGGGTACTTGGGGTTTTCAAAACCAGGGGGTTGTTTTACATAAACATCTTCACCTATGAAGCCATTAAGAAAAGCACTTTTGACATCCATTTGATAGAGTTTGAATCCCCGGGATGTCGCAAAGGCAAGCAAAATCCTAATGGCCTCAAGGCGAGCAACAGGTGCAAAAGTTTCAGTAAAATCAATCCCTTCTAGTTGAGAAAAGCCCTGAGCTACAAGTCTAGCCTTATTTCTAACAATTGTTCCATCCTCCCCTTGTTTATTTTTGAAAATCCATTTTGTTCCAATGAAATGAACATTAGGTGGAGGATCAACTAAAGTCCAGACTTGGTTTCTTTCAAAATTCTCAAGCTCTTCATGCATGGCATTGATCCAACTAGAATCAGAAAGTGCATGACTAACATCTAAGGGCTCGAAAGAAGCAACAAAAGCAGCATTAGTGAAATGGGCATGAGAACGTGTTACCCTTTGATCAAGCTCACCAATGATCTGCTCGGGAGGATGCATCCTTTGGACATGATGTGGAGCCTCGCGGCGGGATGCAGTCTCCCCCTCAACTTGTGCGTTGGAGTGGTCCAAGATGACCGATGTTGAGGTAGTCGCTTCGGGACCTCGTGCCGAAGTAGTAGAAGCGGGGTCAGCTTCGGGGGTTGATGTCGAGGGTAGTAGGGGATCATCCTCGAAATCTCCGGGATCTTCATCTTCGAATAAGGTCTGTTCCATGTCGTGTTCATTTGCCTGTTCAAGAGCAGAACTAACAGAGGGGGTTGATTCATCAAAAGTCACATCACATGACTCGATGACAGTGTTAGTTTCCAAGTTATAAACACGATAAGAATGACCATGAGTAGTATAACCCAAAAAGATCCCGTCAGAAGATCGCGACTCAAATTTATCCAAATTACCACGTTTTAGGATAAAGCAGCGACAGCCGAAAACTCGAAGATGAGTAACCTTGGGCTGTCTCCCAAAACGCAGCTCATAAGATGTCAAATTTAAAATTGAGCGCAAGAAGATTCGGTTTGAGATGTAGCAAGCAGTGTTCATGGCCTCAGCCCAGAATTTTCTAGGAGTCCTATGCTCATCAAGCATCGTCCTAGCCATCTCAACCAAAGTGCGGTTTTTCCTCTCAACAACACCGTTTTGTTGAGGAACCCGTGGAGCAGAGAATTGATGTTCTATGCCATGCTCCATGCAAAAGTCAACAAAGAGACTATTTTTGAACTCGGTGCCATTATCGCTTCGAATGAATTTTAATGCACCTGGGAGTTCAGTGAAAAGTCTCAAAGCCAAGCTCCGAAAGTGTGAAAACACTTCATCCTTGCTGGCAAGAAAGAAGACCCAAGAGTAGCGAGAGAAATCGTCGACAATAACAAGTACATACCACTTGCCGCCTAAAGAACTAACCCGAGAAGGACCTACAGTGTCCATATGGAGAAGTTCTCCGGGTTGTTCAGTCATCACTGTGGTGACTGGCGAATGCGAAGCGGCAATCATTTTTCCATGTCGACATGGAGCGCAAACTAAATTCTTCTCAAACTTGAGCTTGGGCAATCCTCGGATCAAACCTAGGGCGCTCAGACGAGCGAGCAACTCAAAGCTCATATGCCCTAGTCTCCTATGCCACTTCCAAAGCTCAGAGGTCGAATGTGCAACAAGGCAATGAGAAGAACCAGACGACTCTGAAAAATCAGCTCCAAAAACTCTCCCAACTCTAAAGATCTTACACACCACAACGCCATCAGAATTGAGCACTTGCGAAGTATCGCGATGAAATCGCACTTCGAAGCCCTCATCAAGCAACTGAGATACAGACAACAAATTGTATCCCAGGTTTCAACCAAAGCAACATCTTTGAGAGTGAAGTTTGCGTTAATCCTTACCACACCTTTACCTTTCACTCTACTCCTTCGATTGTTTCCGAAGGTGATATGTTCCCTTTGCTTGGTTGTGGTGAGGCTGGAGAACCAATTTGCATCTCCGGTCATGTGGCGCGAACAACCGGAGTCCATGATCCACGTGCCCTCCAAGCCTCGACCTGTCGCCTACACATGATAAGAACGCCTCGATCGCTCAGTGCTGGGGTGAGTAAAATAATGACGAGGCATCCAGCACTGAGTGACACGAGTAGTAGGCACAGTAAAAGTAGACGGTCTACGCACATAAAAATCAGAATGATGCAAGGTGCGAGGTCTACCAACATGCAAAGAACGCAAAGCATGTCGAGGTCTCCTACTCTGACGAGGTACAAAGCTACTCGCCCGAGGTCTACCACCATATGGGACATGGTGAACACCTCGAGGAGCAAAACCTCTCCGAGAAGCACGAGGAGCCTCGAAAACAGGACGAGAGTAATACTCAGACTCATGCATACCTAAAGATGGGTAATGCATGTCCTGATAGCTCATCGCCTGTGCACGTCGCTCATCCTTGATGCGACGGAAACAGAAACCAATCAAATGACCTGCCCGCTGACAATAAGAACAATGAAACACTCTCCTAGGGGCACTCTCATGGGTCACAGGAGCAACTCTCACGGGCTCCTTGGGTTTCTTCTGAGTGGTTTTCTTGGGAGGATTTCTCTTGGTAGGAGGTGTGGTTTTCTTTGGTGGATGGGTAGGCTTTTTGGCTGGAGGGGTGTCCAACAGAGCTCTCTCTTTCTCTAGGGTGGTAGGAGAGGTAAAAACAGTTTTGGTCTTACTGTCTGAAGCTATCCTCTCAAAACCCAAACCTAGAGCTACCCCGGCTCTGTCAGCACACAACTTGGTCTTGGCCAAGAGCAAATCCATCCTACCCTTCCCTTCAGTGCATTTATTCACCACAGAAAGAAGGTATTCATTTTCTGACATGAGGTTCTCAGCTCGCTCTCTAACAGTGCCTAGCTGGTCCTTAAGGGTAATGCAAGTGTCACACACAGGCTGCACATCCTTAGAACTACCGGCCCTCTCCAATCTAGCCTTCCTAAATCATGAACATGCTTATCACGTAAATTAATGCTATCGCGTAATAAAGAGCAGTTCATGCAATCAATAACATCATGAGGTCTAGAATCCACCTCCAAAAGCTGCTTCTGTGCAGTCTCAAGCTCAGAGAGAGTTTGAGCATGAACAGAACGCAACTGAGCAAGCTCACCCATGACAACAGAACATGACTCACATTCAGCATCATCAAATTTAGACTTAAGCATGGCATATTCAGTAGATACAGATTCTAGCCTAAGTCTAAGGTCTTTTCTTTCTCTAGCGGCTTGCACAAGTAATCTATCCTGACCTAGCACAACTTCATTCAGTTCATCTAATTTAACTAGAAGCTGGTCAGATGATAGGTTTACCTCAGATGAGTCAAGCTCATCGCCGCTGTGATCGCTGTCGGCCATGAAGCAAAGGCCGGTGAAGTCACGTCCCTTTTGTCCTTCTTGTCCTCCTTCCTTGGGGACTCCTCCTCCTCAGAGCTCGACTCCTCAGTTGAGGAAGTGTCGATGTCGCTGAGAGCAGCAACAAAAGCTCTGGAAGCGGCCTTGGCTACTTTCTTAGCCATCTTGCCGCGCTTGCCCTTCACAAAGGGCTTCCTCTCCTTTTTGTGGAATTTGGGGCGGTCACTCTCATCTCTCTTTTTGACCTTGGGGCAATTGGCCTTAATGTGAGAGGTGTCGCCACATTCATAACAGCCACTAAAACCACTTCTCCTCTGATCCCGTCTCTCATGATGAAAGCGGGTGAACCTCCGGGCAATGAGAGCAAGCTCATCATCGGCTAGAGTGTCCACCTGCTCCTTTGTGACAGAGACCAGGGAGGACAAAGCAAAACCATCTGCTAGAACACAAGTGCCTGATGTGCTTGGTTCTGCAGTGGTGCCACGGCTAGTGCTAGAAACCAATGCCAATGGCTGTGGCAAAGAGCTTCTGTGCACTGCAAGAGATGCCTTGGCAATCTCTGTGGACTTCAGCTTGCTAAAGAGTTCATCACAGGTTAGAGTGTCATAGCCTGTGGACTCCTCAATGCTGGATATCTTCACCTCCCATATGCTACGGTCAAGAGCATAGAGAAGCTTGATAGCCCTATCATGATCACTGTAAGCAAGCGTCCCGTTGGATCGCAAGTTACTCACTATAGCATCAAAGCGCGAAAACATGGCATCTATAGATTCACCAGGTGCCTGCACAAACAGCTGATACTGTTGGTTGTAGGTGCTTTGGCGCCTGGCCTTAATCTGAGTAGAGCCCTCATGATAAATAGTGAGCGTTGTCCAAATTTCCCTAGCAGTCCTAAGGTGCTGCACCCTATCAAACTCACTCCGACTCAAACCAATGAACAATATGTTCCTTGCCTTCGAGTTGGCAATGTACTGATCTTTTTCGGTTTGAGTGGTGCGGGTATCAGGGATGGAGTATTGTGAGTCCACAATCTCCCAAATTGCATTTCCTTGGCTTAACAAGTAAGCCTCCATGCGCACCTTCCAGTATGCAAAATCTGTCCCATCGAACAGAGGAATTTTACTGCCTCTATCCATGTCGCCAACAGATCACAAAACCGGTTAAGGTCAACTGGTGATCTTAACCTGCTCTGATACCAATTGTTGGACCGGAAACGGCGACCAGAGGGGGGGTGAATGGGAGCTTTTAAAATTTCGGGCTAAAAACTTAGCCTTCGGTTCTGTTCAGTCTTCTGCGGAACAGGCTTCGAACACAACCTTCGAAGGTCTGGTTCGGAGGTTCTTCGACACCTTCGAACACAGGCTTCGGAGTGGCAAAAGTTCGAAG
Source organism: Zizania palustris (assembly GCA_019279435.1). Classification (NCBI taxonomy): domain Eukaryota; kingdom Viridiplantae; phylum Streptophyta; class Magnoliopsida; order Poales; family Poaceae; genus Zizania; species Zizania palustris. Next base: position 51,014,425 of record JAAALK010000284.1, read on the forward strand.
CCAAGAAGACTTCGCTCCACTTACAACCCCCGAAAATCTACTCTGCTAAGTCAGTGCAGGCTCCGCACACAGGGTGCTTTGAGCAGACTTCGCACTTCACCCTTCGCAGGAGTGGACAGCCCTCTGTGGACTACGACCAAGTACTTGGCGGCAGCAACTGGTGCTGGGCTTCGTACGCGAAGGTCTACACGCACACAAAACGGACCACGCTAAGGGCTTCGACACAAGAAGCACAACGGGAAAAGATCAGGGCTTCGCTAGTAAGCAGCGAGGTCTTGCCTCGTGTTACACAGAGCGACAGCACACTGACAAAACACACCTCGCACGAAAAACAACCTTCGCCTCAACAGGCTTCGGTGCACTAAACTAGCGAAGTATGTAGATCGAGCTCAAGCAAAAAGCACAAGACAAACAGGGCTTCGCCGCTTGAACAAGGAACACTGAAAATGAACTCAGGATGTATTCAATCGAAGTGTGGCTACAGGAGCTCAACAGTAAATGCTCAAAGTGTTAAATGTTACCTACCGAGCCCCCATATTTATAGCCCACGGCTTCATCCTAAGGAAGTGACTACTTTACCCCTAGGGTTTACATCAGATTTGTCTCTACAGAACTAAGGGGTACAAAAGGTAGTCCACCTTTATTTTGGAGGCTTCTCTGTCAGCTGCAGAGGGGACAGTGTCAGCCTTTTTCAGAACAGACAGTGTCAGCCTTTACAGTGTTGACTTCTGGAACCTCCCTTCGCACGCGAGGGGTGCGGAAGCTTCGGCGAGAAGCCTGCAGCCTGTTGGCCTTCGCTCCGCCGAAGAAGACCTTCGATACAGTGACGGTTTTGAGCCGAAGCCGTCAAAGCCCTTGGGCCTTCGCACCACCACCTCCGGAGTGGATCACCACGGCTTCGCAGCTACTCCGAGCTCGAACACCGTCCGTCCGTGTACCGAAGCCATGCATGGCCGAAGCACCTCAAGTCCGAAGCCCACCTTCGGAGTACCACCCTTCGAAGTCCCTTCTTCGTCCAAGGCCTTCGCATGAAGCATTCCATGAGCACTCCGTCGCAGTGCCTCTCCCCGAGCACACTCCACGACGAGCCTCACCCGGACCATGCCTTCGATGCGCCTCGACTTCTGAGACCTTCGTCGGGCCACCTTCGAGTGTCTCCCTCCGGAGCACACTTCGAACACCTTGCCTCCTCAGAGGACTTGTTCCACCAACTCCGAAGTCACTCCATTCGGAGTACCTTCGAAGTGCCTCATTTTCGAGGACTTTGTCTCGGAGCACCTTCAGCCGGAGCCACGCTCCGCACTCTCTGCCTTCACCTGGCGCGCCTCGACCCGAGGACCGACCCGGACCACCTTCGCAGCCACCGTGACGGAGCTCCCCGCTCCCCTGGCATCAAGCCACCTGCTTGACCCAAGTTCACCTGGCTCGAACCCTGTCCGTCGCCTCCGAAGTCCCTGCGCACCACAGACAAGCAAACAAGTGTATCCAGTACTCCGGAGACCTCTCCGGGTTAGCAACCTTCGGCACACACTCCGGTGTACCGCCCAAAGTACCGAAGCCTTCGGTACAAACCCAGTCATTGCGTACTGCCGGACCCCTCCGACAGGTACACTCCGCTGCGCAGCTGCAGCAAGCAAACACCGAACACACTCCGGTGACACACCTCCGAACACCCTTCGGAGGTACCACCTCCGAAGCCCCTTCGGAGGTACCCTTCGAACAGAGGGTAAAATCCAGTCAATCACTCATCACATACACCGAAACCACCCTTGGTTTCTCAAATATTACCAAACCTTTGGCAAGTCTCACATCCTCTATAGTATTTAAAATAGTCCTCAGTCATAGTCGATCAATAAAAACCCGCCCTTTTGAGCATCCAACTCATTTTTGGGGCTGACTGGTGGGTACCACAAAGCCCTTCATGAACTTCTCCTGCAGCAACTCTAGCTTGATTGAAGTGCAAACACTTCAAAAGTACTCCATCGATAGTTCAGCGATACAACACATCGTCAAGTAAAACGAATTTGAACGCCTGTCGTCGAACCTTCCAATCAACCCTTTGACTCGGGTTTCTTAAATATTGGACGACCGGGATCCTCCAATCATCCTTGTTGATCAAAGAAGCAGTGGCCAAATTCCCCCTAGAATTGGCCACCAGATATCCCATTTGGACCTGCCCCCCGAGTGCTAAACCCTCCCGACAACAGTCGGTCGGCCGGCCATGTTGGCCCAGTTCAACTGGCTATTGTCGGTCATCTGGCACGGGTCGGTCTGACCGTCCTGACATGGTCGGTCAGACCGAGAACGCAAGGGCAGTCTGACCATGCTTACAAAGCCGGTTAGACCGACATCAGTACTCTCGGGTGCTACATCATCTTCAAGCATCGTCTTTTCTCGTGTGCAGAATTTACCTTTCCTAATTTGATAGCCTGATGCTTGTTGAGCCAAGTCATTTGCAAGTGAGTTGGCCTCTCTAGATACATGAGTAATCTCAAAATCATCAAAGGTTGCAATTAGGTCTAAACACTTATCCAAGTAACTATTTAGTAGACCATTAAAACATTGAGCAAGTTTGGCTACTTGTGGCGCAACTGATAAAGAATCACCATATGCACGAACATATTTCACACCCATGGAGTTTAACAACTCAAGACCTAGCAACATGGCCTCATATTCGGCTTGATTATTAGTTGAATGAAAATCTAGATGGGCCGAGGTCTCAAAGTGCATACCACTTGGTGATACGAGCACCACTCCAACACCTTGGCCGTTTTTGCAAGCCAAACCATAAAAATAAAGTTTCCATGGTAATACCTCAATTAAAGCGACCTCGTAGCTCCAATTGACATCTACATGGTGGTCCACTATAAAGTTAGCAACGATTTGGCCTTTCATAGCTCTCAACAGTTCATAAGCCAAATCGTATTCAATTAACGCATACGCCCACTTTCCGATTCTACCACTTAGAATCGGCTTTTGAAACATGTACTTTATGACATCCGTTTGGCATGTGACAACACATGTGCTAGGGATAAGATAATGATGCAATTTGGTACACGCATAGTAATGGGATAAACACAAATGCTCCACAAATATTTACCTTGTCTCGGCATCCAGAAGTCGACGACTCAAGGAGGTGATGATGTACTCCCTTCATTCAATGTCTTGAGTCAACATGGCTCCAATCACACTATCCACCGTGGCAATATAAAGCCGAAACAGAATTCCGGCCTTCGGCGCCCTTACTACCAGTGGCGTCGATAAGAACTCTTTGATTTTCTCAAAGGCGTGTTGTTGACTTGCCCCCCAAGTGAAATCAGCTTCATTTTTTAGCCAGAGTATTGGGACAAAAGCATCAATTTTTCCAGACAAGTTAGATATGAAGTGTCGCAAGTAATTAACCTTGCCTATCAGTTTCTGCACATCTTTCATACATGTCGGTGGTACACATCCGCTAATTTTATCAAACTTCTTAGGATCGATCTCAATGCCTCTTTCATGGATCATGAATCCTAAGAACTTGCCTCCGACACGCCAAAAAGCACACTTGAGTGGGTTATTTTTAAGCCATACTAGCGCATTCTGTTGAAGGCGACTCTCAAATCGGCTAAATGGTTCCCCATGGCATCTGATTTGACCAAAACATCATCTATATAAACTTCTAACATAACTACTAGCAAGTCATGAAAGATTAAGTTCATGGCATGTTGATATGTGGCACCAACATTCTTTAAACCAAACGTCATTACTACCCACTCAAACAAGCCGACAAAACCGGGGCAGCGAAAGGCCGTTCTAAAAATGTCCTTTTCGGCCATAAAGATTTGATTATAACCAGCGTTGCCATCAAGAAAACTCAGTACCTTGTGTCCCGAGGCATTGTTGATCAACATGTCAGCTATTGGCATGGGATACTTGTCTTTCGGGGTGGCCTTGTTCAAATCCCTAAAGTCGACGCAGATGAGGATCTTGCCACTCTCCTTCTTTTTGACAGGCATGATGTTAGCGACCCATTCTGCGTAACTGCATGGCCTAATGAAACATGCTTCTAATAGACGTTCAACTTCTTCTTTAACTCGGTCATAAATGGCCAGATTGAAGCGGCGCGGCAGCTGTTTATAAGGCCTAAACCCGGGTTTGATGGGGAGTCGATGATCAACGATCTCTCGGCTTAGCCCGGGCATCTCGCTGTAGTCCCATGCGAAGCAATCAACATACGATCGAAGCAATTTTATTACTTCAGCCTTTACATTGTCATTCAAATTCTGATTTATAAATGTCAGCCTCGGAACACTACCATCTCCTATGTCAACTTGTTCCAAAGGGTCGGCCGACGAGAAGCCTTTACCTATATTTTCTATTTCGCTAAAATCTTCAATGGCTTCGGCAAGACCATCTTGAGAAGACTGATATTGCTCTACACGAGACATTAGCAAATCAAGATTAGCACTAGACATTTGTTGGCGTAAAAGATTACGCTAACAGGTTTCCAGAGATTAGAAACTAACAAATGAAGTGTTTGCGAAGTGAACTATTTCAAGCCTCTCAATTGGATAATAGCTCGAAGCAGTTCGAAGTAGTGTATTGAATAACTGAGTATTCGATCCTCATTACAGGGTAGAATGGGGGGTATTTATAGGTAAAAATCATAAGGAAAAGACCTTTTTACCCCTCTATTATAACCGACATAGTGGAAACTATTCGGTACCCTTAATAGGGCTAAAATGGTAAAAGACTAATCTAATGAGAAAGAAGATAAGTCTTCCATCCTAGCTAGTAGGGAGGTTCTCTGAAGAGTCGACATTTGAAGTTATACTCCAAACAAGAGTCCGCTTTGATTCTTCGAACTTGACCCAGTACCTAATCAGAGTTAGATATTTGAACTTCGGTTTAATAGATTGCCTTCGTCTTGTTACTGTAGTGACCCTGAGGATGAAGTATTTTCCCCTAACAGTAGCCCCTCGAATACGCTTCTCCACATAATCTATAAGGTTAGGAGAGCAGTATATGTAAGAAAAATAATCAAGCGTAGGGGTTAACAAATTTTATCAACCTTCAGAATACACGAAGATTCATAACTTCGAATCGATTTCAACAAAAGTTCTATTCGAATAATTCTGGAATCAATTTTTATGAAGCCAGAAAGCCCTTTTGTTGGGGGAAAATATCTCATCTTCGAGGTTATTGCCGAAGCAGCATAAAGACAGTCAACCAGTTCGAAGATTCTCCGAAGATCATCTTCGAAGGTGCATGGAACCTGGTTCGAAGCCCGAAGGCAGGCACTGGTTCGAAGCCCGAAGGCAGGCATTGGTTCGAAGTATGTCTTCGAACCAAAGTCCTTCAGGATCTTTTCTGCCAGCTAAGATGGAAGACTTATCTTCTATCCTATTAGATTAGTCTTTTACCATTTTGGCCCTATTAAGGAAACCGTATAGTTTCCTTAATGTCGGTTGTAATAGAGGGGTAAATAGGTCTTTTCCTTAATGTTTAGGCCTATAAATACCCCCCATTTTACCCTGTAATAAGGACCGATTACAAGTGAATCAATATACACTTTCGAACTATTCTAAGTTATTATCCTTTCGGAGGCTTAGAACAGTTTGCTTCGCAAACACTTCGTTTGTTAGTTTCTTTTCTACAGAAACCTGTTAGCGTAATCTTTTACGCCAACAGTTGGCGCCGTCCGGGGGAACCTAGTCCAAAAAACTTCGTTCTCTACCAACCTCTTGCATCATGCCTCCTAAGCGGAGCGCACCTCGCAATCCCACTCGGAGGTCCTCTCGGATCTCCGGAGAGATACGCTTCGACACAGTCGAAGTCGGAGGGTCTTCGACTATCCCTCCACCTCAAACTCCGCAAGGGGCTTTTATCCCTCGAGGATACGAAGCCTCTCCACCAACCCCTTCCACACTCCGACCACCCGGAGCCACTCTGCCACCCTCCATTCCGATTCAAACTGATCATACCAGCTCTCAAGACCCGGAAGGTCCTTCCGGAGGAGATGAAGATAGCCTTGGAGACATGGCCACTCAAATGGCCAATCTTCAAGCCGAAGTAGCGAGGTGGCGGCAAGAGGCTGCGAACAGGCTTCGTCCTCAAGCCACCCCAGCTATCCCCGAAGTGCACGAAGACGACGATCTTGATTATCCCGAAGCCCCGGAGAACGCCTCTTACGACAATGAATCTCCGTTGCATCCCGAGCTTCAGAAGGTTCGCTTCGATCCGAGGTTCAAAGCTTCAAAGCTTTGCAAGTATGCCGGAGACGAAGATCCTAGTGAGTTTGCGCGTTCTTATGCCCTAGCAATCGAGGCTAGTGGCGGAGACAGAGAAACTATGGCGAAGTGCTTCCCGTTAGCCCTTCAAGGAGTGGCGTTGAGATGGTTCTGGTCTTTAAAACCAGGATCAATCGCTTCATGGTCACAATTGAAGAAGAAGTTCATAAGTAACTTTCAGGGCACCTTCGTGCCCCCCATGTCGACAGGGAGCCTTTTCCAAGTGAAGCAGCTCCCCGGAGAAACATTGAGACAGTACTTCAAGCGCTTCGCTCACACGAAGTCGCAAATCCGGGGGCTGTCTACATCTTCAGTGGTTGATGCGGCTCGGGAAGGCGTCAGTCATAAAGGCCTTCTGGATAAATTGCATCGAAAGAGCATCACTACGGTATCACAGCTGATGTCGTACTTCGAGGAGTACTCGAAGTCAGAAGAAGGTTGGCTTCGGAGGACTACTGCTACTTCGACAGTGTTGACAGAAGTTAAAGCAGAGGTGAAGACTTCGGCTCAGCCGCAAGAACCAGTCCCCGAAGTGCAACATGATAGAAGAAGAGGGCAAAAGCACCCTCGTTCTGAGGTCTTAAACATTGCACCCCGCAGAAGTTTGCACCAAGAGCTCCACAGTCTGCAGGGAACAAGTCCAGCGGCTGGAGGCCGCCAGGGAAAACGGCTGGCAAGGGCCAGACCCTTTTTTGCTGTATTCATGGAGAGAACCGAAGCCATGCAACTGACACTTGCAAGGCTATTCTTACCCTTCGGGGAGAATACTTGGAGAGAACTTCGGGTCGAGGTAGTACCGACCGAAGTCCAGCAGCAGCAGTGCGCTCGGAGCCGGTCCAGGCTGTGGCGCGGATAGAAAATCTTGATGCTGCAAGGCATCCTCCGGTGGCCAATGTTATGCCACCTCCGAAGCAAGAAGAAGGGCAAGATAGAGGGAAGAGAGTAGTTCTCCCTATCTCCGGAGGAGGTACCCTCGGAAGCATGTCCAAGAGACAGCGAAGAGAGTACGTTCGAGAAGTAGGCCACATTGGAACTTCGTCATCTGCAGCTGCAATGCCGGAGTGGTCTCATGTTCCAATATCTTTCTCTGCGGAGGATGAAGCTGGTATCAAGTTCCCGCATGCAGATCCATTGGTTATTACTGCTGATATTGCGGGGACAGAAGTTCGAAGGGTGCTAATTGACGGAGGTAGCTCGACAGATATCATATTTGTACAAGCCTTCGATCAGTTATGCATTTCCCGGAAGCATCTCCTTCCAGCGGCTCGTCCTCTGCAAGGCTTCGCAGGACCCCCGCTAGATGCACTTGGCCAGATAGGCCTGGAAGTAACCTTCGGAGAAGGTTTACTAGCCCGAACTGAAGAAGTTATATTTGATGTGGTGGATGCCCCGTATGCTTATAATGTTATCTTTGGCCGAGGCATGTTGAATCAGTTCGGAGCTGTGGCGCATCACAATTACTTGTGCATGAAGATGCCCACACAATCAGGAGTTCTGACAGTCTTCGAGATCAAGCCATAGCTCGGAGAGCAGAATATGGTCATGGTCCTCCTCTTGATCCGAGGCAAGTAAACAGTGTCCAAGATAATGGAGAAATTTTTTCAGCCTCCTCCGAAGCTTTAAAGAAGTCATTTCCAAGACCAAGTCCCGAAGGAGAGATTGCAACGAAGGTCATTGTCAAAGATGGTAAAGAATACACTTTTCAATTTGGTAAAGATTTACCTCCCGAAGTTGCAACTTCCTTGGAAAAAGTCGTAGAAGAAAATTTGGATGTCTTCGCTTGGTCTGACGAAGATATCACCGGAGTCGATCGGGATATTATTGAGCATAGTTTGCTTGTAAACCCGAAGGCCCGGCCTGTTCGACAAGGGCTCCGGAAGATGTCCGCAGAGAGAGCTACTCTAGCTAAGGACGAAGTTGAAAAACTGCTGAAGGCTGGGATTATCAGAGAAGTGGCCCATACAGAATGGTTAGCCAACCCAGTCTTCGTCAGGAAGAAGTCCTCCGGAAAGTGGCGCATGTGCATTGATTTCACATCTTTGAACAAAGCGTGCCCACGTGACCCCTACCCCATGCCCGAATTGATCAACTAGTTGACTCCACTGCAGGTTCGGAGTTACTAAGCTTCCTCGACGCGTATTCCGGTTATCATCAAATATGGTTGAAGCGCGAAGATGAAATCAAGACGAGCTTTGTAACTCCTTCGGGAGTCTTCTGCTATGTAAGAATGCCCTTCGGCCTAAGAAATGCCGGGGCTACTTTTTCAAGATTAGTTGCTAAGGCTCTAGGTCATCAATTAGGTCGCAATGTGGAGGCCTATATGGATGATATTGTAATAAAGAGTGCTTTAAAGCACCAACATAGCCTAGACTTAGCAGAAACATTCAATAGCCTTCGGGCATGTGGGATCCGCCTTAACCCCGAAAAATGTATATTCGGAGCTAAGGCTGGAAAGTTGTTAGGGTACTTAGTTTCAAGCAGGGGAATTGAAGCTAGCCCTACTCAAATAACTGCGCTGCAGAAGATGGCTCCTCCCGAGAATTTAAAGCAAGTGCAAAAGCTGACTGGACGTCTGGCCGCACTTAGCAGGTTTTTATCAAGGTCTGCGGAGAGGAGTTTGCCAATCTTTAAAGCTTTGAAAGGGTCCGAAGATTTTGCATGGACACCGGAGTGTCAGAGAAGCTTCGAAGATACTAAAAATTATCTCAGCAATCTTGCTACACTTACGGTGCCTATTGCGGACGAAACCCTACTTCTGTATCTTGCAGCTACAGGCTCAGCTGTCAGCGCAGTCCTTGTCAGAGAAGCTGATATCAATGGGAAGTTGGTCCAAAATCCTGTCTATTTTGTATCCGAAGCATTGTCGGGAGCAAAGACAAGATACTCCGAACTTGAGAAGTTCGTTTATGCTCTGATAATGGCTTCGAGGAAGCTAAGACATTATTTTTGGCTCATAATGTAATTGTACCAACTTCATATCCTTTAGGAGATATGCTCCGAAGCAAAGATTCCACTGGAAGGATTGGAAAGTGGGCAGTAGAGCTAGCACCTTTCGGCATATCTTTCCTGGCAAGGACAGCTATCAAATCTCAAGTTCTAGCAGACTTCGTAGCAGAGTGGACTCCGCCTGCGAAGTTGGCTCCGGAGAAATCAGATGACGGAGTTTGGACTATTTACTCCGATGGGGCTTTTCAAGCATCCGGAGCAGGCATTGGGGCAGTATTAATTTCACCGTCAGGGCAAAGAGCAATGTACTCCGCAAGACTCAACTTTAAGTCTACCAATAATATAGCGGAGTACGAAGGAATATTATTGGGACTTCGGAAAGCACGTGCTCTAGGGGCTACAAGAATAATTATAAAGACAGATTCTCAGATAGTAGCAGGGCACGTAGACAAAAGTTTTCAGGTCCGACATCCACAGCTTGCAAAGTATTTGGAAGAAATTCGCAAGATCGAAGCACATTTCAAGGGTATTTCCATTCGGAGTATACCAAGAGCTGAAAACGTGCAAGCGGACATTTTAGCGAAGGCTGCTGCCGGAGCTGTGGATGTGCCTGACGAAGCTTTCTATGAGGAGCTCAATATACCTTCGGTGCCACAAGTTGCTTCTGCAGAGATTCTCTGCATTCCTAGTGCAGATTGGAAGGATTCAATCATAGAACTCTTGCAAGGAGGAACAAATTTGCCCGAAGAACCCCAATTGTCAAGATTAAAGCTCAGAGCAAGAAACTATCAGCTAATCAACGGTATATTATACAAGGCCGGAGTATGTTCCCCTCTACTCCGATGTATATCTCAAGCCGAAGGCCAAGAAATTCTTCGAGAAATTCACGAAGGCCTTTGTGGAAGCCATTTAGCCCCTAGAGCTCTGGCAGGAAAAAACACTTCGCCAGGGGCTTTATTGGCCCACAATAACAGCTGATGCGGAGAGCTTAGTCCGCACTTGCCAAGGATGCCAGTGGATGGGTCGACGGAGTCATCGCCCACCAACAGCTCTTCAAGTCATTGCTCCAGTATGGCCAATGGCCAGATGGGGTATGGATCTAATTGGTCCCTTTCCGTTAGCAAAGGGAAATCTGAAGTTCGCAGTGGTAACTATCGAATATTTCTCTAAGTGGGTGGAAGCAGAGCCCTTAACAGCTATCACTTCGAATAATGTACAGAAATTCTTCTGGAAAAACATTATTTGTCGGTTCGGAGTGCCTAGATATCTCACAGTTGATAATGGAACACAGTTCGATGCAGAACCCTTCAGAAAGTTTTGCGAAGACCTAGGCATTCAACTATGTTTTGCTGCAGTGAGACATCCTCAGTCGAATGGAGCCGTTGAGCGAGCCAATGGAAATATCTTATCAGGGCTAAATCGAAGAATAGTAGGCTTGTCAAAGGGACTGTGGACCGAAGAGCTTCCGAAGATTCTGTGGTCCATTCGGACTACGCAAACAAGGTCCACAGGTTTTACTCCGTTCAGACTACTATTCGGAGATGAAGCTATGACTCCAACGGAGCTCAAAGGAGGATCACTTCGCAGCACCGAACCAGACATCGAAGAAGAAAGACAAGCTTCGTTAGATTTGTCAGAAGAAACAAGGCTTCGAGCTGTAGCCAATTTATCAAAGTATCATCAGCAGACGAAGACTTGGTATGACCCGAAGGTTAAGCTCAGCGAGTTAAGACCGGGGTCATCTTGTTCTACGAAGCATTATAGCACCAGGGAAGTTAGGCAATAAATGGGAAGGTCCATATCTAATCGTCCGCTCGGGGCGCCATGGTTCATTTAAATTAGCTAATTTAGAAGGTGAGGAGTTAGCACATACGTGGCATGCAGAGCACCTAAAGCGATACTTCGCATAAGGGCTCCTTGTAATCCGCTTGTAATCACCTCTAAATTAATAAAGCATACACCCTGTGGTTTGCCTTCCCCTTGACACTCCTAGTTTCCCGAGCGGACGCGCTGGGACGGAAGTCGATCGAGAGGGAAGTGTTATCAAGCAGGGCTGTATTTTCGGACTTCGAACCCATAAAGTTCGAAGCCTCCGATGTGGGGGCTGACATAATCCGGAGCCCAGGCCACTGGCTTGTAGGCATCCGTAAAAGAGCCCAAAACCACACTCTACGGAGTCCAAGCTTCGGCTGGTAGACTTCCGTAAAAAGAGCCGAAGGTGGCCAAAATCTGCGGAGTCCAAGCTTCGGCTGGTAGACTTCCGTAAAAAGAGCCGAAGGTGGCCAAAATCTGCGGAGTCCAAGCTGCAGCTTGTCAGACTTCCGTAAAAAGAGCCGAAGGTGGCCAAATTCTGCGAAGTCCAAGCTCCGGCTGGTAGACTTCTGCAAAAAAGAGCCCAAGTGGCCAAATTCTGCGAAGTCCAAGCTCCGGCTGGTAGACTTCTGCAAAAAAGAGCCCAAGTGGCCAAATTCTGCGAAGTCCAAGCTCCGGCTGGTAGACTTCTGCAAAAATAGCCGAAGGTGGCTACAATTTCTGCGAAATCCAAGCTCCGGCTGGTAGATTTCTGCAAGAAAAACAGCTGAAGGTGGCTAAAGCAAAACAGCATTTAAGCCATGAGCTTCGAATGACTGTTCATATACGTCCAAAGTGACAAATTTTTTAAAAAGACACTAAAGTGTCCTGGAAGTTATCTCAATTGATTTCTTTCATAAAAAACAAAGGTACTAAGTTACCATTCTTCTGACTACAAATAGTCGAAGACATTTCATAAGATTTCAAAAGATCTTTAAATGACAGAGGGGCTCCGAACCCCCAAAAAATTGTACTCCGAAGTTTTTTCTTTGCGCATAACCATCTTCGAATACAGTTCGAAGTTGCTTATACCCAAAGAGGGGCTAGTAAATATGGAGACAATTTTAAATCGGCATTCATTATTGAAACATATGTGTTTACAGATTACATTATGAAAAATTGGTATCTATACCAAGAAGGAATCGGAGACCTCTTCGGTCCCGAGAGCTAGGGGTGGAACGACTAGTTCCAACATCGGAAGTTCTAAGAACTTTACGTTTAACTCTCTTCCTCCCCTTCGAAGCTCTAAAATCCTTCTGTTCTTGCTGAAGTTCGGCCCAAGTTCGAAGCCGCTCGGGCTTCTCTCCCAGCTTCTAAGATCTTCAGATCTTTGGGCTTCACCTTCGTCTTCGGACCAATTAGTGTCTTCAGAAGACGAGGTGTTTGCGTCGCTCTCTTTATCTTCCTCTTTAATATAAGACAATACGTCTTTGATTACTTCGGGCGCAATAACGCCGGAGTCATCTCGAGGGATAAGGAATCGAGGACGTTTATAGCTCTTGAGAAGTTCGAAGGTTTTCCACAATGAGCGAAGTTCGCTGTTAAGCTCTAACACTTCGATATCTTCGATAAGAGGCAAAGCCTAAAAATATAACAAACAAGATTTTCATTGATAAATGATTACAAGCACAAAGCTTTACACGGTTAAAAATCCTAAAACATTCCTAAACCTGTGGGTTTGAAGGAAGTTGGCTGCTCGAAGCTTGGCTTCGAACATGCTTCTGGCGTTGGCCTTCATCAATCCAAGCCTTGATCGCAGATCGACCTTCGGCTCTCCACGAAGTTTGGAAGGCCCGCCAAGCAGCAGCTACGCCTTCGGAAGGTTTGAGAAGTCGGTCGTCGTCGAAGGTGATTGGACCTCTTCCTGCGTCCGGAGTTATTGATCGGCCCAAATCCTCGTAATAGCGAAGTAGACCAACAGCAGACACATGTCCGGAGAGTTCTCCGTATCTAATGCCCGCCGTCTTCATCTGCTTCGCCACTCCTTGGATCCTTTTCAACCGGCGCAGAAGGCTGATGTTATCATCAGAAGGGAGAATTCCAGTAGTACCGAAGTACTCCAGGACTTCTAACAACTGATTCATAACCTCCGCAGCCACCTTCTCAGACTTCAACTTATCTTCGTTCAGCGCATCCCTCGCCGAAGTAACTTCGTCCAAAACCCCAGAAAGCCTAGCATTCTCAGTGGTCAAAGTATTTTTCTGTGTTAACAATTGGCTAGCTTCCTCTTCAAGCCGGACGAGCCTAGACCCTGTAGTAGCATGCTCCGCCCGCAGTTTGTCAACCTCTGTTCGAAGCACAATCCTTTCCGCTTCGAGCTCTTTCTTTACAGCTTCCAAGCTTTGCCTGGCCCTTCGCTCTGTTAATATTATATTGTCCATTTGAGTCACTCGACTTTCGGAGATGTTAAAATTCCTTCGAAGAGTGCTATTTTCTTCCCGAAGCCGAGCGATTTCTTCGTCATTGCATAGACTTGCAGCTCGGGCCAAGACAGTTTGCTGCCAAAGTAAAAATCAAAGTAAATATTCATTCGAAGATAAATTCTATAATAATTTGCAGTTGTTTCATACCTGATAAGCTGTACGTTCAATAATGGCATTAAGCTCCGTCCTGTCAGCCTTGCGCAGGATGGCCACTAATTCAGTCTCCCCTATCTCACGACTAGCTCGATCCAAAGGTTCAAGCAAAGTCCGAAGACCAGTTGTTTGCCCTAAGAAAGGAGCCAGCAAGGGGAGCATGCTTATTGCCTCTTGGTCATCTTCGTTCAATGAAGGACCGGAGCTTTGGCCTGCGGACTTCGGAGCCACTGGAGTTCGAACCTCCCTGGAAGATTGGCTCTCGTCTGTTGAATCAGACGGAGTTGATTCGGAGCTTATAGCAGGCAGGGGCTCTATTTGTCTTTTGCCTCTTCCAGGCCCCTTTTGAGTAACTCTTGGGGCTGGCTCCGAAGTCGTCGATGGTTCGGGAATTATTTCCTCCTAGCGGACTTCTTCCATAGGAGTAGGTTCTGCAAAACAATCAAAAGTATTATACATAGTATAAAAATTCAAATAAATACAAAAGTTCTTCGAATTCTACCTTCGGCAGTCCGTGGAGGAGTGGTTGTCGGACTGATTGGTGGATCGAAAGCCAATTCTTCATCTGAATCAGCCGTTGAATCATGGACTACAGGAGCATCGTCCTGGATAGTCCTTGCTGCTTCGTCGGGGATCGAAGCCATAATGACTTCAACCCCACTTTCATCCACAGGAACTCCGTCCTGAGCTACATCTTCTTTAACTACCGAAGTCCTTGGTTGATTAACATTTTCTCCGGACTCCGGTATGTTCGCAGGTACTCCGGTTTGTGCGGCCTTTTGAGTTTCATTCTCTTCCAGTAGGCGCACAAGTAACCTTTCCATTTCTTCTTGGGAATCGGAAACGGAAGCTCTGGAGCTCGAAGGTATAGGATCTAAAGGTGCGAGGTTCTTCGGCTTCCGAGCCACCCTCTTCACCGGAGTCTTTGCTGAACTCGAAGCTCCGGCTTCAGCTACTCTTTTCTTGGGGCCTTTCTCCTGAGGCACCCAGTCCGTCAGAGGGGGTGGAGTTAACTCCAGCATTCCCCATACTCTGTTAAAACGCTCCCAACTTCCGACTAATTTGATTCGCCATTCTTTTTCTGATGGAGTTGGAGCACCCAAAATCTTCTCCGAAGCCCTTACAATTTGCTCTGAAGTAACAGGGGCTGAAGATTCTGCAAAATAAATAATTCAAATCAGTTTTTCTTCGAAGTAAATATGTTTAATGCATGTTGTTTTCGAAGTTACCTGTAGGACTTGAAGTCAGGTTAATTCTCCGAAGACCACCTTCGGAATCATCTTCGAAGATAATAGGCCAGTCAGCCATCAACGGAGGAATTTGAAGACCAATGAACTCTTCGGCCAAATCCCGCATACTGAGTCTTCGGCTAACTTTTTCAAGCAAGTTCAGACGGGCTTCGAATTGGCCTTCGTCAGGACGCACCAAAGCTTCTTTTCGGAACTGGATTTCTTTAAGAGGTCCAGCCAGAGGATTGCTTGCCCCGACTTCGGCATAGAACCATTTCAGCACCCAATCAGTATACCATCTAGCATTGATGGCTTTAGCAGGGAATCGCAGAGCGTATTCATCTCGAAGCCTGAAATTGATGCTTCCGAAGGCAACCACTACTTTTTCACCTCCGGAGCCTACGAAGGTCTTCGGCTGACAAGTTGCTCTATGCAATGCTGCGAAGATTTCAGCCCTCCCCTCACAACCTTCGGCTCTTAGAGCCCACTCGAAGATAGCTAATCTAGCTACAGCATTCGGAGACAGCTGGGGGAGGGTTACATGAAATAAGTCAAGGACTTCAGCCAAGAAATCTACAGCAGGAAGGCCCAAGCCTGCTTCGAAAAAAGCTTCGAACACTACGACTTCTCCGGGTCTTGGTGATGGGATTGTTTCTTTCCCTGGTTTTCGGATCATAACTCCCGCACCTATGTTTCCTCCTACTGCCATTGCCAGAGATTCTCTTTTGCAGGTTGAATGTCCTAATTCAAAGGATTGGTCCAGATATTTGGTCGATGGAGGGCACAGACCTTGATCATCGGCGATTTGGGGATTTTTTCCCTTTGCCGCCATGGAAGTTGTCGCCTGCATCGAAGGCGTCGCTACCATTGTTGCCGCTGCCGCTGCCGCAGCCGCTTGTTGACGAACCAAGGTCGAAGGAGGCGCAGATCCCTTGGTCTTCACCATCACGATCGCTGGATTGCTCTCAAGAACTCAAGGGGCTCAAAAAAAGCTTTTGACTGTGAGAAAGCGGTGAAAAGGTAATCGAGTAAGTTCTGGAGTTCTTTATTTATAGCCTAAACTTTCCGTTTATTACCGTTTGGGCTCTGCCCTTTCGCATTCCCGTCTGTTATTTTCCTCCGAAAATAACGCTTTGTATAACTCCGTTAGAAACAGAAACTAACGGTTATATTTTCTAAGTCTAAAAAGACTTTCGAACTTCCTGAGTCAGTTCTAAGATAGTTCGAAAAGTAATTATCTTATGACTGATTCGAAGTTCATATCTTCATGTATTTCGGAGATAAAACAAAAATCAATAACCTCTATGATTGGTTATCTTTTCTTTCCGTATACTGCTCTCCTAACGTTACAGGTCGAACGGAGAAGCGTATTCGAGGGGCTACTGTTGGGGGAAAATATCTCATCTTTGAGGTTATTGCCGAAGCAGCATAAAGACAGTCAACCAGTTCGAAGATTCTCCGAAGATCATCTTCGAAGGTGCATGGAACCTGGTTCGAAGCCCGAAGGCAGGCACTGGTTCGAAGCCCGAAGGCAGGCATTGGTTCGAAGTATGTCTTCGAACCAAAGTCCTTCAGGATCTTTTCTGCCAGCTAAGATGGAAGACTTATCTTCTATCCTATTAGATTAGTCTTTTACCATTTTGGCCCTATTAAGGAAACCGTATAGTTTCCTTAATGTCGGTTGTAATAGAGGGGTAAATAGGTCTTTTCCTTAATGTTTAGGCCTATAAATACCCCCATTTTACCCTGTAATAAGGACCGATTACAAGTGAATCAATATACACTTTCGAACTATTCTAAGTTATTATCCTTTCGGAGGCTTAGAACAGTTTGCTTCGCAAACACTTCGTTTGTTAGTTTCTTTTCTACAGAAACCTGTTAGCGTAATCTTTTACGCCAACACCTTTAGACTTAGAAAAAATAGCCATTAGCCTTTTCCTTTTAGAAGAAGCTATGCGCTGCATTAATTTCGCAAACAGTAACAGTCAAGAATGCGGAACGGCAAGTCTGAACGGTAAAAAATTGGGAATCTAGGCTATAAATAGAGGACCCAGAAACGTCTCAAACACCTTTCTCACCGTCTTCGCGCAATCAGCCATTAGCCTCCAAACCTAAGCTTCAATCGCTCAGTTCGACACGATGGCGAAGACAAGCTTCAAGGTTCCCGGTGCGACTTCGGCCCTAGCCCAGCAACAAGCCATGGCAGCGGCAGCAGCAGCAGTAGTAGCGGCGGCGCCGGCAGGGAATCCCCAACAGGTTGGTCCCCACGACCTCCTCCCGGCCTCTTCGAAGTACTCTAACTAGTCTTACAAACTGGGGCCATCCACCTACAAGAGGAAGATGATCACAGCAGTGGTCGAAGGGAAGATTAGCCTAGAGATCAATGTCCGCAAACCTGGGAAAGAAGCCATCCCTTCGCCGCGGCCCGGAGAAGTCGTCGTTTTCGATGCCTTCTTCGAAGCAGGGTTAGGACTCCCGGCGGTAGACTTCCTGTCGAAGGTACTGGATCTCTTCCATGTCACCCTTCCTCAGTTATCTCCGAATGCAATAGCTCACCTAGCTATCTTCGAATGGGCGCTATGGGTTGAAGGCTACGAAGAGAGAGCATAGATATTTGCAGCGCTGCACAAAGCATTTTGCCAGCTGAAGACTTACCAAGGCTCCGGAGGGGAAAAACTGTAGTAGCCTTCGGCGGCATCAACTTCAGACTCCTAGATGAATTTCAACTGTGATTCCCAGCAAAGGCCATCAATGCCAGATGGTACACAGATTGGATTCTCTGGTGGTTCTACGCCGAAGTTGGAGTAGACAGCCGTCTGGCCGGACCCCTGCAAGACATATATTTTTGACGGGAAGCCGAAGTCCACCCAGACCCCGGCCAGCTCGAAGCCTGCCTTAATCTGCTCCAACGAATTAGTCGCCGCATGAGCATGCGGGACTTAGCAGAGGAGTTCATTGGGCTCCAAATTCCACCTTTGATGGACAACTGGCCTATCAACTTCGAAGAGGATCCGGAGGGACGACTCCGAAAAATTTCTTCGAACTTGAGCTCTGCAGGTAACTTCGAAAACTACAACATGTTTTATATATGATTATTTCACGAAATGACTAATAAAAACTTATCTTTCAGCGTCACAAGCCCCTATGACTTCAGAGAAAGTCGTTCGAGCTTTGGAGAAGATTCATGGGGCTCCTACCCCGGCTGAAAAGGAGTGGAGGAAGAAACTGGTGGGTAGTTGGGAGCGACTTAACTGAGTATGGGGCGTACTCGGAGTCATAGCCCCTCCTCTTGCGGACTGGGTGCCTTCTGAGCTTGGCCCGAAGAAGAAGAAAGCAGATGCTGGGACTTCGGCACTAGCCAATACTCCCGTAAAAAAGTTAGCCTGAAAGCCTAAAAATGTGGCTCCTTTCAGGCCCACTGCTTCGTCTTCAGGTTCGTCAGAAGATGAAGGAGTGAGAGAAATGCAAAGGGTCCTTGTGGACCTTATTACCAAAGATGAAGCGCAGGCGAATGTCAAAGTTGTAGACACTGGTGACGTAGCAGGTGTGCCGGCTGCACCAGACAACTCTGAACAGGCCGGGACCTCGAGTGTCCTGTCTGACTTGTCGAGTCAAGAAGCCCCTACTGTTGAAGGCAGAGTCGAAGTCATAACTGAACAAGCTTCGATTCCGGACGAAGTAGTAACGGTTGCTCCAAGGGCAGTTCCAATAGCCAATCCTTTGGTTCCAGACCCCGAGTTTGACGAAGACTTTGAAGGGGCCTTCGACCCTCCAAGTAGCCCCGTACTCATTCGCCGACAGGATTTCGAAGGTAAACTTCATTAAACCACCTTTTTCTTCACCCTGCAAAATTATGCAATATATAATACCTTCATTTTGACAAGGTCTACTCCCATGGAGATGACTCCTCCTGCGAAGACTGCTCCTAGGACTTCGACATCTCCGAGGTCGATTCCAGAAGTTACACAGATGGGGCCCGGAAAAGGTAAAGGCAAAATGGACCCTTTTCCTGCTCCGAACTCGGGATTAACTCCATCAGAATCGACAGATGGATGACAATCTACGGAGGGGGCCAGTCCACCGAAGTTTTCGGGGATGCGGCACAACGCTCCGGCCCTTCACCCAACGAGGATGATCAAAGGGCTTTGTTAATGCTCCCCCTCCTAGCTCCTTTTCTGGAGCGAAGGACCGGACTTTGGACCTTGCTCGAACCTTTGGATCGAGCAAACCGTGAAGTTGGGGGAACTGACTTGGTATCCATACTTGGGGAGGCTGAAGGGTCGGAGCTAAATGCAGATTTGGAACGGGCAGCATACCAGGTACGAAGTATCTGCAAAAACAAGATTAATTTCAACTTATGAACAATTTCTCACCTTGCTTTTTTCCTCGCAGCAAATAGTCTTGGCTCGAGCTGCAGCTATTTCAAACGAGCGAGGAAGTATTCGTCTTAAGGAGAGGATTACTGCCCTCCAAAGGAGTCTTGAGGGCTCCAAAATTCGAATTTCCAGCTTGGACGAGATTGTAGAAGCGGAGAGGGGCAGCTCTGAGAAGAAAAAATGAAGGCCATGGAGGAAGCCAGCAACCTGCTTAGCCAGAAGAACTCTTTGGCTACGGAGGCAGCTAAACTATCCTCTGTGATAGATGAGCTCTCTTCGTCAAGGGATACTTTAATTGAAGATAAGGTGAAGTCGGAGAAGGTAGCTGCGGAGGTCATAGACAACCTTTTAGGTGTCTTAGAGTACTTCGGTACTTGTTGGCACAATCTTCGACTGACAACGTCCCCTTGCTGCGATTATTGAAGATGATCCAAGGAGCAACGAAGATGATGAAGACAGCGGGTATTCCGTATGGAGAAATCTCCGGCCAAGTATCCTCTCTCGGAATACTTCGTTACTACAAAGATCTAGGGCTATCAGTAGCGCCAGACTTAGGGGCAGCTCCTATTACCTTCGACGACAACCGGTTGTTAAACCCTTTCGAGGATGTGGTCGCAGCCTGGCAAGCCTTCCAAGCATCTTGGAGAGCCGAAGGTCGAACAACGATCAAGGCTTAGATTGATGAAGGGCTTCGCCAGAAACAAGCTTGGTCGTAGGCTTCGAGCAGCCAGCCTCTGCCAGACCCACATGTTTAGTTTTGTTTAGGGGTCCAAACATGTAAAAATTTTATGCTTTCATCATTTATGAATGAAGACTTATTTGGAAATGTTTTTAGGCTTCCCAACCTCGTATGGATGATCTCGAAGTATTAAATGTTACCGAAGAACTTCGCCTGCTATGGGCTACCTTCGACCTTCTAAGACTTCACAAGTGACCTCAATTTCTGATTCCTCGAGAAAGCTCTGGTGCGATTGTGCCCAAAATATAAAAAGATATATTATCTTTCATTAAAGAGGAAGAAAAAGAAGTTAACATGGAAACCTCATCTTCTGAAGACGTTGAATGGTTCGAAGAAGAGAATACTGCTGAAGAACAAACAAAGAAACCTAAAGAACTTCGAAGCTGGGAGAGAAGCCCCGAGCGACTTCGAACTTGGGCTGAACTCCAACAGGAACAAAAAGATTTTCGAGCTTCAAGGGGAGGGAGAAGAATTAAACGTAAAGTTATTAGGACTCCTGGCTCAGGAACTAGTTGTTCTGGCTTTAGTGGTAGCTCTAGAGATCGAAGAGGTCTTCGTTTCCTTCTTGGTATAGACACATATTTTTCGTAATGTAATGTAATCTGTTCGAATGATAAAGATTAAGATTTTAAAATTGTCTCCCTACTTCCTAGCCTCTCTTTGGGCGTAAGCAACTTTGAAGTTTAGTCGAAGATGGTTAGGCGCAAAGAAAAAATGACTTAGGAGTACAATTTTTGGAGGCTCAAAGCCCCTTAGCAACTTAGAGATTGATTAAAATCTCAGAAATGTCTTTGACTACTTGGAGTCTGAAAACTGGTAACTTAGTACCTTTTTGTTTGAATGTAGTCACTTCGGACTAATTTTCCGGATACCTTAGCATCCAAAACAATTGGTCACTTTGGACTCTTTCTACATATATTCGAAGCTTATCAGCTCAAACTCTGTTTTGTTTGGCCTCCTTCGGCTCTTTTTGCGAATGCTATCAAACCAGTGGTTCGGAATTCGCAGTGGTCTCCTTGGACTCTTTTTACGGATGCTTTTAGGCCGGAGCCTGGAATCCACATCATTTGGTCTCCTTGGACTCTTTTTATGGATGCTTTCAAGTCGGTGGCTTGGAATCCGTTTTTCAGTGACTTTCCCACCTCGTCGGAAGCTTCGAACCAGTGGTTCGAAGTCCGCAAAATTGGTTCATATGAATGACACTTCCCTCACAACCAACTTTGTTCTTCCAGTGCGTCCACTAGAAGTAGGAAGTGTTTGAGAGGTAGGCATTATCTGACCATGAACTTTATTAATTCAGAAGGTGTTTACAAATGATTACAAGGAGCCCCTATGCGAAATATCGCTTTAAGTGCTCCACATGCCAGGCATGCTTTAACTCTTCGCCTTCTAAATTAGCTAGCTTAAAAGAACCAGAGCATCCTGAACAGAGAATAATGTATGGACCTTCCCACTTATTTCCTAATTTCCCTGGTGCTATAATGCTTCGCAAAACTAGATGACCTGGCTTAAGTTCGTTAAGCTTAACCTTCGGGTGGAACCAAGTCTTCATTTGCTGTTGATATTTCGACAAATTGGCGACAGCTCGAAGTCTTGTTTCTTCTATTAAATCAAGCGAAGCTTGCCTTTCTCCTTCTATTTCAGGTTCGGTGCTGCAAAGAGATCCTCCTTTAAGCTCTGTTGGCGTCATAGCTTCATCTCCGAATAATAGTCTGAAAGGAGTGAAACTTGTGGACCTTGTTTGGGTGGTCCGAATGGACCATAAGATCTTCGGAAGCTCTTCGTTCCACAACCCTTTTGCCAACCCTACTATTCTTCGATTCAACCCTGACAAGATATTACCATTGGCCCTTTCAACAGCTCCGTTAGACTGAGGATGGCGCACAGCAGCAGAGCATATTTGTATGCTGAGATATTCGCAAAACTTCATGAAGGGCTCTGCATCAAACTGTGTCCCATTGTCAACTGTGAGTTGTCGAGGCACTCCGAACCTACATATAATACTTTTCTAGAAAAGTTTTGTACATTATTCGAAGTGATAGCTGTGAGGGGTTCTGCTTCGACCCACTTAGAAAAATACTCAATTGCTACCACTGTGAATTTCAGATTTCCTTTTGCTACTGGGAAGGGGCCAATAAGGTCCATGCCCCATCTGGCCATGGGCCAAACTGGGGCAATGACTTGAAGAGTTGTTGGTGGACGATGACTTCTTCTTCCCATCCATTGACAACCCTGGCACGTGCGGACTAGGCTCTCCGCATCAGCTACTATTGTAGGCCAATAAAGCCCCTGGCGAAGTGTTTTTCCTGCCAAAGCCAGAGGGGCCAGATGTCTACCACAAAGGCCTTCATGAATTTCTCGGAGTATCTCTTGACCTCTGGCTTGAGATATACATTGGAGCAGAGGAGAACATACTCCGGCCTTGTAGAGAATACCGTTGATTATATGATAATTTCGAACTTTGAGCTTTAACCTCGAAAGTTGTGGCCCTTCGTTTAAATTTGCTTCACCTTGCAACAATTACATAATTGAACTCTGCCAATCTGTACTTGGAATGCAAAGAACTTCCGTAGAAGGGATTTGTGGCACTGAAGGTGAACTAAGCTATTCAGAAAAAACTCCTTCCGGAATGTCCATAGCTCCGGTCGCAGCTTTTGCTAAGGTATCGGCTTGCATATTTTAAGCTCTAGGTATACTTCGGATGGAAATCCCTTTAAATGCTGCTTCAATCTTATGGATCTCTTCCAAAAATTTTGCAAGGTAGGGGTGACAAACTTGAAACATTTTATCAACGTGCCCTGCTACAAATTGAGAATCTATTTTAACAACAACTCTTGTAGCACCTAAAGCACACGCCTTTCAAAGTCCTAGCAAAATTCCATCATACTCCGCTATATTATTGGTGGACTTAAAGTTGAGCCTTGCGGACTACGTTGCCTTTTGCCCTAAAGGGGAAATTATTACTGCTCCGATGCCTGCTCCAGATGCTTGGAAAGCTCCGTCGGAGTATATAGTCCAAATTCCTTCATTTGACTTCTCCGAAGCCCATACTGCAGATGGAGACCATTCTGCCACAAAATCTACCACCACCTGTGACTTGATCGTTGTCCTTTCCACGAAGAAGATGCCGAAGGGTGCCAATTCAACAGCCCATTTCCCAATTCTTCTTGTAGAATCCTTGCTTCGGAGCATATCTCCTAAGGGATACAAAGTTGGTACAATCACATTATGTGCTAGAAAATAATGCCTCAACTTCCTCGAAGCCATTATCAGAGCATAGGTGAACTTCTCAAGCTCAGAATATCTTGTTTTTGCTCTAGACAATGCTTCAGATACAAAATAGACTGGATTCTGTACCAACTTCCCGTTGAAATCAACTTCTCTGACAAGGACTGCATTGACAGCAGAGCCAGTAGCTGCAAGGTAGAGGAGTAGGGTTTCGTCCGCAACAGGCACCGTGAGTGTAGCGAGATTACTGAGATAATTCTTAATATCATCAAAACTCTTTTGACACTCCGGTGTCCATGGAAAATCATCGAACCCTTTCAATGCTTTGAAAATGGGCAAACTTCTCTTCGCGCACCTTGCTAGGAACCTACTAAGTGCTGCTAGGCGGCCAATTATCTTTTGCACCTGCTTTAAATTTTCTGGAGGAGCCATCCTTTGTAATGCAGTTATTTGAGTAGGGCTAGCATCGATCCCTCTGCTTGAAACTAGATACCCTAACAATTTTCCAGCCTGAGCCTCGAAGATACATTTTTCGAGATTGAGACGGACTCCACATGCCCGAAGGCTATTGAACGTTCCTGCTAAGTCTAGGCTATGTTTGTGCTTTAAAGCACTCTTTATTACAATGTCATCCATATAGGCTTCTACATTGCGGCCTATTTGATGACCTAGAGCTTTGGCAATTAACCTCGAAAAAGTTGCCCCGACATTTCTTAAACTGAAAGGCATTCTTACATAGCAGAAGACTCCTAAAGGAGTTACAAAGCTTGTTTTGAGTTCATCTTCGCGCTTTAACCAGATTTGATGATAGCCAGAATACGCGTCGAGGAAGCTCAATAACTTCGAACCAGCAGTGGAGTCAACTAATTGATCAATTTGGGGCATGGGATAGGGGTCACGGGGGCATGCTTTATTCAAGGATGTAAAGTCAATACACATGCGCCACTTCCCGGAAGATTTCTTCCTGACGAAGACTGGGTTGGGTAGCCACTCCGTATGAGCTACTTCTCTGATAATCCCAGCCTTCAACAATTTTTCCATTTCTGCCTTAGCAAGGATGGCCCTCTCCGCAGATAACTCCTAGAGTCCTTGTCGGACAGGCCGAACCCTCGGGTTCACAAGCAAGCTATGCTCAATAATATCCCGACTGACTCTGGGAATGTCCTCATCAGACCATTCAAAGACATCCAAATTTTCTTCAACTACTTTTTCTAATGAAGAAGCGACTTCTGGAGGCAAATCGTTGCCGAACTGATATGAATAGTCTTTGTCGTCTTTGACAATAACATTTGTTACAATCTCTCCTTTGGGGCTGGGTCATGGGAAAGACTTCTTCGAAGATTCACCTGAAGCAGAGATATCCTCCAGATTGCCTTGTGCGTTGTTGACTTGTCTCGGGTCGAGAAGGGGGCCATGACCATATTCTGCTCTTCGCGTAGTGGCCTGATCTCTGAAGACAGTGAGCACTCCCGCTTGCGTGGGCATCTTCATACATAAATAATTATGATGCGCCACAACTCCGAACTGATTTAACATGCCCCTCCTGAAGATAACATTATGTGCATATGGGGCATCCACAACATCGAAAATCACCTCCTTCGTCCTTGCCAGTATCCCCTCTCCGAAAGCAACCTCAAGACCAATTTGGCCGAGGGCATCAAGAGGGGGTCCTGCGAAGCCTTGCAAAGGACGAGCTGCAGGGAGGAGATGTTTCCTGGAGATGCAGAGCTGATCAAAGGCTTGGACGAAGATACTATCTGCTGAACTCCCTCCGTTAATCAGCACTCTCCGGACTTCAGTCCCTACTATATCGGTAGTAATGAGAAGGGGATCTGCATGTGGAAACTTTATGCCAGCTACATCATCTATAGAGAAAGATATCGGCACATGGGACCACTCAGGCATGGTAGCTGTGGACGAAGAAGTTCCAATATGGCCCACTTCTCGGACATATTCTCTTCGCTGTCTCTTCGACATACTGCCGAGGGTCCCTCCTCCAGAAATGGGGAGGACTACTCTTTTACCTCGATCTTGACCATCTTCCTGCTTCGGAGGTGGCATAATATTGACCACCGGAGGTTTCCTTGTAGGGTCGAAGTTGTCTATACGTGCCACACCTGGACAGGCTCCAGACGCACCTCGGAAGGAACTCGGTCAGTAGTGCCTCGACCCGAGGTTCTTTCAAGGTACTCGCCTCTTAAAGCGAGTATAGACTTGCACGCATCAGTAGTGTGACTTCGATTCTCTCCATGGACACAGCAGAAGAAGGCCTGGGCTTTGCCAGCCGGCTTCCCTAGTGGCCTCCAACCGCTGGTCTTGCTTCCCGAGGCTTGTGAAGTCTTAGGGGCAAATTTCTGCTGTAGAGCAATGTTCAAGACTTCTGAGAGAGGATGCTTTTGCCCCCGACGTCTGTCATGCTGGACTTCGATATTAGGTCCCTGCGAAGGTGTTGAAGTCTTTACTTCAAACTTGACTTCTTGCAAAATTGACGGAGTTGAAGCAGTTCTCCGAAGCCACCCTTCTTCTCACCTAGCATATTCTTCAAAATAAGACATCAGCTGAGCAACAGAGGATATATGTTTCCGATGAAGTTTAGTAAGGAGGCCACATGGGTAACTCCCTCTCGAGCTGCATCAACTACGGAGGATGTAGTCAGCCCTCAAATTTGCGACTTCGTATGGGTGAAGCGCTTGAAAAATTGTCTTAAAGTCTATCCAGGCAGCTGCTTCACCTGGAAAAGACTTCCCATAGACATTGGGGGTATGAAGGTACCTTGAAAGTTACTTATGAACTTCTTCCTTAATTGCTCTCAGGTTCTAATTGATCCCGGCTTCAGGGACCAAAACCACCGCAATGCCACCCCTTCGAGAGCAAGAGGGAAACACTTGTCCATGGTGTCTCGCACTACTCCACTGGCCTCAATTGCAAAGCATAAGAACGGGAGAACTCCCTGGGGTCCTCGTCTCCGGAATACTTACAAAGCTTCGAAGTTTTAAACTTAGGGTCGAAGCGCACTTTCTACAGCTCATGATGCAGCGGAGACTCGCTATCGAAGGAAGCGTTCTCTGGGGCTTCGGGATAAGGAAGTTCGTCGTCCTGAGGCACTTCGGAAATGACTAGGGTGACTTGAGAACGAAGCCTATTTGCAGCTTCTTGCCTCCACCTCGCCACTTCAGCTTGGAGACTGGCTATTTGGGCTGCCATGTCACCAAGACCATCTTCATTTCCTCTAGAAGGACCTTCCGGGTCTTGAGAACTGTACGTGTCAGTTCGGAGCGGAATTGGAGCTAGAGAAGGGACTCCGGCTGGCCGAAGTATAGATGGAGCTAGAGGAGGAACTCCGTATGCTTGAGGAAGGGGAATCCCTTCGGGGGTCTGAGGTGGAGGAAATACCGAAGGTCCTCCGACCTCGATTGTGTTCGAAGATCTTATTCCGGAGGTCCGAGGGGACCTCCGAGTAGGACTACCACCTGAACTCTGCTTGGGAGGCATGGTTTTGAGAACTTGGTAGAGAACGAAGTTTTTTGGACTAGGATCCCCAAGGTCGGCGCCAACTGTTGGCGTAAAAGATTACGCTAACAGGTTTCCAGAGATTAGAAACTAACAAATCAAGTGTTTGCGAAGTTAACTATTTCAAGCCTCCGAATTGGATAATAGCTCAAAGCAGTTCGAAGTAGTGTATTGAATAACTAAGTATTCGATCCTCATTACAGGGTAGAATGTGGGGTATTTATAGGTAAAAAAACATAAGGAAAAGACCTTTTTACCCCTCTATTACAACCGACATAGTGGAAACTATTCGGTACCCTTAATATGGCTAAAATGGTAAAAGACTAATCTAATGAGAAAGAAGATACATCTTCCATCCTAGCTGGCAGGGAGGTTCTCTGAAGAGTCGACGTTCGAAGTTATACTCTGAACAAGATTCCACTTTGATTCTTCGAACTTGATCCAGTACCTAACCGGAGTTAGCTAGATACTGGAACTTCAGTTTAATAGATTGCCTTTGTCTTGTTACTGTAGTGACCTTGAGAATGAAGTATTTTCCCCCAACAACATTCTACTATCTTAGACACAACCTATTGGACTAAAAACGATGACTAGAGGGGGGTGAATGGGAGCTTTTAAAATTTCAGACTATAAATAGTCTTCTATTTTAATTCTGTCTTCTGTGGAACAGGCTTCGAACACACCCTTCGAAGTTCTGGTTCGGAGGTATTTCACAGCTCTGAAACCAGGCTTCGTAAGGAGCAAAAGTTCGAAGTCAAGAAGACTTCGCTCCACCCACGACACCAAAAACTCAACTCTGCTAAGTCAGTGCAGGCTCCACACACTGGGTGCCTTCGAGCAGGCTTCGCACTTCACCCTTCGCAACAGCAGACTTCCCTCGAAGGTCTAAATGCACACTGAACACACTTCGCTGAGGACTTCGACAAGGGAAGAAAACAGGCTTTGAATTAAGCCAAGAACTGTGTTTCGCTAGTAATCAGAGAGGTCTAGCCACTAGTTTACACAGAGTGAACAGACACTGAAAAACACACACTTCACACGAACAAACCTCTCACACAGTTCTCCAGAAGAGATCCAGTGCACAAACTCAACATGGGTACTCGACCGACTTCAATTGGTTCTCGATGTGATTGAACCCCGATTGCTGGCTTGGAACTATAAAGTTCCGTGAATAATCACCCCCGGGTAGACCAAGAACTAAGAGATCAACCTTTCATTCTGGGGTGACGGAGGGCGGTGCAGCCCGGGGCACAAGGGTCCTGGTACTACCCAGGTGCGAAGAAGATGGTGCACAGAGAAATCAAAACATGCAGTGCAAAGTAGGCATACAAGTTCAAACAATAAATGAAAATAGAATCAAAGTTTCATTGCTTGAACAGGGAACACAAGATGAACTCACAGGATGAACACAGAGAGAAATGGCAGCTAGCATAGGAGTTCTACAATAACTGCTCAAAGTGTTACTATGACCTAGCTAGCCTCCACTATTTATAGGCACTATTCAGCCCTGTGAATAGACTACTTTACCCCTAGGGTTTACACTGGTTTTGTCTCATCAGAACAAGGGGGTACAACTGGTAGTCTATTTTATTTGAAGGCTTTGTTTGTCAGCTTCGCAGAGGAGACAACATCAGCTTTTGCAGAGCATACACGGTCAGCCTTTGCAGTCTTGGAGTCTTCTAAAGCCCCCGTTCACACGCGAGGGGTGTGGTAGCTTCGGTGAGAAGCCTTGAGCCTGACGGCACTCGCTTCACAAAAGTCAGCTTTCGATACAGAGATGGTTTTTAGCCGAAGCTGTCAAAGCCCTTGGGCCTTCGCACCAACACCTCCATAGTGGACCACCACAGCTTCGCAGCTTCTCCCAGCTCGAACTCCGTCAGCCCGTGTACCGAAGCCATGCATGGCTGAAGCACCTCAAGTCAGCCACACTCCGAAGCCCCACCTTCGGAGTACCACCCTTCGGAGGATGCATCCTTTGAACGTGATGTGGAGCCTCGCGGCGGGATGCAGTCTCCCCCTCAACTTGTGCATTGGAGTGGTCCAAGATGACCAATGTCGAGGTAGTTTCTTTGGGACCTTGTGCCGAAGTAGTCGAAGCGGGGTCGGCTTCGGGGGTGCATGTCGAGGGTAGTAGGGGTTCATCCTCGAAATCTCCAGGATCTTCTTCGAAGATGGTCTGCTCCATGTCGTGTTCATTTGTCTGTTCAAAGGTAGAACTAACAAAGGGGGTTGATTCATCAAAAGTAACATCACATGACTCGATGACAGTGTTCGTTTCCAAATTATAAACACGATAAGAATGACCATGTGTAGTGTAAACCAAAAAGATCCCGACAGAAGAGCGCGACTCAAATTTATCCAAATTTCCACGTTTTAGGATAAAGAAATGACAACCAAAGACTCGAAGATGAGTAACTTTGGGCTGTCTCCCAAAACGTAGCTCATAAGATGTCAAGTTCAAAATTGAGCGCAAGAAGATTCAGTTTGAGATGTAACAAGCAGTGTTCATGGCCTCAGCCCAGAATTTTCTAGGAGTCCTATGCTCATCGAGCATCGTCCTAGCCATCTCAACCAAAGTGCGGTTCTTTCTCTCAACAACACCGTTCTATTGAGGAACCTGCGGAGCAGAGAGTTGATGTTCTATGCCATGCTCCATGCAAAAGTCAACAAAGATATTGTTCTTGAACTCAGTGCCATTATCACTTCAAATGAATTTCAATGCACCAGGGAGTTCAGTGAAAAGTCTCAACACCAAGCTCCGAAAGTGTGAAAACACTTCATCCTTGCTGGCAAGAAAGAAGACCCAAGAGTAGCGAGAGAAATCATCGACAATGACTAACATACCACTTGCCGCCTAAAGAACTAACCCGAGAAGGACCTACAGTGTCCATGTGGAGAAGTTCTCCGGGTTGTTCAGTTATAACCGTGGTGATTGGCAAGTGTGAAGCGGCAATCATTTTTCCATGACAACAAGGAGCGCAAACTAAATTCTTCTCAAACTTGAGCTTGGGCAATCCTCGGATCAGACCTAGGGCACTCAGACGAGCAAGCAACTCAAAGCTCATATGCCCTAGTCTCCTATGACACTTCCATACCTCAGAAGTAGAATGTGCAACAAGACAATGAGAAGAACCATATGACTCAGAAAAATCAGCTCCACAAACTCTCCCAACTCTAAAGATCTTACAGACCACAACGCCATCAGAATTAAGTACTTGCGAAGTATTGCGATGGAATTGCACTTCGAAGCTCTCATCAAGCAATTGAGATACAGAAAGCAAATTGTATCCCAAGTTTTCAACCAAAGCATCATCATTGAGAGTGAAATTCGAGTTGATTCTTACCACACCTTTACCTTTCACTCTACTCCTTCGATTGTTGCCAAAGGTGATATGTTCCCTTTGCTTGGTTGTGGTGAGGCTGGAGAACCATGCTGCACCTCCAGTCATATGGCATGAACAATCGGGGTCCATGATCCATGTGCCCTCCAAGCCTCGGTCTGGCGCCTACACATGATAAGAAAATCTAGATCGCTCACTGTTTGGGTGAGTGGATACATGACGAGGCATCCAGCACTGAGTGATATGAGTAGTAGGCACAGTAAAAATAGATCGTCTATGCACAGGATAATCAGAATGATGCAAAGTGCGAGGTCTACCTACATGCTGTGACCCAAATGCATGTCGAGGTCTCCTAACATGTCGAGGCACAAAGATACTCACATGAGATCTATCACCATACGGATCATGGTGAACACCTCGAGGAGCAAAACCTCTCTGGGAAGTATGAGGAGCCTCGAAAACAGGTCGTGAGTAAAACTCAGACTCATGCATACCTCGAGATGGGTAATGCATGTCCTAGAAACTTATCGCCTGAGAGCGTCGCTCATCGTTGATGCGACGAAAACAGAACCCAACCAGATGACCCACCCGCTGACAATAGGAACAATGAAAAACTCTCCTAGGGGCACTCTCATGGGTCATAGGAGCAACTCTCACAGGCTCCTTGGGCTTCTGCTATGTGGTTTTCTTGGGGGGAATTTTCTTTGCAGGAGGAGTGGTTTTCATTGGGGCTTGGGTAGGCTTTTTGGCTGATGGTGTGTCTAACAGAGCTCTCTCTTTCTCTAAGGTAGTGGGTGAGGTAAAAATAGTTTTGTTCTCACTATCTGAGGGAATCCTCTCAAAACCCAATCCTAGAGCTAACCCTGCTCTGTCAGCACACATCTTGGTCTTAGCCAAGAGCAAGTCCATCCTACCCTTTCCCTCAGTGCATTTGTTAACCACAGAAAGAAGGTATTCATTTTTAGTCATGAGGTTTTCAGCTCACTCTCCAACAGTGCCTAGTTGGTCCTTAAGGGTTATGGAAGTGTCACACCCAGGTTGCACATCCTTAGAACTACCGGCCCTCTCCATTCTAGCCTCTAAATCATGAACATGCTTATCACGTAAATCAATGCTCTCACGTAATAAAGAACAGTTCATGCATTCATTTATATCATGAGAACTAGAATCAACCATCAAAAGCTGCTTCTATGCAGTCTCAAGCTCAGATAGAGTTTGAGCATGCACAGAACGCAACTGAGCAAGCTCACCCATGACTACAGTGCAAGATTCACATTCAGCATCATTAACCCTATACTTAAGCATGTCATAATCAGTAGAAACAGATTCTAGCCTAAGTCTAAGGTCTTTTCTTTCTCTAGCGGCTTGCACAAGCAACCTATCCTGACCAAGAACTACTTCATTCAGATCATCTAATTTAATTGAAAGCTGGTCATAGGATAAAGGTATCTCAGATGAGTCAAGCTCATCGCCGTTGTGATCACTGTCGGCCATGAAGCAAAGGCCGGTGAAATCTCGTCCTTTCTTGTCCTTCTCCTCCTTCCTTGGAGACTCCTCCTCCTCATCAGAGCTCGACTCCTCAGTTGAGGAAATGTCAATGTCACTGAGAGCAGCAACAAAAGCTCTGGAGGCGGCTTTGCCTACCCTCTGAGCCACCTTGCCACGCTTGCTCTTCACAAAAGGCTTCCTCTCCTTTTTGTGGTATTTGGGCCGCTCACTCTCATCTCTCTTATTGAGTTTATGATAGTTGGCCTTGATGTGAGAAGTATCGCCACACTCAAAACAACCACTAAAACCACCTCTCCTCAGATCCTGTCTCTCATGGTGAAAACGAGTGAACCTTCTGGCAATGAGAGCAAGCTCATCATCATCCAGAGTATCCACCTACTCCTTAGTGATGGAGACCAGGGAGGACAAAGCAAAACCATCTACAAGAACACAAGTGCCTGATGTGCTTGGTTCTGCAGTGGTGCCACGGCTAGTGCTAGAAACTAGTGCCAATGGATGTGGCAAGGAGTTCCTATGCACTACAAGAGATGCCTTGGCAATCTCTATGGACTTTGGCTTGCTGAAGTGCTCATCACAGGTAAATGTGTCATAACCTATGGACTCCTCAATGCTGGATATCTTCATTTCCCATATGCTATGATCAAGAGCATAGAGAAGCTTGATAGCCCTATCATGATCATTGTAAGCAATCATCCCGTTGGACCGCGAGTTACTCACTATCGCATCAAAGCGAGAAAACATGGCATCTATAGATTAACCAGGTGCCTGCACAAACAGCTGATACTATTGATTGTATGTGTTTTGGTGCCTGGCCTTAATCTGTGTAGAGCCCTCATGAAAAATAGTGAGTGTAGTTCAAATCTCCCTAGCTGTCCTAAGGTGCTGCACCCTATCGAACTCACTCCGACTCAAACCAATGAACAATATATTTCTAGCCTTGGAGTTTGCATTATACGGATCCTTGTGTGTTTGAGAGGTCCTAGTTTCAGGGATGGAGTATTGTGAGTCCACAATCTCCCAAATTGCATTTCCTTGGCTTAGCAATTAAGCCTCCATGCGCACCTTCCAGTATGCAAAATGTGTCCCATCGAACAGAGGTATTTTACTAACTCTGTCCATGTCGCCAATAGATCACAAAACTGGTTAAGGTCAATTGGTGATCTTAACCCGCTCTGATACCAATTGTTGAACCGAAAATGGCGACCAGAGGGGGTTGAATGGGAGCTTTTAAAATTTCAGACTAAAAATAGTCTTCTGTTTTAATTCTGTCTTCTGCGAAATAGGCTTCAAACACACCCTTCGAAGTTCTGGTTCGGAGGTATTTCACAGCTCCGAAACTAGGCTTCGCAAGTAGCAAAAGTTCGAAGTCAAGAAGACTTCGCTCCACCCACAACACCAAAAACTCAACACTACTAAGTCAGTGCAGGCTTCGCACACTGGGTGCCTTCGAGTAGGCTTTGTACTTCACCCTGCGCAAGAGCAGACTTCCCTCTAAGGACATTGACCAAATACTCAGCGATAGCAACTGGTACTAGGCTTCGTACTTTGAAGGTCTAAATGCACACTGAACACACTTCGTCGAGGACTTCGACAAGGGAAGAAAACGGGCTTCGAATTATGCCAAGAACAGTGCTTCGCTAGTAATCAGAGTGGTCTAGCCTCTAGTTTACACAGAGCGAACAGACACTGAAAAACACACAGTTCACATGAACAGACCACTCACACACTTCTCAGAAGAGATCCAGTGCACAAACTCAACCCAAAACAAGATGGTGCACAGAGAAATCAAAACATGCAGTGCAAAGTAGGCATACAAGTTCAAACAGTAAATGAAAATAGAATCAAAGTTTCATTGCTTGAACAGGGAACACAAGATGAACTCACAGGATGAACACAGAGAGAAATGGCGGCTAGCACAGGAGTTCTACAATAACTGCTCAAAGTGTTACTGTGACCTAGCTAGCCACCACTATTTATAGGCACTATTCAGCCCTATGAATAGACTACTTTACCCGTAGGGTTTACACTAGTTTTGTCTCATCAGAACAAGGGGGTACAACTAGTAGTCTACTTTATTTGGAGGCTTCTTTTGTCAGCTTCGCAGAGGAGACAACATCAACTTTTGCAGTGCAGACACAGTCAGCCTTTGCAGTCTTGGAGTCTTCTAAAGCCCCCCTTCGCACGCGAGGGGTGCGGTAGCTTTGGTGAGAAGCCTTGAGCCTGACGGCCTTCGCTTCACCGAAGTCAGCCTTCGATACAGAGA
Organism: Zizania palustris; assembly: GCA_019279435.1. NCBI lineage: Eukaryota > Viridiplantae > Streptophyta > Magnoliopsida > Poales > Poaceae > Zizania > Zizania palustris. Next base: position 51,048,265 of record JAAALK010000284.1, read on the forward strand.
CAGTTTTGAGCCGAAGCCGTCAAAGCCCTTGGGCCTTCGCACCAACACCTTTGCAGTGGATCACCACGGCTTCGTAGCTTCTCCCAGCTCGAACTCCGTCAGCCCGTGTACCAAAGCCATGCATGGCCGAAGCACCTCAAGTCAGCCACACTCTGAAGCCCCACCTTCGGAGTACCACCCTTCGAAGTCCCTCCCTCGTCCAAGGTCTCTGCATGAAGCATTCCATGAGCACTTCGTCACAGTGTCTCTTCCTAAGCACACTCCTCGACGAATCTCACTCGGACCATGCCTTCGATGCACCTCGACTTCTGTGACCTTCGTCGGGTATACCTTTGAGTGCCTCCCTTCGGAGCACACTTCGAATGCCTTGCCTCATTGATGAGGACTTTGTCCACCATACTCTAAAGTCACTCCATTTCGGAGTACCCTTCGAAGTGCCTCGCCTCCGAAGACTTCGTCTCGAGGTACCTTCAGCCAGAGCTACACTCCGCACTCTCTGTCTTTACCTGGCGCACCTTGACCCGAGGACCGACCTCGACCCCTTCGCAGCCTTCGTGACCGAACTCCCCGCTCGCCCACCATCAAGCCTCCCGCTTGACCCAGGTTCACATGCTGCGAACCGTCCATCGCTCCGAAGTCACCTGCCCACCACAGATAAACAGACAAGTGTATACGGTACCCCGGAGACCTCTCCGGGTAAGCAACCTCTGGCACACACTCTGGTGTACTGCCTAAAGTACTGAACACTTCGATACAACCAAGTCATCGTGTACTGTTGGCCCCCTCCGACAGTCACACTCCACTGCAACAGCTGCAGCAAACAGACCCACTGAACCCTTCGGTGAAACCTCCTCCGAACCCCTTCGGATGGACCCCTTCGAATCAGAGGATAAAATCTGTCAATCACTCATCATAGACTCCGAAACCAACCCTTAGTTTCTCACAACCAAGCCACACCGGCCAGCTTTGTAGAAATAGGAACGAACCTACCCTCTGATACACTGACAAAATCATAATCCGAGAGGTCTCGCCCCGAAAAACATTCTATCTCATCATGGGTGGCATGACGGGATGCATCGGCCAAGCTAGCATGAGCCGATGAGTCTGTGTGCACTATCTCAACTTCATCGCCATCCCATTGTATCAAGTGCTGGTGCAAGGTAGACAACACACATTGGTTTGCGTGGATCCAATCACACCCAAGCAATACATTATAATTACCTTGCACATAGATGACGAAGAAAGCGGTGTGTAGAGTCTTGTTCCCCACTGTCAATTCTAGGGACAGTACTCCTTTGGCTTCCATCGTGTCGCCGTTGAAGCTGTTGAGGGTGACATTTGTCTTCTTTAGGTCATCGTCATCCTTGCCAAGCTTCCTTAGAAGGGAGTACGGCATTAGGTTCACAGTGGTGCCACCATCGACGAGCATCCTCGAGATAGGCTTCCCGTCAATGTGCCCCCTTATGTAGAGAGGTCTCATGTGATGGCTCGTGTCTCCGGGCTTCTCGAATACGGCGTCCCACGGGCCAAGGTCTAGCTGTGCGACCTCGGTCTTCTCCTACAGTGGAGCGAACTCAAAAGGTAACATGACGACACCGATATCCATCGCCTGAGGAGCGGGCCCCTCGGAGACGGGAGTGTAGTCGTCATCGAGAGGGTCATCATCGTCGGAGCTAACAATGTGGGCCGAGTCATCGACCATGACTGGCCTAAGTATCCAGACTTTCTTCACCATGGGTTGAGGACGAATTTCCTCAAAAATGTGTCTTGTGCCTCCTCGGCCTTATCTTCTCATATCTCTTGCGCCCGCAAGTGCTGCAACCTCCTCTTTTTTGACTTGGACATCCCCGAGGGCACCCATGATGGCTGAGGACGGGTGTCGGGTGCCACGGTCTTTCTTCTAGCATTTTTGGTCGAAGGGGACTTGTTGATATCGGCCTCAGATATCTTGCGCTTGCCATGAAAGATCCCCTGCTCCTAGTCGGTCGGACCGGCCATAGCGGGCCGGTCGGACTGGCCATAGCAGGCCAGTCGGACTGGCCTGTGCCAAAAACCGCTGTAAGGCCGGTCGGACTGGCCACAGTAGGCCGGTTAGACCGGGCTTCGGCCGGGGCTCCGATCGGGTTAGGAGATGTGTCTTCACGCCGTCCCGTTGGAGCACCCTTCAGGATTGGGACCTCGTGGGATCCCACCCTAATGACTATAATCTCTGGGGCATCGTCACGTCCATCCCTTCTGGTGCCATCTCACGGGGCCCGATTCTAAAGTACTACGGACAGGCGATGAATAATATTCTCATCCTGCACTGGCCCCCGAACCTACCAATCGAAAACACTAGAAGGAATGCGAGTATTAGTAGCTGGACACTACCCGGAGTTCTCCGACGGTGGAGGCCAAATCAGAGCCATCGTCCAGCAGTAGGGTGGTTGCATCGGAGGCTCTAGTGGCTTCGCCCACTGGGTACTAAACCCGTTGGCCTGTTGGAAGCTCGGCCACGCCGATGGTACCTCGGACTAGACCAGCGAAGAGTCCTGCCAGGCCGGAGATAAACTAGCCCATGGCAGAGATGGTTCTGGCCACTAGAGACCAAATCCATCCACTAGGAGGAGGTGGGTTCAGCCACTGAGGTCTGAACCTTCCCAGAATCTATCTGGGGCCAAACTGGAGGATTCGTCCACTGAGGTCCAAACCCTACCGGTGGTTGGGACCAGCCTGAAGGGGGTTCGGCCACTGAGGTCCGAACCCTGCCGGAGTTCAGACCCACTCCGAAGAGGGGTTCGGGCCCTGAGGTCCGAGCTCAACCCTCGCGGTGTTCGGTCTCTCGGGGAGGTTCGACCGTCCCGGAGTCCGTGGGCGAACACCTCTCCTCTCGAACCTTCGCTGGTGCTTGTCCAAAAGCATGTTGTATGTCACCTTAGGCCTTCTGTGGTGCCTGGCCGAAGATGATGGCTTAATATTTTGTTTCCACACTCCTACCTCTAGATTCTTTGGTACGAGTGTGCGCGTGCGAGTGTCTCCTATGACGACCGCTTTCCCTTTAGCCGACTCAGCCTTCTTCGGCCGAATCAACACCTTCTTTCCTTGGAGCTCAACGTTGTTTATGGGAAAGGGGTCTCTATCTAATTTCATCTTTGGATTTGCTTCTATTTTCAATCGTCCTTCCTCTATGGATGATTGTACCTGCCGATGAAAAACATTGCAATCGTTAGTGTAGTGAGAATGTGAATCATGCCACTTGCAGTAGGGACACTTTTTTAATTCGTCGGCAGAAGGTATGACTTGCCTTTTTGGCAGTCGCAGAAGCTGATTTTTAAGGAGAAAATCGAATATTTTATCACACTTAGTCATGCCGAACGAATATCTAACTTCGTTAGGCTGACTCTTAGAGGGAGATGGCTGCAATTCGGAGCAGGTGACGGGTTTAGACTTCGCGCTCCAAGTCCATTCGGCCGTGTACGTATCGGCCGGATCTTCTTCCTCTTCGGACCCTTCCTCGTTAGAGTGCTCCATAGTGTGGATTTCAGCCCTTGGCTTATTAAAAGTTTTAACGAATTTTCTATCTTTGGCCCGGCCTTCCTGGACCAGAGCCTGTTGCAAGACTTCGCTAACGTCTAAGAGGTTTTGATTATCCATATGTTCTTTAATTTTGGCTTGTAGGCCATTGAATGCTAGATCTGCTAGGTCTCTCTTCGATATGTTTAGGCTAAAACATTTATTCCTGGTGTCTCTAAAGCGCTTGACATACTTAGAAACACCCTCTCCAGATTTTTGTCTAACCGCCGTGAGGTGCAATAGCCTACGTTCGGTCTCGCCTGTGTAGAAATAATCATGAAATCTCTGCTCCAATTGAGCCCATGTCTGGACGGAGTTTGGCGGGAGCACCGAAAACCACGTGAATGCGGTGCCAGACAATGATAAGGAAAATAACCTGAGTTTCAATGTGTCCGACCCGCTGGCTTCACCACATTGTGCTAGAAATTGGCTAATGTGTTCTAATGTGGAGTTACTACCGTCACCGTCAAATTTCGTGAAATCTGGGACTCTAAAACCATGAGGGTACTGAATGGTGTCAAAGTGGTCGGGATATGGTTTCCGATAAACCCTAGCTCTATCCCGAGGTGTAAAGCCGGTGCATTCCCTAAATAGCATGCTAATACGTTCCTCAATATCATCATGGTCTAATGCTTGCGCGCGTCTTTCATGTGGCGGAGGGACGCATGGCAGTATATCGGCATGCGCTGGCCTATGCTGCGGCGTGGGAGTGTGCAGCGCGGGCGGCGGCAGAGCTGTTAAGGTTGCATGTGGTGGAAGCACTTGATAAGTTGGGTTTGCCTAGCCATAAGCGTAACTGTGCATTTCGGCTGTGGATGACGTAGCCAGAAATGTGATGGTTTTTCCAGTATTGCCGTCGGTTCTACTATAAAAGTGTTGTGTTGGCGGAATACTAGTGATTGTTGTTGGTGAATCGGCCTCACTAAAACCAAATCTCCTAAATACTGCTGCCACCTTCGAGACAACTGCAGGTTCTAGTTTGTTGGCGAGCGAGGCGCTAACCGCCTGGTCAACAGGCACAGCTATTCTACGGTCGACTTGTGAGGCAGATAGAGGGGGTGATGACGGGCGTACCTAGGTTAGGTTGAGGTTGTCGCGCATGAAGAAGCCCGAGCGTGTCTTTATGCAATCTCTGAGCATCAGGTCTTCGAGTTCCTTCTTCTTCGCTTCGATCTTTGCTCGGTCTTCCTCAGATATGTCTGCCATGGTGGGTGTCATAATGTTGCGGTCGTCGATGTCTGTGCCCCCCATAGTGTTCATCAACGATGTAGTGGATGTAGACGTAGTACAGTACTCGCTGCCGATGTAGAGGTAGTAGTCCTAGTTGGCGTTGTCCCCAGCGGAGTTGCCAAAAAGTGTGTTGACGCAGAAATGCGCCCCTGAACTTGGGCCGGTTCGACGTCTAAAAGTATCGCAACGATATCGACGCCGCATTCCGACTACCCTAGATAGTGACAAGGGATTTGGAGTCGCCAGCCAATCAGATAAATAATTGATATTTCAATCCAATTGGCCGAAAAGTGTAATAACAATGTAAACAATAACAAAATGATAAAAATACCTAGAATCGGCCGAGGCTCCAGTGAGGTACTGCATGAACAAAGTAGAGGCTATGGAGGAGTGGACTGCTACGGTTCCGATGGTGTGGATGGCGAGACGAGAAGCAGTCCCCGGCGGTGAGTAGGTGCGACTGAAGTCCAGCGACAGTGGACAAAAGTGTGGCTCTGATTCACGAGTTGGTTCACGGAAAAGGGTATTTATAGGGGGGTCCGGCAAAAAAATCAAGGATTTCCCATTCTCGGGGCGCAGTTTTAGTGATGTTTCGCCAAAAAAGAAGGTCCTGACGAGTGGGCTCCAGTGGTAGTGGCTCGGTCACGCGGCAACAGGCAGGTGCGGGGCTCACGGGCGTAGCACAGGCGGTACGCGCCAAGCGCGGCATGTAGGCAGGTCTCTTGGCGCAGCGTAGCAGCTCGGCGCAGGAGGTTGTAGGGCAAGACCCACGCGCACAGGTGCAAAGGCAGGGCCCACGACACAGGATGAATGCAAGGCGCACATGTTGTGCACACAGCGGCAAGCGGATGGACGGGATGCATGCTTATATGGGGGCCCACGCGCTGGATTGCAGGGGCGGGGCCCACGCGTTGCACATGCAGCAGACTACTATACGCGGGCATGCTAGCCCTAGCAACTAGGTCTGGCTAGGCAGAGAGAATAGGCAGTATCAAACATGATTGATTTATTTTTTTATTTAAATAAATACTAAAATGCTATTTGTGTTTTTATTTACCACGATAGTTTAAAAAATCCTAAAAATTTAAATAAATATCCTAGAGGTTATTTTTGACTTGGAGAATTTAATAAAAATTTTCCAAACCAAAACTTGAATTCTTTTTTGAGATTTTTAATCCTCCATTATTCCAAACATTTTATTATTAAACTTAATTTATTTATTTAAAATTTTATTTTCTCCAATTTAAAATAAAATTTATAAAAATTCCAAAAATTTTATTTTTCCTTGAGGAACTTAAGGTAAATTCCTCAACTCAAATGTCGAATTATTTCTCGTGGTTTTTATTTATTTGACACTTTTTAATTCATTTTCAGGAATTCAAAATATAAAAATAATTTTAAAAGGGATTTTTAATAGAATTTAAACACGCAGTTAAAATGGGATTTTAACTTCGCGAATAAAAATAGAATATTGATTCCTCTGGATTTTTTATTGGGAAAAGATATAGATAGCCGGAAATGATGATTCAAATTCCATTGGAAAGAGAATGATTTAATTACTTTTTCAATTAAATTTATTCATTGAAATATTATGGATTATTAGTCTAGTTACCAAATCCTTAATAAAAACCTAAATTGATTTGAGGAGGCAGAAATTTATTAGAAATTTCTTTTGCTGGATTTTATTTGGTTTTATATTATTTTTAATTTAAATGATGTATCATATATTTTATTCACGCAACATTCTTATTGAAATATATTTTATTAATTAGTGTGAGAGTTTTTGTGATGAAATGATATTGATTATATCTAAATAAATTCCTTTGCGCCAAAAATTCAAGACAAAATTTTGGGACGCAATTTATAGCAACGAGAATTTTAGGAAAATACTCCAACTGCGATTTATTTTTAAATGAAATTTTTACGCCCATATTTTAGCTTTCTTATTTATGATTTGCATTGAATCCTTTTCTTGAAATTTATTTATTTATTAATTTATTTTATTTTATTTCGTGATGAAAATTAGGGCATTATAGGATATGAGCGGTCAAGATAGAAGTTACCCCTCCTAATAACGGGAGAGTCGTCTCTGGGCCCCTCGAGGTATTGGATTGGAAAAGTGCATGGCCATACCACTATGACTAAGGAGTTAATCATGATTTGAATCCAATGCTTGATGGAGTGAAATGTCGAGATAAGCAACAAGGGTGGCACATATCTCACCTTGTGCTTAACTGATGGCATGTGGTAAAGAGACTAATACATGTGTATATCAAGGTTCATGAAAATTTGATTTTGTACGCTTTCGGGGGTCAATATGTGCTGCTAGGTACCGCTATTGATCAGTGAGTCGGAAAGGGTTTCCGGTGAACAACCATTAGTGTATGAAACTATAGGGTCACATACTTAAGGGGATGGATTAAAAACATGCAAAGAATTGGTTTTTGTGCAAGTAGGAGATTGAAGGATATGCCCAAGAAAATTCCGTGTATTGGAACTTCCGATAGGAAGTATCAGAAGTTCCGGTTATTTTCTAGTCTCGATACAGAGAGCAAAGGTTGCTTCGGAAGTTCTGATATGGTATCGGAAGTTCTGATGAGCCAGAAGTTCTGATTTGGAATCGGGGAATTTTGTACTCATCGGAAGTTCTGATATGCCGACAAAAGAGCTATGCCGATAATTAACCGATGCAGAGATTTGGCATTCGAGGAAGGTGATTATTTCTATCTTCGAGTCACTCCCCTTCGAGGCACTCAGAGGTTAAACATGAAGAGAAAGTTAGCTCCCCATTATGTTGGTCCTTTTCCGATCCTCCGTCAGCAAGGAGAGGTCGCATAACAGTTGGAGCTACCACCCTCCTTAGCCGATGTACATGATGTGTTTCATGTTTCCCAGTTGAAGAAGTGTCTTTGAGTACCCACCGAGCGAGTGGATCTTCGACAACTCGACATTCAAGGAGACTTGACCTATATCAAGAAGCTCGTCCAAATCCTAGAGGTCAAGGAAAAAGTGACCATAAATCGAGTGGTTCGTTTCTGCAGGGTTCAGTGGAGTAACCACCCCGTCGAAGAAGCCACCTAGGAAAAAGAAGATGACCTAAAAACCCGATACCCTGAGCTATTCTAGGAACGTTCCGAATCTCAGGACGAGATTCTCTATAAGGAGTAGGTTTGTAACACCCCTAATTTTAGATCAATAAAATAAATTCAGAAAAATCAGAATTTTCAATAAATATTTATTTTTATTCTCAAAAAGTCAACAAGGCCTAGTATTCAAAAATCTAGAGAAATAATTCAAAACATGGTCTAAAAAATTTATATTATGTTCCTAAGACCAAGATACAATTTTGGGAATTTTTACAATTTTTTCCACCTTTGCTTCTAGCTCATAATCTATAAAGTATTTTCTATTATTATTTTTATTCAAAAATGAATTATAAATATCAGTGGGTCGCTCCCCTCATTTCTCTCTCCCCAGCCGGCCCAGCCCATTCATCGCACCACCCTCTCTCTAACAAGTGGGCCCTCCCTGTCGGCGCGCTCAGTCTCACTTGAACCCTGGCCCACTTGTCAGCCCCCTCCCCTCACAGCTCATGCACTACAACCCACTTGTCAGTGCCAACCGTTAACCTCTAACCTCGATGACCAGTGGACCCCACCCGCCAGTCATCTTCAACCTCGAGAGCCCGAGATCCCCGGCCGTCGTTGTGAGATCTGGTCACCTCCGCCGTGAGCCCAAGCTCCGATTAATCACTGGAATTAAGTCATTGTTATACCCGCGCTTGAATGCCCTTGGATCCCCTCGCCGTTATGCTCCATAGCACCACATTTAACAGGATTAACCTCGTCAGAGTAAAGAGTTTTAATCCTCGGTTTCCCCCTTTCTCGCCATTGTTAACCTCACTGGAGCACTTTAAAAAGAGCCCTAGCCACATAGCATTCACCACACTGCTCAATTGCCCTCAATCGCCCAAGCCTGAGCGCTAGCAGCCCGTTTTAGCGCTGCCCCTCTGTCCTTCCTCCAGCCACCGCTCGATGTGGTCAGATTACTCCCCTCGCCCCGCCGACACCACTGGAGTGTTCACCATCGCCCCCTCAACCTTTGTAACACCCCAAATTTTCAAAACAATAAAAATATTATTAAATTCAATTTATTGGAATTATTATTTCAGAAAATACTTTTAATTCTCTTTTATACCCTTTTGAACTACAACATGGAGTAGATGACCAAATCAGGAGGTGAAACTTTTTGTATATGATCCTAAGACCAAAATATAGTTTTGAGAATTTTTATAAATTTTTACCAGCCTTGGAAGTAGCCCTAATCTTTTAATCTATTTTCTGGAATTATTTTTATTCAGAAAAGTATTAGAACAGTAATGGGCTCCCCTCCCTCCCTTTTCTCTCTCCCGGCCGGCCCAGCCCGTTACCGCGCCCGCCTTAGACTGACGCATGGACCCCACCTGTCGGCGCCGAAACTTTCCCCTCGCGCGCGCACCCGACACCGCGGCCCCACCCGTCAGCCTTCCCGTTCGCTCGCTCGCGCTCACTGGCCAGTGGCCCCCGCCTGTCAGCTTCGCCTTCAACCTCCCGCCGTCGCCCCCAAACCGCGCCGGCCGTCGACCTCGCCCTCGGATCCGCCTCGCTGGCCCGTCCCGCTTTAATTCGTCGCCATTAATCGGTCCCCCGCGTCGCGTCGACCGTTTCCCCCCGTTAAACAGCGCCTTTACGCCACGGGATCGCCGCTCTGCGTGCATGGCCGAGCCATCGCCGGCGAGTAAAAGCCCTCGGCCGGTTTCCTTGCATGCGAGCCCTCCCCGGCATCCTATTTAAGCCCCAACCTGAGCCGCGTTCGACCCCCACGCCTAATCGCCTCGAGAACGAACAGAGCACTCGCAATCCACGTTTTAGCGCCCACCCTCTAATTCGCCTCCGGCCACCGCTCGCCGTCGCACCAGACCACCTCCGCCCGTGCCTCCGCCACCAACGTGACCGCGAGAACGACCCCGACCTCGGCCACCCCTCCGCCGACGTCGAACCCCGCCGGAACACCATCGCCGACGAGGAACCCGAACCACTCCGCCGTCTACCCTCGTCGCCGGCCTCGCTCCGTCGACCCCTCGCCTCGCCTAAGGTACCATCGTGACCGCCTTGGCCTCCTCTTTCCGTTTTCGCATAGAGCTAGGGCCTAGCCCCCTCGTAGGCGCCATCGCCACCGCACCCGAGCCCCGCCGTCGCCGGAGACGAAGGGGGTATAGCCCCCTTAGCGCGTGTCGTGCCGGATTTAATCCCGGCCGCACGATCGCAATCGGACGACGCACGTGAGCCCACGTACACGATCTAATCCGCACCGTCGGATCTGGTCAAAGCGTTACGTTTTAATCTCGCGCGTCGATTCCCACTTAACCCGACGCGCGATCTCGTGCGTCCACGTGGTACCCCTTCGCGCGTTTTAATCCTGGCCGTCCGTTGTCACTTAACCCTCCCGCCTCGTGCCTGGCCACCGGATCCAGATCCGACGGTCCAGATCGAGCCGGCGCACGCGCACAGTGCGCGGGTTCACCATGGGCCTGGCTCACCGTGGACCCGAGGGGTTTAAAATTTGAAAATAAATTCCAGAAATGCTTTTAAACTTGTAAAATTCATATCTAATGCATTTGAACTCTAAAAATTACCATTCCAATTTCAGAAAATTCATAAAATTATTCTCTACATATTTATGCAATAAAAACAGTAGGTTTATTTTGACATTCTCATGTTTATTCAAATAATTATTCAAAAGCCTTTAGGATTAAAATATGGATTAAAATATTTAAACTTCAGAAAAATTTATATTAATTTCCTTTCTGTCCATTCACTGAAAACCACCAAATTGACATGAACTTTTCATTTCACACTTGTTTGAGAATTTAATATGACAATAATCACATTTAAACATTTGTTTTCTAAAGGACAACCCTTCATTTTAATCCCTTTAAAATTATTTATAAAATTCAGAACCTTAACCTTTGAGTTTATTTATTTTTAATCAAACCAACTTTAACTTATATGCTTGCAATGTAATGTTATATGGTTTGATTGAATGTGGTACTCTTTTTATTTTACTTTATATTAAAAAGACTACGACGTCGCCGAGGAGCCGGAGTACTTCCCCGAAGTCCCTCCCTCTCCCTTTGCTGAACAAGGCAAGTCACCAAACAATTCTTTTGAGCATATTGAACCCATGTCTGAATTGACTATCGCTAAAACACATAGGTTATGTATGTGCATTAGTCAAATGAACCCTTACATTATATTTATTTAGGATCCCCCGACCTTGGTGTGCAACCCAAGCCATGCTATCTCGCCTAACCTCCTTGTCACCATATGATCAATGATATTAGCTAGTGTCCAATGTATTGACACGGCCGCTATAGGATAAAAATGAGTCGTAGCAAAATGGTTCTATTATATGATCCCCGTTGCTTCTTATCCTTGGAAATTCTGTTGGTGATGAGTCATGGTTGTGAGTGTATGCATGGTGGGTTCCGGGTGCAAGCTAGGGCATTGGTCAGTCGCACCCGGGGCACTATAAGGACCGGTCTGAGGGATCCGTTGCAATACACTTACGTACTAACCACAAGTCTAGTGGGTAAGTCCTAACTAAGGTATGGGTTGTTCCAAACCGAGGCCACCACTTGGAGATGGGTCAAGTTGCACCTGCGGGTGACTTGTACCAATGTGGCGCAAAAGGGGGTGCGACGTTAGCCGGGATGCGGCCCGGCGCGCCGGCGAAACCTAGAGCGGGTGGTTATCGCTTGGAACATCTCATATTGAGGTTTTGGCACGAGTTCCCGTGAAATGGGTCATCTCGTTGAGATGAGTGCGTGCCTTGTGGGTACAGTAGTACATCTCTGATCAGAGTCTTAAATCTTTTCGAAAAGCCGAGCCCACGGTCAAGGGCGGGTTGCGTGACATCCCCCAGTTAGTTTACTTGAATATGTATGTGCATGATGGATTGACATGTAAGGACCGTTGTGCGAGGAGGTAAAACGTACTCCTCGAGTTAGTTGATGTTGATGATGTTCATATTTACTTTCCGCATGATTAAAATATGATTACACTAAATGTCATAACTGCAACTGCTTTATTCCGCTTTGTTAGCCTTTATCCTTCCTTGTTTATTATCCTACATTATTATTTGCATTTGCGGTGGCTTGTTGAGTACTTTTTGTACTCATACCCGTTGGACCCCACAGAGGATGCTTATCTTGAAGACGGTCTGGAGTAGCGACCCAGTCAAGAAGAAAAAATCCTGAAGAAGACGTTCGCCATGCCGTTGTTTAATTACTTTATTACTGTTTTTACTAAAACAATGTTGTAATAAATATGGTCTGCGTACCATGGATTTTACCGTATGTATGTTGTCGCATGATGAACCTCTTGTATTATTGTTTTTTCTATGGAAATTCAATAATGTCTCGATTTTGTTAAATCGGGGCGCTACAAGATGGTATCAGAGCCGACTTGACTGTAGGAAGCCAAACAGACCCGCCTAGCCATTAGCCATAGGAAATTATTTCTCGAAAATCTACTTCATAAACTTTATTCCTCTCCTCACTTTTATTCAACTTGCTGTTTTGTAGATGCCAGTCTACCAAGTCCACAGTTACTGCCGCCACTACGAGGGCTTCGTCCGGGAACTCCGCATGATGCTCACCTTCCTCGGGTTCCTCTTCGAACCTGAATTCCAAGGAGTGTACCCCGACGAGTTCGCCGGGCCTTGCGACGTCTCCCTCACCGTCCATGGCTCCGGAGAGCATCTGCCGCCCTACACCACCACACTTGGAGGCCCGACTTTCGACGTCGCGTGCCAACGAGTCGCCCTCCAGGCCCTCATGGAGCTGAGGATGATCTACGACGATCGTCTCCAGAACTCGTCCTTCCGGCTTGTGCCGAAGCGTACTCCCGGAGCCCACCGTAGCATCTACCTCGGAGTTCACTCCGTGCGTGATCCGGTCATGGCCCGGCAGTCGCGTCTTCTGCAGGCCATGGACGATCTCCATACCGAGGCGGTGCTCGACGCCGACGAGCACCATGAGGCGGTTGCGTTTCTTCGTGAGGAAACGAAGAACCTGGTCCAGCAGAACGGCGAGTTGCAGCGCAAGGTCATGCAGCTGCAGAAGGACATCGCTGAGATGGTTCCTCTTCTTCCAAGGAAGAAGAAGCCCATCCGTGAGCCCCTCCCTCGCCCCAAGAGGATCTCGCCATGACCCTCCCCCGCCAGGCCTTCTACCAGCGCCCCTCCTCCACGCCCCGGCCTCGTCTCCGACTCCATCATCGAGAATTTTCTCGAGCCCACCATCCCGCTGGAGCCGCGCACTCGTGGTTCCGAGAGCACGGAGACCGCCTCCGGTGGCGAGTAGGCGTTAGGAGACGCGAGATTAAATAAAAAGCATTATTTTGTATGTGGTGCTACCCATGACGAGTGTGTTGTGGGTAGAATAAGAACTTGATTGTAATGAACATTTTTACCACTTAATTTATATGCTTGAAATATTCTTGTTAATTGTGTGGTCAACTTTTTGCCTTATAACCTTATGAATTCAGAAGATGGCCGACCACCAGAACACCGGCTCCAACAACGGAGCAGGAGGAAGCCGAGATGCACCTGAGGGCGTGGTACCCAACTGGGGTGCAACGGGCCCGCGCCAATCCGGGTCGCCTTCCGCCAATCACCCCACCTTGGCGGAAATGATGGCGAATCAGAATCATCTGATCACCGCCCTCCTCACCCAAATGCAGCACCAACAGGCTCAGTTGGACCGTCTGCAGAACGGGGAGCCCGCCCCTCGCGCACCAGCACCCGCGGCCGCTCCGCAACTCTCCGAGTTCTTGCGCGTGCGCCCGCCCATCTTCTCGAGCACAACCAACCCGATGGAGGCCGGAGATTGGCTTCGCACCATCGAGAAGAAGCTCGACCTCCTCCCCTGCACAGACCGGGAGCGAGTGGCCTTCGCCACTCACCAGCTCCAGGGTCCCGCCGCTGAGTGGTGGGACAACTATCGTGCGTCCCAGCCAGAGGGCCACATGGTGACTTGGGCGGAGTTCACCATCGCCTTTCGTGCCGCTCACGTCCCCGCCGGTGTCATCGCGGTCAAGCAGCAGGAGTTCCGCGACCTGCAGCAGGGCAACAGGACTGTCATGGAGTACCTCCATGAGTTCAACCGCCTCGCACGCTACGCACCGGAGGAAGTGCGCACCGACGCCCTCCGCCAAGCCAAGTTCCTCAGGGGACTTAAGGATGAGCTGTCCATCCAGCTCGTCGCCGCCGACTTCGCCGACTTCCAGCGGCTGGTCAACAAAGCGCTCATCCAAGAGACTGAGCAGAACAAGCTGGACCTCAAGAAGAGGAAGATGATCGCCTTCAAGCATCAGCAGGCGAACACCCAGAGGCCCCGCTTCGTCCCTCCGCCACCGGCGCCCGCCTACCATCCTCGGCCCGCCTACAGGCCACCTCACGCAGCCGGTGGATCCAACGCCGGGCATCCTCGCCCCGCTCCACCAGCTCCGGCCGCTCAGCCGGCACCGGCCGCCAAGGCCCCGATCTTGAGGGATCGTCAAGGAAGGCCGGTCGTCTGCTTCAACTGCCGCAAGGAAGGGCACTACTCGCACCAGTGTCCTCACCCCAAGCAGAACCAAGGCGCAGCACCCCACCAGGCCGTTCACGCCCGCGTCAACCACATCAGCGCGGAGGAAGCTCAGGAGGCTCCTAAAGTCGTACTCGGTACGTTTACTATGAATTCCGTACCGGCCGTCATATTATTTGACTCTGGAGCAACCCACTCCTTTGTCTCGGAAGATTTTGCAAAAACAAACAATCTGGACGTGCTCCCTCTACCCATTCCCATGGTGATTGCCACCCCCGACAATAGGACCTCAGCCCGCTTCTACAGCCCTAAGATTCAACTTGACATCCAAGGAGTGCTGTTTCGGGCCGAGCCTGTCCTCATCCAATGCACCGGAATCGACCTTATACTAGGTATGGATTGGTTGATGAAGCACAAGGGAGTGATCGACTGTGCCAACAAGTCCGTCATGGTGACCAATCCTGAAGGCGTAACCGTCACCTTCCGGATGACCAGTCGCAAACCACTCGGAGCATCCCTTCGCTCGATAGCTCTTGAAGAGGTGCCAATAGTCAAGGAGTTTGCAGATGTTTTCCCCGAAGATCTGCCCGGAATGCCTCCCAAGCGGGACATCGAATTCGGAATCGAGCTTGTCCCGGGGACCACTCCAATCTCCAAGCGCCCATACCGCATGGCCGCCAATGAACTAGCCGAAGTCAAGAGCAACATCGAAGACCTTGAGCAGAAAGGTTACATCCGACCAAGTACCTCACCCTGGGGTGCACCGGTCATTTTTGCCATGAAGAAGGACAAGACCAAGAGGATGTGCGTGGACTATAGAGCCTTGAACGACGTAACTATCAAGAACAAATACCCATTGCCTCGGATCGACGACCTGTTCGATCAGCTGAAAGGATCCTCGGTGTTTTCCAAGATTGACCTCAGGTCAGGTTATCACCAGTTGAGGATCAGGGAAGAAGATATACCCAAGACTGCCTTCACCTCCCGCTATGGACTCTACGAGTACACTGTGATGTCGTTCGGACTCACGAATGCCCCGGCCTTCTTCATGAACATGATGAACAATGTATTCATGGAGTTCTTGGATAAGTTCATCGTGGTATTCATCGAAGATATCCTCGTTTACTCCAAGACCAAGGAGGAACACGAGACTCACCTCCGTCTGACCCTCGGAAAGCTAAGGGAGCAACAACTATACGCCAAATACCGCAAGTGCGAATTTTGGTCGTCTGAGGTGAAGTTCCTCGGTCATGTTATATCTGCCGGAGGAATAGCAGTGGACCCAACCACCGTTGAAGCGGTAACCAACTGGTTGCAGCCAACGACCGTGACCGAGATCCGGAGTTTCCTCGGATTGGCAGGATACTACCGCCGGTTCATCGAGAATTTTTCCAAGATCGCCAAGCCTATGACCAGACTTCTGCAGAAAGAGGTGAAGTTTGACTGGACCCCCGACTGCGAAGAAAGCTTCCAGACCCTCAAGAAGAAACTTGTGTCAGCTCCCATTCTGACTCTGCCAGACATCCGGAAAGACTTCCACGTCTACTGTGATGCCTCTCGTCAAGGATTGGGGTGCGTTTTAATGCAAGAAGGGAAGGTGATATCCTACGCCTCCCGGCAGCTGAGACCGCATGAGCTGAACTACCCAACCCACGACCTGGAACTAGCAGCCGTGGTTCATGCCTTGAAGATATGGAGACATTACCTTGTGGGAAATCGGTGTGAGGTCTTCACCGACCATAAGAGCCTCAAGTATATATTCACTCAACCAGACCTGAACCTCAGGCAAAGGAGATGGTTGGAACTGATCAAGGATTACGACTTGGGCATCCATTATCATCCGGGCAAAGCAAACGTGGTGGCAGACGCTCTTAGTCGAAAAGGGTACTGCAATGCCATCATGATTCAAGACCAGGCTCCTCTACTTTATAGAGAGATGGAAAGGCTAAACCTAGGGATCACCACTCGAGAATACCTCGCTGCCTTGGAGTCTCGGCCTGTCTTAATAGACCAGATCCAAGAGAAGCAGAAGGAAGACCCCGATATCCTGGAGATCCAGCAAAACATGAGGAAGGGTAAAGCCCCCGGATTCTCCGAGGATGAACATGGTACCATTTGGTTCGGAAACCGAGTATGCGTACCCAACCTACCTGAGTTGAAAACTCTCATCCTTCAGGAAGCCCACGATACTCTATACTCCATCCATCCCGGGAGTACAAAGATGTACCAAGACCTGAAGGAGAAATATTGGTGGGTCAGCATGAAGAGAGAAATAGCCGAGTATGTGGCCAAGTGCGACACATGCCGGCGAGTCAAGGCAGAGCATCAGAGACCTGCCGGACTTCTTCAACCCCTCAAAGTCCCTGAATGGAAGTGGGAAGAAATAGGAATGGACTTCATCACGGGACTGCCCAGGACCCAAGCTGGTCATGATTCTATCTGGGTGATCGTTGATCGACTCACCAAGGTAGCTCACTTCGTCCCGGTCAAGACAACTTACACCGTCGCCAAGTTGGCCGAGTTGTACATGACCCGGATCGCGTGCCTCCACGGAGTTCCCAAGAAGATTGTATCTGACCGCGGGAGTCAGTTTACCTCCAAGTTTTGGAAGAACCTTCAAGAGGAACTCGGCACCCGGCTGAACTTTAGCACCGCCTATCATCCACAGACCGACGGTCAGACCGAAAGGGTCAACCAGATATTGGAGGATATGCTTAGAGCTTGTGCTCTAGACTTTGGCGGAATGTGGGACAAGAACTTACCTTACGCGGAGTTCTCCTACAACAACAGCTATCAAGCCAGCCTGCAAATGTCCCCGTTCGAAGCACTCTATGGGCGTAAGTGCAGAACGCCATTGCTCTGGGATCAAACCGGAGAATCACAACTGTTTGGGACAGATTTATTGAGAGAAGCCGAAGAGAAAGTTAAGATCATAAGAGACCGCCTAAAGGCCGCCCAATCCAGGCAAAAGAGCTATGCCGACAACCGTCGAAGAGATCTAGCCTTTGAGGAGGGCGATTATGTCTACCTCCGAGTCACTCCCCTCCGTGGCACTCAAAGGTTCAACATGAAAGGCAAACTAGCACCCCGCTACGTCGGACCTTTCCAGATCCTCCGTCGACAAGGAGAAGTGGCATATCAACTTGAACTGCCTCCATCCTTGGCAGGCGTTCATGATGTGTTCCATGTCTCACAGCTGAAGAAGTGCCTCCGTGTACCCACCGAGCAAGCCGACCTTCAGCAGCTTAATGTCCAAGAAGACTTGACCTACATAGAGAGACCCGTCAAGATCTTGGAAACCAAGGAGAGAGTGACAAAGAAGTCGCGTCGTCCGCTTCTGCAAAGTCCAATGGAACAACCATCCCGCAGAAGAAGCCACTTGGGAAAAAGAAGACGAGCTGAAAGCCCAATACCCCGAGCTATTCGAGTAGCGTTCCAATCTCGAGGACGAGATTCTTGTAAGGGGGATAGGTTTGTAACACCCCAAATTTTCAAAACAATAAAAATATTATTAAATTCAATTTATTGGAATTATTATTTCAGAAAATACTTTTAATTCTCTTTTATACCCTTTTGAACTACAACATGGAGTAGATGACCAAATCAGGAGGTGAAACTTTTTGTATATGATCCTAAGACCAAAATATAGTTTTGAGAATTTTTATAAATTTTTACCAGCCTTGGAAGTAGCCCTAATCTTTTAATCTATTTTCTGGAATTATTTTTATTCAGAAAAGTATTAGAACAGTAATGGGCTCCCCTCCCTCCCTTTTCTCTCTCCCGGCCGGCCCAGCCCGTTACCGCGCCCGCCTTAGACTGACGCATGGACCCCACCTGTCGGCGCCGAAACTTTCCCCTCGCGCGCGCACCCGACACCGCGGCCCCACCCGTCAGCCTTCCCGTTCGCTCGCTCGCGCTCACTGGCCAGTGGCCCCCGCCTGTCAGCTTCGCCTTCAACCTCCCGCCGTCGCCCCCAAACCGCGCCGGCCGTCGACCTCGCCCTCGGATCCGCCTCGCTGGCCCGTCCCGCTTTAATTCGTCGCCATTAATCGGTCCCCCGCGTCGCGTCGACCGTTTCCCCCCGTTAAACAGCGCCTTTACGCCACGGGATCGCCGCTCCGCGTGCATGGCCGAGCCATCGCCGGCGAGTAAAAGCCCTCGGCCGGTTTCCTTGCATGCGAGCCCTCCCCGGCATCCTATTTAAGCCCCAACCTGAGCCGCGTTCGACCCCCACGCCTAATCGCCTCGAGAACGAACAGAGCACTCGCAATCCACGTTTTAGCGCCCACCCTCTAATTCGCCTCCGGCCACCGCTCGCCGTCGCACCAGACCACCTCCGCCGTGCCTCCGCCACCAACGTGACCGCGAGAACGACCCCGACCTCGGCCACCCCTCCGCCGACGTCGAACCCCGCCGGAACACCATCGCCGACGAGGAACCCGAACCACTCCGCCGTCTACCCTCGTCGCCGGCCTCGCTCCGTCGACCCCTCGCCTCGCCTAAGGTACCATCGTGACCGCCTTGGCCTCCTCTTTCCGTTTTCGCATAGAGCTAGGGCCTAGCCCCCTCGTAGGCGCCATCGCCACCGCACCCGAGCCCCGCCGTCGCCGGAGACGAAGGGGGGTATAGCCCCCTTAGCGCGTGTCGTGCCGGATTTAATCCTGGCCGCACGATCGCAATCGGACGACGCACGTGAGCCCACGTACGCGATCTAATCCGCACCGTCGGATCTGGTCAAAGCGTTACGTTTTAATCTCGCGCGTCGATTCCCACTTAACCCGACGCGCGATCTCGTGCGTCCACGTGGTACCCCTTCGCGCGTTTTAATCCTGGCCGTCCGTTGTCACTTAACCCTCCCGCCTCGCGCCTGGCCACCGGATCCAGATCCGACGGTCCAGATCGAGCCGGCGCACGCGCACAGTGCGCGGGTTCACCGTGGGCCTGGCTCACCGTGGACCCGAGGGGTTTAAAATTTGAAAATAAATTCCAGAAATGCTTTTAAACTTGTAAAATTCATATCTAATGCATTTGAACTCTAAAAATTACCATTCCAATTTCAGAAAATTCATAAAATTATTCTCTACATATTTATGCAATAAAAACAGTAGGTTTATTTTGACATTCTCATGTTTATTCAAATAATTATTCAAAAGCCTTTAGGATTAAAATATGGATTAAAATATTTAAACTTCAGAAAAATTTATATTAATTTCCTTTCTGTCCATTCACTGAAAACCACCAAATTGACATGAACTTTTCATTTCACACTTGTTTGAGAATTTAATATGACAATAATCACATTTAAACATTTGTTTTCTAAAGGACAACCCTTCATTTTAATCCCTTTAAAATTATTTATAAAATTCAGAACCTTAACCTTTGAGTTTATTTATTTTTAATCAAACCAACTTTAAATTATATGCTTGCAATGTAATGTTATATGGTTTGATTGAATGTGGTACTCTTTTTATTTTACTTTATATTAAAAAGACTACGACGTCGCCGAGGAGCCGGAGTACTTCCCCAAAGTCCCTCCCTCTCCCTTTGCTGAACAAGGCAAGTCACCAAACAATTCTTTTGAGCATATTGAACCCATGTCTGAATTGACTATCGCTAAAACACATAGGTTATGTATGTGCATTAGTCAAATGAACCCTTACATTATATTTATTTAGGATCCCCCGACCTTGGTGTGCAACCCAAGCCATGCTATCTCGCCTAACCTCCTTGTCACCATATGATCAATGATATTAGCTAGTGTCCAATGTATTGACACGGCCGCTATAGGATAAAAATGAGTCGTAGCAAAATGGTTCTATTATATGATCCCCGTTGCTTCTTATCCTTGGAAATTCTGTTGGTGATGAGTCATGGTTGTGAGTGTATGCATGGTGGGTTCCGGGTGCAAGCTAGGGCATTGGTCAGTCGCACCCGGGGCACTATAAGGACCGGTCTGAGGGATCCGTTGCAATACACTTACGTACTAACCACAAGTCTAGTGGGTAAGTCCTAACTAAGGTATGGGTTGTTCCAAACCGAGGCCACCACTTGGAGATGGGTCAAGTTGCACCTGCGGGTGACTTGTACCAATGTGGCGCAAAAGGGGGTGCGACGTTAGCCGGGATGCGGCCCGGCGCGCCGGCGAAACCTAGAGCGGGTGGTTATCGCTTGGAACATCTCATATTGAGGTTTTGGCACGAGTTCCCGTGAAATGGGTCATCTCGTTGAGATGAGTGCGTGCCTTGTGGGTACAGTAGTACATCTCTGATCAGAGTCTTAAATCTTTTCGAAAAGCCGAGCCCACGGTCAAGGGCGGGTTGCGTGACATCCCCCAGTTAGTTTACTTGAATATGTATGTGCATGATGGATTGACATGTAAGGACCGTTGTGCGAGGAGGTAAAACGTACTCCTCGAGTTAGTTGATGTTGATGATGTTCATATTTACTTTCCGCATGATTAAAATATGATTACACTAAATGTCATAACTGCAACTGCTTTATTCCGCTTTGTTAGCCTTTATCCTTCCTTGTTTATTATCCTACATTATTATTTGCATTTGCGGTGGCTTGTTGAGTACTTTTTGTACTCATACCCGTTGGACCCCACAGAGGATGCTTATCTTGAAGACGGTCTGGAGTAGCGACCCAGTCAAGAAGAAAAAATCCTGAAGAAGACGTTCGTCATGCCGTTGTTTAATTACTTTATTACTGTTTTTACTAAAACAATGTTGTAATAAATATGGTCTGCGTACCATGGATTTTACCGTATGTATGTTGTCGCATGATGAACCTCTTGTATTATTGTTTTTTCTATGGAAATTCAATAATGTCTCGATTTTGTTAAATCGGGGCGCTACAACCTTGGCCACCACTTCTGATGCGCACGGGTGCCCGATCTTCTGTCAGAGGGGGTAAACTCGATTGGTGGAGGACTCAACATTGACAATCCGGCTTCCGATCAGCACTGATCTGAACACCGCAATCGCTACACCATGGCTCCATTGGTTATCAACCACGCACGAACGTAATTGACCTCTCCAAGAAGGCTTATCCCTGCATGCAAATCGAGAACACAAGCAAGAACACGGAAACACAATCTCACAAACAGATGAAAGATCGATTTCTCGAGCGGGTTTCCACAATCTGACGAACGTCAGAGTTCAATCTGTAAGGCAGTTCGAAACTAAGAAAAGCCCAATCCTAATTTATGATGGCTACAGAGTATTAATACCTAGGGTTTGTGTAAAGTCTTCCCTGATGTTGGGCTTAAGGCCCCAAACGGATACAAGGCCCAAAGTGGCCCAAAATTGTGACGCAACACCTTATGATTTGTTCGGATGAATGGAAATATATTTTCGTTATCTTTCCAATGCCTTAAAGAACTCCTCAATCCACCTCCGTACAAGAAAGTTATGCCCGTTTTAATGAAGGGTGTTCTGCTGAAACCGAACCGAAATCGGAGTTTGAAGTGGAATCCAAATTGGATTGTTGTGCCGCCTCTCCCTCTTGTGTTTGATCCAGAAGTGCTTCTCCCAAGTTCCTTAGAGTCAAAATATCACTCATAAGTAGCATCCCATCCATATTCATATTATTATGTAAAGTAAGAAACGAACACACCTCATAATTAAGCTTGCGGGCATGAGAGCAAGTGATTGGTCCAGGAATGATAGAGTGTTTGATGTCTTTATCATTATTATCGATGTCCTCATCATCCTCCCCTTCTTGAATTGGATTCATCCTCAACTCAAACTTGTCTTCTTCTCCCAAATATGGCTTCAAATCTGAAATGTTAAATGTGGGGCTAACCCCAAAATTTGCAGGCAACTCAAGCTGGTATGCATTGTCATTAATTTTCTTAACTATCTTGAATGGACCATCAGCTCGAGGCATGAATTTAGACTTTCTCAAATCTGGAAATCTCTCTTTATGCAAGTGTAACCAAACAAGATCACCTATTTCAAAGGTTTAATGTCTCCTACCCTTACTACCAGCAATTTTATACTTTTTGGTCATCTTCTCAATGTGTTCATTAGTTGTGGTATGTAATTTCAAAATGCACATGTTCAGAAGTAGGCAATGGCAAAAGATCAATGGGAGCACAGGGATTAAATCCATACACAACCTGGAAAGGACTCACCTTGATGGTAGAACATATTGCTCGATTATATGCAAACTCCACATAAGGTAAACATTCTTCCCACATCTTCAAATTCTTCTTCAAAACAACCCGCGACATGGTGGATAACGTACGATTAACTACCTCTATTTGCCCATCGGTTTGAGTGTGGCATGTGGTGGAGAATAGCAGCTTGGTTCCCAACTTGCACCATAAACTTCTCCAAAAGTGGCTCAAGAACTTCACATTGCGATCAGAGACAATAGTGGTGGGTACTCCATGTAGGCGAATGATATCCCTTAAAAACAAATCAGCAATGTTTGTGGCATCATCGCTCTTATGACTAGGTATAAAATGTGCCATTTTTGAGAATCGGTCGACCACCACAAATATACTATCTCTCCCCCTCTTTGTTCTAGGTAAACCTAAGACAAAGTCCATTGATATATGCTCACAAAGGATGCTAGGAACAGGAAGGGGCATATAAAGTCCAAAGGGATTGAAGTGTGACTTAGCTTTGTTACATGTAGTGTAGCGTGATACGTAGCACACGACATCCCGCCGCATCCTTGGCCAAAAGAAGTGTGTGGACAGCACGTCCTTAGTTTTCTTCACTCCAAAATGTCCCATCAATCCTCCCCTGTGAGCTTCCTGTAAAAACAAAAGGCGAATGGAGCTAGCAGGGATGCATAGCTTGTTAGCACGATATAATAAACCATCATTCAGCACATATTTATTCCAAGTTCGGCACTCTCTACAATTTTCAAAAGCATCCTTGAAATCTAGATTAGTAGCATATAACACTTTTATTGTTTCTAGACCAAATATCTTATGATCAAGCTGAGATAACATAGTAAAATGCCTGGATAAAGCATCTGCAATGATATTGTCTTTACCACGTTTATGTTTAATGATATTGTCATCACAAATCGTTGATAAAAACCAACAAGTCCATGAAAACTTCTCACTTGTGTGACGGTTTGAGGTGTTGGCCAGCTCTTGATGGCTTCAATTTTTGCTTCATCTACCTCAATACCCTATGGAGTAACAACATAGCCAAGAAAAGAGACTCGATCCGTGCAAAAAGTACACTTTTCAAGATTACCGAACAAGCGTGCATCTCTCAAAGTGCCAGGTGCATTAGTTAACCCAAAAGACATGACTAACCACTCATATAAACCAAACTTAGTTTTGAAAGTTGTTTTCCATTCATCTCCTAATTTCATTCTAATTTGGTGGTATCCACTACGCAAGTCAATCTTTGAGAAAATGATAGACCCACTCAATTCATCGAGCATATCATCTAACCTAGGAATCGGATGACAATACCTTATTGTAATATTATTGATGGCTCTACAATCAACACACATACGCCAACTACCATCTTTCTTAGGGACTAAAAGAACAGGCACAACACATGGGCTAAGGCTCTCTCGTACGTACCCACGGTCCAGAAGTTCTTGGACTTGTCGCTAAATTTCTTTAGTCTCCTTCGGATTTGTTCTATATGCAACACGGTTTGGCAATGTCGCTCTTGGGATCAAGTCAATTTGATGCTCAATACCTCAAATAGGTGGTAGCCCCAGAGGCATTTTTGCCGGAAACACATCCTTATACTCCTGCAAAAGGTTAGTGACAGCAGGAGGCAATGAGGAGGAAGAATCCTCAAATTAAAACAAGACTTCTTTGCATATCAATGCATAATAACAAGGAGAATCAAAATCATTAACATCAACCAAATTAGATTTAGTAGCAAGCATAACACCCCACTTCAATTTAATTCCGTTCGACTTAGAGCTATTGTCTTTCTTATATTTCTTAGGTGGAAAAATAATGTTAGCTACTTGCTGATTTTCAGATTGTGGTGCAATCTCCTTCATGCTATTCTCAATACTCTCTTTCTCACATTGCATAATTTCAGTGGGAGTCATAGGAAGCAAAGTAATTTTCTTTCCCTTGTGCATAAGTGTATATTTATTACTCCTACCTTGATGTGTAGCATCCGTATCAAATTCCCATGGCCTACCCAATAAAAGTGAACATGCTTGCATGTGTACAACATCAAAATCAACAAAGTCATGGTACGTACCAATGAAAAACTGCACTCTCGTAGAGTGTGTTACCTTGACCTTGCCACTATTATTGAACCACTAAATGTAGTATGGATGAGGATGTGGACGTGTGGTCAATCCAAGCTTATTAACGAGATCTAAGCTCACCAAATTGTTGTTGCTCCCTCCATCAATTATGACACAAACACGACGATCATTGACAATGAGGAACATTTGAAATAAGTTATGTCGCTGAACTGTGTCCGTTTGCTCCACTTGAGTGTTTAAAACACGTTGTACAATCAACACCTAATACTTCTCGGTGGTGGCAGTACCAAAAATCTCCGCGCCATCACTTTCAGTCTCCTCATCGTCACCTGCATTGTTAGTACCACCTTCATCAATATCACTAGCACTAACATACCTACCATCCTCAATAGCAATGAATGTTTGTCTCTGGCTTGGGAAATCTCTCATGAAATGGCCCTTCCCTTTGTAATTGTGGTAAATGACTCCACTAGTTCAACCTGTAGAATTAACTGATGAGGAACTATTTGCTGGTATGGATGTTTTACTCTTATCCTCTAGTGGTAGTGAAGATGACGGTGCTGCTGAACGCGCCCTAGGTATGAAGGGGCAGTAGACCGTGCAGGATAAAGTAGTGTTGATTTTTCCGTTGTAGGCTCCGCTCTTGTGTCGGTGAAGTTGCTCTTTGACTTCAGCTGTCGTCCCTGCAATTCTATTTCTGCCTTCATAGAAAGTTGAAACAATCTATTGAGAGAATTATATTCCTTATAATCAACTATGTCCTATATTTCTCTTCTTAAACCACCAAAAAATCTTGCCATTTTACCATCCTCATCCTCAACTACCTCACAACGCAACATTCCTATTTGTAGTTCTTGGTAGTACTCCTCTACAGATTTATTTCCCTTGTTTAAACGTGTAATTTTTGACGCAAATCACGTTTATAAGTAGTGGGGACAAATCTACCACGCATAGTTATCTTTAGCCCATCTCATGTGTCAGGTGCTAAGCCTACATTTGATAGATCATTCCACCAAATAATAGCAAAATCGGTAAACTCACTAGTGGCTTATCTAACTCTATGAATTTCTAGAACAAGATGAGAGTTAAATTTTTGTTCTACTGTCATCTCCCAATTCAGATATGTCTCAGCATCGTAAGATCCAGAAAAAGTTGGTATGTTGAACTTAACCTTAGCAAACAAATTATCAGCACGAGGGTTGTTTTCATTATTACCTCCCATACCTTGACGACGTGGATTTCATTGATGGGGAGGAGGGTCTCAAGCAAGGGGGTGGATATGCTCTTCTTGATTTATGCCATCTGCGTCGAGATCCTCAGCTCTATTGTTAGGTGGTGCTTGGTGTGCCTTTATGTTCTCCATCCTAGTGACGAGGGCGGAAATGCTCCTCTCTATCCTCTCCAATCTATTCTCATTCTCCTGGTTACTCTTAATGATGTTTGCATTGAGTTCTTGTAGCAACTTTCCAAGTTCGAACATGGACACACATTCATCTCCATCGCCTTGGTGTGATCCTGCCATGGTTAGTGGAAACACAAAACACAAAAAAGCTCATAAGTGTGTTAGTTTCCTATGAACTACTAGGATGTGAAGTCGCTCACACTCAAGCATTTCACCAAGTTCTTGCAAGGTTCTTACAAATCATAGCAGGTGGCACAACCAGTTGGCTTGGGGATGATACCGTTGAAGTTGTGAGTATAGCGATTGCCTAGCTGGTCACCGTACTGATCAGAAGGAAGGTGGAGCTCGGAAGGCTGATCTTTGGTAGCAAGGATTAGCACAAATCGACAACAATTAGTAAAGCTCAACAATAATCCACAATACTTGTCTTGGTTGTTGGTCTAACTTGTGCTCCAAGAAACAAGAAGAGAAGTCAACTCTAATAACAAGAACACCAAAAACAACACTTAGAAATATAGGTAACAACGCTGAACTTAAACTAGAACAACTTCATCCTCTTATGCCTCACATATTTTTTTCTCTTTTTTTCGCCTCTTTTTTTATTTTGGCCTCTCTTTCCTTTTTTTCTCCTTTTTTTTACAGATTGCTCAAACAAAAAGTACTCAACGAGGTACCTGACAAGGAAGAAGTTATGCTGGCTGCAAACAAAACCCCTCTAGAACTCTGTCTTCCTGGCATAATTTTTCCCCCTTACCCCAATTACAAGCAGCTTTTCCACTCGCGTCTGAATGTGTTTTTTCGTTCTGATCGTTTTGATGGGTGATAGAGCTCAAACGGAGTCCGTATGCAAAAGTTATGGCTATTTTACCGAGGCAAGGTCGAACTGCCCCAGAACCGACTCCGACTAGGGTTTAGGGTTGGATTCGGATATCCCGGGACTAAACAAGGTTATGGATTTGACTCGCGGTAAAGATCACAACTCTAACCCAGCAACCTTACATTGACCATGGATCAAAACTCAGCAATATGACACCGTGACGAAATTGCAAAGGCTCAAAACAGTAGGACGATAAGGATAACTTGCCCTAAATGTCTACGACTCTTTTCTTTTGCGGCCTTTTCTGGAGTTCTAGGAGAAGGAAAAGAACAATCTAAGGGATATAGTAATACCTGATGGGAAACTGGGGCTCTGATACCACTTGATGCGCACGGGTGCCCGATCTTCCGTCAGAGGGGGTAAACTCGATTGGTGGAGGACTCAACGTTGACAATCTGGCTTCCGATTAGCATTGATCCAAATCCCGCAATCGCTACACCACGGCTCCATTGGTTATCAACCACGCACAAACACGATTGACCTCACCAAGAAGGCTTATCCCTGCATGCAAATCGAGAACACAAGCAAGAACACGGAAACACAATCTCGCAAACAGATGAAAGATCGATTTCTCGAGCGGGGTTCCACAATCTGACGAACGTCAGAGTTCAATCTGCAAGGAAGTTCGAAACTAATAAAAACCCAACCCTAATTCATGACGGCTACAGAGTATTAATACCTAGGGTTTGTGTAAAGTCTTCCCTGATGTTGGGCTTAAGGCCCCAAACGGATACAAGGCCCAAAGTGGCCCAAAATTGTGACGCAACACCTTATGACTTGTTTGGATGACACAGAACGTTTCGTAATGAATCAGGACTTGGCACTAGATTCATTAGAAAGATATTTTCGTTATCTTTCCAACGCCTTAAATAATTTCTAAATCCGCCTCTGTACAGGAGAGTTATGCCTGTTTTAATGAAGGGTGTTCTGCTGAAACCGAACCGAAATCGGAGTTTGAAGTGGAATCCGAATTGTATTGTTGCGCCGCCTCTCCCTCTTTTGTTTGATCCAGAAGTGCTTCTCCCAAGTTCCTTAGAATCAAAATATCACTCGTAAGTAGCATCCCATCCATATTCATATCATTATGTAAATTAAGAAATGAATGCACCTCATAATTAAGTTTGCGGGCATGAGAGTGATTGATTGGTACAGGAATGATAGAGTATTGGATGCCCTTACCATTGTTATCTTCAGGTTTATCCAGTAAAATGTATATGTTTATACTAAACATTTTACATTATTTAATTAGAGATTAAAATAGAATTTATGAAATCATTTTATACCATAAAATATCCATAACTCTCTTAAATTAACTCTAAAAATCCCTATTTCAATTCTAGATGCTTTATATTTTATCCCCTTCAATTTGACTAAATAAAATTTATATGCTTGTATTGTGATTTTATATTTGTTGGCGTAAAAGATTACGCTAACAGGTTTTCAGAGTTTTGAAACTAACAAACGAAGTGTTTGTGAAGTGAACTATTTCAAGCCTCCGAATTAGATGATAGCTCGAAGTAGTTCGAAGATGTGTATTGAATAACTCAGTATTCGATCCTCATTACAGGGCAAAATGGGGGGTATTTATAGGCCAAAACCTTAAGGAAAAGACCCTTTTACCCCTCTGTTACAACCGACATAGTGGAAACTATTTGGTACCCTTAATAGCGCTAAAATGGTAAAAGACTAATCTAATGAGAAAGAAGATAAGCCTTCCATCTTAGCTGGCAAGGAAGCTCTCTGAAGAGTCAATGTTCGAAGATATACTCCGAACTAGAGTTCGCCTCTATCCTTCGAACTTGTCCAAGTACATAACCGGAGTTAGATGCTAGAAACCTTCGACTAAATCACTTGCCTTTGCCTTGTTGCAGCAGTGACCCCGATGATGAAGTATTTTCCCCCAATAGTAGCCCCTCGAATGCGCTTCTCCGCTAGATCTATAACGTTAGGAGAGCAGTATACGCAAGAAAAATAATCATGCATAGGGGTTAACGAATTTAGTCAACCTCTGAAATATATGATGACTCAACACTTCGAATCGATTCCTAAGAAAGTTACATTCAAACAATCCCATAATTGACTTAAGAAGCTAGAAAGACTTGTAAAATCAGAAGAAATAGCCGTTTGCTTTTTCCTTCCAGCAGAAGTTACGCGGTGCATTAAGTTCGCAAAGAATAACGGTCAAGAATGTGAAACGGCAAATACGAACTGTAAAAATCGTGGGCCAGGGCTATAAATAGAGGACCCAGACATTTCTCGAATACCTTTCTCACCATCTTTGCACAACCAATCCCTAGCCTCTAGACTCTAGTTTTAGCACTCGGTGTGAGTTCATGGCGAAAAACTAGCTTCAAGGTTCCTAGGGCGGCTTTGGCCCTAGCCCGGCAGCAAGCTGTGGCTGCGGCAGCGGCCGCAACAGTGGCAGTGCCAGTGGCGGCGGCGGCGGCTCCGACGGGGAATCCCCAATAGACCAGTCCTCAAGATCTCCTTCCGACCTCTTCAAAGTATCCGGACCAATCTTATACACTGGGGCCATCTACCTCCAAGAGGGAGACGATCGCAGCGGCAGTAGAAGGGAAGATTGGCTCAGGGGTCAGCATCTGGAAACCAGGAAAGGAAACCATGCCCGCTCCGATGCCTGGAGAAGTTGTGGTCTTCGGAGCCTTCTTCGAAGCAGGGTTAGGACTCCTAGCAGTGGACTTCCTTTCGGAGGTATTAGATTTGTTTCACGTTACTCTTCCTCAGCTGTCTCCAAATGCAATAGCGCGCTTGGCCATCTTCGAATGTGCGCTACGAGCTGAAGGCTGCGAAGGAAGAGTAGAAATTTTTGTAGCACTGCATAGGGCGTCTTGCCAACCAAAAACTTACCAAGGTTCTAGAGGAGAGAAAATTGTGATAGCCTTCGGCAGTATCAACTTTAGACTCCAGGACGAATTCCAACTGAGATTTCCAGCGAAAGCCATCAACGCCAGATGGTACACAGATTGGATTCTTCGGTGGTTCTATGCCGAAGTTGGACCAGGCAGTCGTCTGGCCGGACCTCTACAAGATATACACTTTCGAAGAGAAGCCCAAGTTCACCTAGACCCCGGCCAGCTCGAAGCTCGCCTTAGCCTGCTCGAAAGGATTAGTCAACGCATGAGCATGCGGGACTTAGCAAAGGAATTCATTGGGCTCCAAATTCCACCTCTGATGGCCAACTGGCCTATCATCTTCGAAGAGGATCCGGAGGGTGGACTCTGAAATATTTCTTCGGACTCGAGCCCTGCAGGTAGCTTCGAAACACAACATGTGAGAAACCAAGGGTTGGTTTCGGTGTTTGTGATGAGTGATTGACAGGCTTTTTACCAAGGCTAGTTTTTAGCCCGAAATTTTAAAAGCTCCCATTCACCCCCCCTCTGGTCGCCGTTTTCGGTCCAACAACATGTTTTATATATAATTGTTTTATGAAATGACTAATGCAAACTTATCTTGTAGCTTCTCAAGCTCCTATGACTTCAGAGCAAGTTACTCGAGCTTCGGAGAAGATCTTGGAGGTTCCAACTCCGGCCGAAAAGGAGTGGAGGAAAAAACTAGTGGGTAGTTGGGAGCGGCTCAACCGAGTATGGGGCGTACTCGGAGTTGCACCCCCTCCTCTTCCGGACTGGGTACCTTCAGAGCAAGGGCCGAAGAAGAGGAAAGCGGATGTCGGGCCTTCGGCTCCGGCTAAGACCCAAGTGAAAAAGCTAGCCCGAAAGCCAAAGAAAGTGGCTCCTTCAAGTCCGGTGGCTTCGCCCTCCGATTCCTCTGAAGATGAGGGAAGGGTCCTCGTGGACCTAATTGCCGAAGACGAAGCCTGAGAAGATGCGGACACTGGGGACGCAGCCAGCGTGCCAGATGCTCCAGAAAGCTCCAGACAGGCTGAGACCTCAAGCGTCTAGCCGGACTTGCCGCATCAAGAAGCCTCTATTGCTGAAGGCGGAGTCAAAGTTCCAGCTGAACAGGCTTCGATTCTGACTGAAGTGGTAGCTGTTGCTCCCGGGGAGGCTCTAGCAATCAACCCTTTGGTTCCAACCACTGAGTTCGATGATGACTTCAAAGTGGCCTTTGATCCTCCGAGTATCCCCGTGCTCCTCCACCGATAGGGCTTCGGAGGTAAACTTCACTTGAACTGCATTTTTCTTTACCCTACAAAATTATGCATTACATAATACCTTTGTTTTGGCAGGGTCCGCTCCCATGGAGGTGACTCCTCCCGAAGATACTATTCCTGGGACCTCGACATCTCCGGGGTTGGTTCCAGAAGCTGCGCAGATGGGACCTGGAAAAGGTAAAGGCAAAATGGAACCCCTTTCCTGCTCCGAACTCAGGATTAACTCCGTCTGAATCAACAGACGGAGGTCAATCTATGGAGGGGGGCCATTCCACCGAGGTCTCCGAAGATGCAGCGCGGCACTCTGACCCTTCGCCGAACAAAGACGATCAAAGGGCTCTGTCTATGCTCCCCCTCCTAGCTCCTTTTCTGGAGCGAAGGACCGGACTTCGGGCCCTGCTCAAGCCTTCGGATCGAGCTAACCACGAAGTTGGGGAGACAGACTTAGTAGCCATACTTAGTGAAGCTAAGGTTTCGGAGCTCAACGCAACCTTACAACGGGAAGCGTACCAGATATGAAGTATCTACAAAATAAGATTTATTTCAACTTATGAATAATTCCTCACCTTGCTTTTTCTCTTCACAGCAAATAGTTTTGGCTCGAGCTACAGCCGTCTCAAACGAGCGCGGAAGCCTTCGTCTTCAAGAGAGGATTACTGCTCTCCTAGAGGAGTCTTGACGGTTCCGAAGTTTGAATCTCTAGCTTAGACGAGATGGTTGCAGTGGAGAGGAGGGCCAGACTTGGTTTGGAAGCTGCAAATAAGAAGCTCGAAGCCAAACAAATTGTGCTTCGATCTGAAATAGAGAAAATGCGGGAGGAGCATGCCACGGCGGGGGCTGAGCTGGTTAAGCTTCAAGAGGAGAAGGCAAAAGCCACGGAGGAAGCTAGCAACCTTCTTAGCCAGAAGAGCTCTTTGGCTACGGAGGCAGCTAGACCATCTGCTATGGTAGATGAGCTAACTTCATCAAGGGATGCTTTAATTGAAGATAAAGTGAAGTCGGAGAAGGTAGCAGCGGAGGTCATGAATAATCTTCTAGGTGTTCTGGAGTACTTCGGTACTCTTTGGACACTACCTTCGAGTGACAACATCCCCTTACTGTGATGGCTAAAGATGATCCAATGAGCAGCGAAGATGATGAAGACAGCGGGTATTCGGTATGGAGAAATCTCTGGCCAAGTAGCTGCTCTCGGAGTAGTTCGCTACTACGAGGATCTAGGGCTATCAGTAGCACTAGATTTGGGGGCGGCTCCTATTACCTTCGACGACAACCAACTGCTAAACCCTTCCGAAGATGTGGACACAGCTTGGCAAGCCTTCCAAGCTTCATGGAGAGCCAAAGGTCGAACAACGATCAAGGCTTGGATCGATGAAGGGCATCGCCAAAAACAAGCTCGGTCTCAAGCTTCGAGCAGCCAGCCTCCGCCGGACCCGCATGTTTAGCTTTGTTTAGGGGTCCGAATATGTAAAAATTATGCTTTCATATATTATGAATGAAAACTTATTTATCATGTTTTTAGGCTTCTCAACCTCGTATGGATGATGTCGAAGTATTAAATGTTACCGAAGGACTCCGCCTACTATGGGCTACCTTCGATCTTTTAAAACTTCACAAACGACCTCGATTTTTTGTTCCTCGAGAAAGCTCCGGTGCAATTGCACCCGAAATATGCAAAGATATATTATCTTATATTAAATAGGAAGAAAAAGAAGTTAACTTGGAAACTTCATCTTCTGAGGATGTTGAATTGTCTGAAGACGAGGGTATTGCTGAAGAACAAGGAAAGAAACCAGAAGAACTTCGGATCTGGGAAAGAAGCCCCGAGCGACTTTGAATATGGGCTAAACTTTAGTAGGAACAAAAAGATTTTTGAGCTTCGAAGGGAGGAAGAAGAATTAAACGTAAAGTTATCACGACTCCCGGCTCTGGAACTAGTCGTTCCGGCTTTAGTGGTAGCTCTAGAGATCGAAGAGGTCTTCGATTCCTTCTTAGCATAGACATAGATTTTTCGTATTGTAATGTAATCTGTTCGAATAATAAAGATTGATTTTTAAAATTGTCTCCCTACTTCTCAGCCCCTCTTTGGGCGTAAGCAACTTCGAAGTGTAGTCGAAGATGGTTAGGCGCAAAGAAAAAGACTTAGGAGTACAATTTTGGAGGCTCGGAGCCCCTCAGCAATTTAAAGATTGATTAAAATCTTACAAAATGTCTTTGACTACTTGGAGTCATAAAACTGGTAACTTAGTACCTTTTGTTTGAAAGAAGTCACTTTGGACGAACTTTTCGGACACTTTAGCGTCCCAAACGATTGGTCACTTTTGACTCTTTTTATAGATATTCGAAGCTTATCAGCGCAAACTCTGTTTTGTTTTGGCCTCCTTCGGCTCTTTTTGCGAATGCTATCAAACCAGTGGTTTGGAATTCGCAGTGGTCTCCTTGGACTCTTTTTACGAATGCTTTCAAGCCGGAGCTTGGAATCCACATTATTTGGTCTCCTTCGACTCTTTTTACGGATGCTTTCAAGCCGGTGGCTTGGAATCCATTTTTAGTGACTTTCCCACCTCGTCGGAAGCTTCGAACCAGTGGTTCTAAGTCCGAAAAATTGGTTCAAATTAATGACACTTCCCTCCCAGCCAACTTCATTCTTCCAGTGCGTCCACTAGAAGTAGGAAGTGTTTGAGAGGTAGGCATTATCAGAACCATGAACTTTATTAATTCAGAAGGTGTTTACAAATGGTTACAAGGAGCCCCTATGCGAAATATCGCTTTAAGTGCTCTGCATGCCATGTATGCGTTAACTCTTCGCCTTCTAAATTAGCTAACTTAAAAGAACCAGGGCGTCCTGAGCGGAGAATTATGTATGGACCTTCCCACTTATTCCCAAGTTTCCCTGGTGCTATAATGCTTCACAAAACAAGATGACCCGGCTTATGTTCATTAAGCTTAACCTTCGGGTCAAACCAAGTCTTCGTTTGCTGATGATACTTTGACAAATTGGCGACAGCTCGAAGTCTTGTTTCTTCTGTTAAATCAAGTGAAGTTTGCCTTTCCGCTTCTACTTCCGGTAAGGTGCTGCGAAGAGATCCTCCTTTAAGCTCCGTTGGCGTCATAGCTCCATCTCCGAATATAATAGTCTGAAAGGAGTGAAACCCGTGGACCTTGTTTGAGTGGTCCGAATGGACCATAGAATCTTCGGGAGCTCCTCGGTCCACAATCCTTTTTCCAATCCCACTATTCTTCGATTCAACCCTGACAAGATATTACCATTCGCTCTTTCAACAGCTCCGTTAGACTGAGGATGTCGCACTACAGCGAAACATAATTGTATGCCAAGATCTTCGCAAAACTTCCTGAAGGGCTCTGCATCAAATTGTGTCCCATTATCAACTGTGAGCTGCCGAGGCACTACGAACCGGCATATAATATTTTTCCAGAAAATTTTTGCACATTATTCGAAGTGATAGCTGTGAGGGGCTCTGCTTCGACCCACATGGAAAAATACTGAATTGCTACCACTGCGAATTTCAAATTTCCTTTTGCTACTGGGAAGCGGCCAATAAGGTCCATGCCCCATCTGGCCATGGGCCACACTGGGGTAATGACTTGAAGAGTTGTTGGCGGACGATGACTTCTTCTTCCCATCCATTGACAACCCTGGCAAGTGTGGACTAAGCCCTCCGCATCAGCTAGTATTGTAGGCCAATAAAACCCCTGGCGAAGTGTTTTTCCTGCCAAAGCTCGAGGGGCCAGATGGCTACCACAAAGTCCTCCATGAATTCCTCGGAGAATCTCTTAACCTTCGGCTTGAGATACACATCAGAGCAGAGGGGAACATACTCCGGCCTTGTACAGAATACTGTTGATTATATGATAATTTCGAATTCTAAGCTTCAACCTCGAAAGCTGTCGCCCTTCAGGCAAATTTGCTTCTCCTTGCAATAATTCCATAATTGAACTCCGCCAATCTGTACTATGAATGAAAAGAACTTCCGCATAAGGGATCTGTGTGACCAAAGGTGAATTGAGCTCTTCGTAAAAAGCTTCTTCTGGAATGTCCATAGCTCCGGCTGCAGCTTTTGCCAAGGTATCAGCTTGCATATTTTTAGCTCTGGGTATACTTCGAATGGAAATCCCCTTAAATGCTGCCTCAATCTTATGGATCTCTTCTAAATATTTTGCAAGCTATGGATGACGAACTTGAAAGCTCTTATCCACGTGCTCTGCTACAATTTGAGAATCTGTTTTAATAACAACTCTTATAGCCCCCAAAGCACGTGCTTTTCGAAGTCCTAACAAAATTCCTTCATACTCCGTTGTATTATTGGTGGACTTAAAGTTGTGCCTTGCGGAGTGCATTGCTTTTTGCCCTGAAGGCGAAATTATTACTGCTCCGACACCTGCTCTAGATGCTTGGAAAGCTCCATCGGAGTATATGGTCCAAATTCCTTCACTTGGTTTCTCCGGAGCCCATACTGCAGGGGGAGTCCATTATGCCACAAAGTCTGCCAGCACTTGTGACTTAATTGATGTCCTTGCCACGAAGGAGATGCCGAAGGGTGCTAATTCAACAGACCACTTCCCAATTCTTCCTGTAGAATCTTTACTTCGGAGCATATCTCCTAAGGGATACGAAGTTGGTACAATCGCATTATGTGCTAGGAAATAATGCCTTAACTTCCTCGAAGCCATTATCAGGGCATAGGTAAACTTCTTAAGCTCAGAATATCTTGTTTTTGCTCCAGACAATGCTCGGATACAAAATAGACTGGATTCTGTACCAACTTCCCATTGAAATCAACTTCTCTGACAAGGACTGCACTAACTGTGGAGCTAGTAGCCGCAAGGTAAAGGAGTAGGGTTTCGTCCGCAACAGGCACCGTGAGTGTAGCGAGGTTATTGAGGTAATTCTTAATATCATCAAAGCTCTTTTGACACTCCGGTGTCCATGCAAAATCTTCGGACCCTTTCAATGCTTTGAAAATGGGCAAACTTCTCTCCGCAGACCTTGCTAGGAATCTGCTAAGTGCTGCAAGGCGACCAGTTAACTTCTGCACTTGCTTCAAATTTTTCGGAGGATCCATCCTTTGGACCGCAGTTATTTGAGTGGGGCTAGCTTCGATCCCTCTGCTTGAAACTAGGTAGCCTAACAATTTTCTAGCCTGAGCCCCAAAGTTACATTTTTCGGGGTTAAGACGGACTCCACATGCCCGAAGGCTATTGAATGTTTCTACTAAGTCTAGGCTATGCTGGTGCTTTAGAGCACTCTTTATTACAATGTCATCCATATAGGCTTCTACATTGCGGCCTATTTGATGACCTAGAGCCTTAGCAATTAACCTCGAAAAAGTCGCCCCGACATTTCTTAAGCCAAAGGGCATTCTTACATAGCAGAAGACTCTCGAAGGAGTTACAAAGCTTGTTTTGATTTCATCCTCGGGCTTTAGCCAGATTTGATGAAGCCGGAATACGCAGTGGAGTCAACCAATTGATCAATTCGGGGCAAGGGATAGGGGTCACAGAGGCATGCTTTATTCAAGGATGTAAAGTCAATAAACATGTGCCACTTCTCGGAAGATTTCTTCCTGACGAAGACTGGGTTGGCTAGCCACTCCATATGAGCTACTTCTCTGATAATCCCAGCCTTCAATAACTTTTCCACTTCATCTTTAGCAAGGATGGTCCTCTCCACAGAGATCTTTCGGAGTCCTTGTCGGACAGGTCGAACCCTTGGGTTCACAAGTAAACTATGCTCAATAATATGCCGACCGACTTCGGTAATGTCCACATCAGACCATGCAAAGACATCTAAATTCTCTTCAACTACTTTTTCTAACAAAGTAGCGACTTCTGGAGGCAAATCTTTGCCAAACTGAAATGAATAGTCTTTGTCGTCTTTGACAATAACCTTCGTTATAATCTCCCCTTCAGGGCTTGGCCTTGGGAAGGACTTCTTCGAAGGTTCACCTAAAGCAGAAATATCCTCCGGCTTGCCTTGCACACTGTTCACCTGTCTCGGGTCAAGAGGGGGCCATGACCATATTCCGCTCTTCGTGCAGTGGCCTGATCTCCGAAAACAGTGAGCACTCCCGCTTGTGTGGGCATCTTCATACACAGATAATTATGATGCACCACAGCTCCGAACTGATTCAACATGCCCCTCCTGAAGATAACATTGTATGCATACGGGGCATCCACAACATCAAAAATCACCTCTTCTATCCTGGCCAGTAGCCCTTCTCCGAAAGTGACCTCCAGACCTATTTGGCCGAGGGCATCGAGAGGGGGTCCTGCGAAGCCTTGCAAAGGATGAGCTGTTGGGAGAAGATGCTTTCTGGAGATACAGAGTTGATCGAAGGCTTGGACGAAGATTGTTGGGACGACGGATCGAGCCAACAGGTTTTTTGGAAGATGAGAGTAATGGAGTGTAGGGCTTAGATTGTATTCTTGGATCGTGTGTTTATTACAACTTGAGACGGGGGTATATAGGGCCACTCGTCCCGGAAGGGTCTAATGCCTCCAAAACTCCACAACAGTTACTCGGCCTGACACAGGCTTGTAATACAGACAATAATAGCTGCTACATAGTACAGATAGGAAGGTGCGACTCTGATAGCATATCAACTGTGTCGGGTGCTGCAGCGATCGCCCGACACAGCGCATACGATCGCGATCCTGTCCCAGGACCACCTTGATCGGGTCAACTCCTGATGTCCGGTCGCGTCCCGGAGCCTTCGCACCTTTCGGAGGCTGGCCTCCGGCATCCTACCGGGCGCTATGTCCGAGGGCCCCTTCTGTGCGCTTTGGGGCTTCCGGAAAGCCCTAGGCCTCCCTGCCTCGGGGCCCGCAGATACCTTCGGCACAGGACATCGGGCCTTCCGGATGTGGCC
The DNA here is from genome assembly GCA_019279435.1 of Zizania palustris. Classification (NCBI taxonomy): domain Eukaryota; kingdom Viridiplantae; phylum Streptophyta; class Magnoliopsida; order Poales; family Poaceae; genus Zizania; species Zizania palustris. The sequence goes on from JAAALK010000284.1 coordinate 51,086,188, forward strand.
TCCCCCGGGACCGTACTGCTCTTCGTGCTTCCAACTGCCATCAGGATTATCTCCCCCAACAGTAGCCCCTTGCTTCTTTCCTCTCGGGAGTCCTGCACGGGAGAAAGGGAAGGAGCGCACAGGATAATTCCGATAACTTATAAGAAACCAACTCACATAGAGGTCATAGATCTTCGCTGCGAACCATCTTCATTTGATCGCTTCGAAGGTACTCCGGGGCCTTGGAAATGTTCCGGAGCCTGGAGGTCGAGAGCTGGCCTCGGAGCGCCTTGGAAGAGCTAGTCGCTTCACACTCTACAAGGGGAGGACTTTGACCGACCGTTCTCGATGCTCGCGTGGCCTTGACCACTGGGCACCAGAGCACGATAAGGCGGACGGGCGCATTACTTAACACAATCAATGCACTAGGCGCGCGGGCGACGCAAGGGAGGCGGACCGTCGAAGACCGGCGCGCTCAAGGGTGAGCTGGCAAGGCATTAATGCGGTGGCCACACGACCGGCGCATGCACGTTGAGTGGAGGAAGGCGGACCGGCGCGGCGCCGAAACATCGAGGCGGCAGCCATCCTTTCGCATAAATAGCCCCACACCCGCCGGCTTAGCCCTCTCCTGCTCACTTTCTCATACTTTAGCCACAAGCTTGATGGGTAAACTTTCGCTCTTCGAGCTTCTCGTCTTCTTCCCTTGCTTCCTCCAGTCATGGCGGAGAGGAGCGCCCCCACGGCAGCAGTGGACCCCCGCTTCCTGCAGTGCCAGATGGCAGCAGCGGCGGCGACGATGGCTCCTGGTCCATCAGAAACACGTGACCCGCGCGAGCTCCACCCGGCCTCGGAACGGTTTCGGGAGCAGACCTTGGAGCTGGGACCGTCGGCATGTACGGATGGATCCATTGATCTGGCGACTAGGGGCCGCCTCGGTCCCGACTCAAGGGCCAGGAAGCCAGGCACAGAGTCGATCCCAAAGCCGTGTGAAGGGGAGGTCATCGTCTTCGAGGCATTCTTCGACGCGAGGCTGGGATTTCTGGCTTCAGAGCTCCTTTCGGGGGTTCTAGATGCTTTCCACCTCGAGCTCCCACAGCTATCTCCGAACATTGTAGCCCGCCTCTCCATCTTCGAGTGGGCCATGCGCACTAAGGGCTGCGAGGGCAGGGCAGAGGTCTTCGCTCAAATGCACGAAGCCCTCTGCCAACCGAAGAAGAAGGATGGCCAGGTGCTAGCCTTCGGGACCATCAACTTCCAGCTTCAGAAGAGGTACGCGGATTCTTTCCTGCAAAGGCTATCAACGAACAGTGGTACTCCAAGTGGGTACACCGGTGGTTCTACGTCCGAGTGGGGTTGAACTTCGGGCTTGCTGGACCCCCGGGCCACATCTGGTTTCGGAGGGAGGCGGTCGTCGAAGCCAGTGCAGGCTCGGTCTCCGCTCACATCCGGCTGCTTCAGATCGTCGCCCGCCGGATGAGCATGCAGGACTTGACGGAAGAGTTCGTCGCCCTCGAGGTTCCGCCGTTGAAGGAGGAATGGCCGGCATCACTCCAGAGCACCCAGGAGGAGTCATCATCGATGGAGCTCTCCCATCAGCTAGGTTAGCCCCCACCTCTTTTTAATCTTAGCAATTCTTTCATGATGTCCGAAGGTCTAGCAAACCTAACCTCGGGTACAGGGGCGCTTGTCGACAAGACTCTCGACGAAGTAGCCCGAATCGCTGAGAGGATCCTCGGGGCTCCCACTCCGGCCGAGTACAAACGACGAATGGAGCTCGTTGGATCCTGGGGGCGATACAACCGTGTGTGGGAAGCGCACGAACTTCCCCCCCCCATCTCTCTCAGATAAGGAGGTCCTTCGTGCGCCTTCGAAGAAGAGGGGGGTGGACCTCGACGTCGGGCCTTCACCTAAGTGTCCTTTGAAGAAGAAGAAGGTGGCGAAGGGTCCAAAGAGGCTTTCTTCGGCCCACTCTTCTGCCTCCCACTCCGAATGGGGGTATTCTAGCGAGGGGGGCGGAACGGAGCTGGACGACTCCTTGGTGGACCCTGGTTTGACCCGCCAGGAGCAGCCAGCCTACGGTGGTGCTGGGGGCGCGCCAGCTCATCCGAGCAGGCAGCCCCCCGCTCCGAGGGCTGGGTAGGAGGCACCGAGCACTGGGGTAGAGGAGTCTCCCAAGTCCACCCCTCCATGCGGTCTAGCCTCGGAGGGGGTCTCCGCTAGTTCTCGGGGGAGCCGAGAAACCGACAGCATGGACCGGGGAGGGTTGGCCGATCCCCTAGGGGCTGTCGAGGAGAGCGCCGACGTTGAGGCCGAACTCGATGGACGACCTGTTCTATCGGCCTGGCACTCCAGGGCGCGTCCGACCTTCGAACGTCCCGGTCGAAACCGCAGACGAAGGTACGTGGTTCTACTCACCTCTTTACTTAGATGCACCAAATCCCCTCGGTCTTGACCTTCGTTCTTCCTAAGCAGGTACTTCCGCCCCGGTCCCGGTTCCAGTCTCGGTACCTTCCGGAGTTGCCGCCAACATAGTGCCCGAAGTCCCTGTGAATGCGGCGGGAGCTCCGGGACTAGGCGACGGGGCGGAATCAGAGGAGACCCCAGAGAAGCCTCCAATGGGACCGATCGAGAGGCCGAGGTCCGGCCGTCCTCCGACTTGAGGCGTGCGCGTTCTAGTGTGCCCCTCCTGGTCCCCTTCCTGGAGGAAGGCGAAGACTTCACGGCGAGGATGGCTCCTCTCCACGATTCCAACCTGCGCTTGAGGGAGGCTGGACTGATAGATGAGCTCGGCCAGGTGGATGGCATCGATCTCGGCCAGGCCATCAAGAGTGTTGCGAGCCAGGTACTCCTTTGGAGCACTCTGGGACGAGCCCCTAGCTCTCCTTTTCTTTCTTCCTAACTCGTCGTTTCATGTGCAGGTAGTCGTGTTGGCGCAGGGTTTTCTATTGTCCCTGCTCTCCAAACATAGCCATCGTGAGAGCAATGCTTCGGAGCTCTCTGGGCGAGTGGAGACCGCCGAGAGGACGGTCCGGGAGCAAGCGGCCGAGATCGACCGGCTCTGGGCGCTGGAGTCGGAGGTCGAAACCCTTCGCCCTTGACCTGCTAGGGCCGAAGCACTTTAGGCCTAGGCCATGGAGGTCGACGCCCTCAGGGCCCAAGTCACCAAAGTGGAGGGGCTTCGAGCTCGAGCTGCTCAAGCGGAAGAGCTCGAGACAGAGATCAACATCTTCCGGGCCCAGGCTACAGAGGTGGAGAGGCTTCGATCCCAGGTTGAAGAGATAGATCGGCTCAAGGCAGAGGTCTTCGAACTTCAATCCCAAGTCTCGGAAATGGACGAGCTACAGCCGAAGTCCTCGAAGCCCGGGTGCTCCTAGCTCGAGCGAACCGCGGTGGACCTTCTGGCCCAGAATGAGGCGGCAACCGAGGCCTTAGCTCATGGGGAGAAGATGGCAGCCGACACAGTGGTGTCCCTCCGGAAGGTGCTGGCACGGTATGGCACTGGGTGTACGGCTTTTGACGTCGCCCGGGAGCCCCTTAGCCATCGGCTGAAGTTCATCTAGGCTGCTGTCCGACAGATAGGCCTCACCGTGTCAAGATATGGTGAGGTATCGGCCCGGGTAGCCGCCATCGAAATTCTTCATCAGCTGGAAGCTTTCGGGAGCTCCTTGCCTCCGCCCCTGAGTTCTCACCCTATCACCTTCAGAGAGAGCCATCTCCTTTCCCCCAGCTCGGCAGTAGCCCAGTCCTAGAGGGTTCTCCAGGCGACTTGGCAAGCCAAGGGCCCTGGCGCGGTCAAGGCCTGGCTGGACGAGGCTCTTCACTCGAGCGGACCTTCGACTTCCTTGAAGCCCCCAGCCGCAGCACATCAACCGGACCCGAAGGTGTAGTCTTCTTAGGGCCTTAACATCACAACTCCTGTAATAGATAGGAACTTGACAGTTTATTAATAAAGGGTAACCGCTTCCTGGCAATTACTCAGGGCATTCGTTCCACCCGCGAATCTGATGTCGAGATTCTTGACGAGGGTGAGACCCTTCGGCGCCAATGGGCCGCTTTCGGGGCCCTCTAGACTAACCGGCCTACACGCTTCACCATCCCTCGGGGTGACGACGGCCACACAATCCCCGAGATCCTTCACGAGGTCTTAAGTTTAGTCAAGGAAGAGGAGAGGGGAACTCGAGCTCCATCCTCGTTGCCTAAACCGGTGGATTGGTCCGACATGGAGGCCAATTTCCATGAACCACAACCTGGAGGCGAAGGTTTGCGCAGTTGGGCCCAACTGCAGGAATGTCAGAAGGCCTTCCGGGCCCAAAAGAAGGAAGAGAAGAGGCAGAAAATGAAGGAGAAATCCAACCGCGCAGCGATGGGGCCCCCGACTTGAGGGGGATTTGGCCCGGGCAACTCTTCGGACCGAAAAGGCTTTTGCTTCCTGCTCGGCTTAGATGAGGAATTTTCCTAGTCTTATCCCTTGCCTTGATTTCAGAACAGATGTTGCTCACGCTATGTATGATGTAAATAATTGAAGCCTTTCTTCTTTGTCCTTCCACTCCCCCCTCCTTTGCGGGTAGACGACTTGTCGACTAGGCGCAAACTGCTTGCACTTGGGATGAGCAGAAAGGAAGATAGAATTACTGGGGGTACGCCAAGCTAGAACTTAAGATCTGAAAAGAGGGCGTGTCTAACCGGAGCCCGGAACCCGAATACGGGGTGCGTCGAGCCGGAGCTCGGAACCCGAATAGGGGTGCGTCGAGCCGGAGCCCAGAACCTGAATAGGGGGTGCGTCGAGCCGGAGCTCGGAACCCGAATAGGGGGTGCATCGAGCCAGAGCTCAGAACCCGAATAGGGGGTGCGGCGAGCCGGAGCTCGAAACCCGAATAGGGGGTGCGTCGAGCCGGAGCTCGAAACCCGAATAGGGGGTGCGTCGAGCCAGGGCTCTGAACCCGAATAGCTTGGTGAAGCTACGCTTGATACCGCAGTGCGTCCACTTTGGTCAAAACGTTCACCCGATATTATTATTGAATTGAGGATTAGATACAACAATAGCCGACATCGGCCGACACCGGAAGACATCGATGAAATTATGCAAAGTAGCATTTCAAGTGCTCCGCGTGCCAAGTGTGCTTGTGATCTTCGCCTTCTAAGGTAGCTATACGGTAGGACCCTGGCCGGCTAGAGCTGGTCACAATGTACGGGCCTTCCCATTTATTGCCCAGCTTCGTCGGAGTGGCCACCGTGCGCAGGATGAGGTGCCCTGGCTGGAACTCGTTGTGCTTTACCTTGGGGTCATACCATGCCTTCGTCTGCTTCTAGTACTATGAAAGGTTGGCGATGGCTCGGAGCCTTGATTCCTCCATAAGGTCGAGGGAGACGGCACCCTCTCGACCGGTCTTGGGAGTCATGACCCAGAGAGAACCAGCTCGAAGCTCCATCGGAGTCATTGCTTCATCGCCAAATAGAAGACGGAACGGGGTGAATCCGGTAGCTTGGGAAGGAGTGGTCCAAATGGACCACGGGATCTTACGTAGCTCGTCGGGCCACAATCCCTTGGCCAGGCCCATGATGGGCTTGTTGAGGCCGGATAGAATATGCTCGTTAGCCCTCTTGATAGCTCCATTTGACTGGGGATGCCGAACCGCAGCAAAGCATAGCTGCACTCCCAATTCTTCGCATAATGTCTTGAAGGACCCGGCATCGAACTGAGTGTCGTTGTCCAGTGTGAGTTGCTTGGGCACTCCGAAGCGGCAGACTATATTCTGCCAAAAGAATTTCTAGACGCTACGAGAGGTAATGGCAGTCAATGGTTCGGCCTCGACCCACTTAGAGAAGTATTCGACGTGATGAGGACATCACTTCACATGATACACACATGGAGCCTCCACCTACAATTCAGCTACAAGGACCAATCACACGCGCACGTGCCCGTCGCTTGAACCATGAGGTTAATTCTTTCCTTAGCAACTTTGGTTATATTTGTTTGGACGGGATGCTACTGAATTCTAGTGATATTTTGTTGCTTAGGAACATGGGAGATGGAATAGAAGAGTTGGAGTTGAAGACGGAGTCGCACGGATGACTTCAAGTCAAGAATTCGCTGGTTCGGACTACATCGACCACCATTCACCAAAATGGGCATAACTTCCTCATACGAAGTCCGATTGGCGCGTTCTTGGACTTTTTGGAAAGCTGAGGAGAAGACGGATCTTTTGCCGTTGGTTTCACATCATTTGGAGTCTCGAGTCGACCTGTGTATTTAAAACAGTACTGCGTGACAGAACTGGGCCATGTTGGCCATAATCTGAGTCTGTACGTCTTCTAGCCCACAGCCCAAGTCTGTTCCCCTTCCCCCTGGCCGCCGCCCTATATATTCTCACGCCAGCCACTTCTAGGGTTAGGTTTTGCTTTGTTGCATCTACACTGTTGTGTTTAGATCCCGCCTCTTGCGCCGGACCGATTGGCTGCCGCATTGGCGTTTGTAAAACCTCAACTTATCTTCGTTTGTCTGTGATTTGGCATTCGATTTGTATCCTTCCTGTTCTTGCTTGTGTTCTTGGGTTCGCTTGCAGGAATTAGCCTTCGTGGCGAGGTCAATCGCGTTCTGCGTGGTTGATAACCAACGGAGACAGTGGTGTAACGATTGCGAGGTTTTGATCCGCCGGACCGGAGCCTTGGATCGCCAACGTCGAGATTCTCCACCAACCCAAGTTTATCCCTTACCTAGCGGAAGATCGGGACCACTCCCCCATCAGCTGGTATCAGAGCTCAGATTTCCCGTTAGGTAATCTCGATCTGCTTTTGTTTTACCCAGAGTCCAGAAAACCGCACCAAAAAAATTCCCCACCGAGAACCCCTTTGTGCCTTGCGATTTTAATTTCAGTTTTAACTTTGTTGAGTTCGTGTTCTTGGTCGAGTCTTGTTGCTGGTTTAGTCATCCCTCTGTGTCGTTTGAGTAGTAGTTGTTCTTGTGTCTCAGAAAAAAATTCACCACCGAAAAAAAAACCCCCCCTTCCGCAACCTTTCTTTGTTTTCCACATCTACTCTTTGTGACCCCCCTTCAGTAAAACAGGCATAACTTTGCGCTCGTTTGGCAGAAAAATCTGAAATTTTTTGAGCGTGTTCCTGACTCAATTTGGAGGGTCCCCTAACCGACAAAAGTCGGTTAGCCCTCACCAAAATCGCCAAAAAAAATCGGGAAGATAGAGAAAAAAATTGGACAAAGTTTTTGCTCGCCGGACAGCAAACTTGTTTGAATTTTGTGAGCCACATCCCACCTTAGTTGTAGGTGCCAATTTTTGTGGTTACTCCTCTGGTCATCCTTGTTTCAAAAAAAAATAGAGTGAAAAAAAAAAGGAGAAAAAAAAATTAAAAAAAAAAAGAGAAACAGCCCTGTTATTTTGCTTGTCCGAACTCTTGTCCAAACTCTTGTCCGAACTCTTGTCCAATCTGAGGCAGTCTTTGGCTGTTTGTTGCTTGTCCGAACTCTTGTCCGAACTCTTGTCCGAACTCTTGTCCGATCCGAACAGCAGCAAAAAAAAAAAAAAAAAAAAAAAAAAGAGAGAAAAAAATTTTTTGCACATACCCTTGTCCGATCACTTGTCCGATCTCTTGTCCAATCCCTTGTCCGATCTATAGAGAGCTGATTTTGACCTGTTTGTGCTTCCTTTTTGATTTTTGGGCACATAGTTTCCCTCTATTACTTGAACTTTCACTTTGGGAGCACTACGGTCAGCAACTTTGACGAGTACTTGGGAATACTTATTGACTTGGTTTAACTGTTATTATTATCGCTAATCCTTGCTACTCACTTGCCTTCCAAGCTACACATTTCTCTTGGTCAGGACAGGTTCATTCCTTGCAATTGTACACCATCCTCCACTTGGTTCATCACCTGTAGGCCGGTGACCTCACTGCGGCGTGGTAAGAACACTTGCAAGTGTGGGTAAGGTGCTTGACGAATTGCTTCCACCACACATCCAGCACCCCACCTAGCTGTTTTTCCACCAGGATTATTATTTGTTGTTTTGTCTTTCACTAACATGGCAGATAACAGCGGCACCCCTCCATCTGATTTTAATGAATGTGTCTCACGACGTGCTCTACTAGAGTCTCAGCGGCAGACCCAACATTCCATCGAACGTCTCGCACGTACTGTGGCTGACCTAGTGGACCGGATGACTGCCTTGGAAACACGCTTGTCTGCTGCACGAGCCAACGATGAACATGTTGAAGAGGAAGACGACCATATTGAAGGCGTGACCAACTGTAGGCGTCCATTCAGCAACGAAATCGGCAAGGATTTGAGACTTAATAATAGTCCGAGCCACGAAGGAGATCCCGAACGGAGCAAGATCCACTGCCCACTTTCCAATTCGTCCGGTTGCGTCCTTATTCCGGAACATGTTGCCCAGGAGATATGCAGTTGGAATAATGATATCGTGGGCCAGAAAGTAATGCCGAAGCTTTCGGGACACCATGACGAGAGCATACGCCACCTTTTCAAGCTCGGAATACCGAGTTTTTGCTCCAGAGAAGGCTTCGGATACAAAGTAGACGGGCCGTTGCACCAGTTTCTCGCCAATTTCTTCTTCTTGAATCAGGGCCGCGCTTGCCGCGCTGCCGGAGGCAGCGAGGTAGACCAGAAGTGGATCGCCAGCCCAGGGTGTGGCAAGGGCCACGAGGTCGGTGAGATATTCTTTTATCTTGTCGAAGCAGTCTTGACATTCGGGAGTCCATTAGAAGTCTTTGGAGCCTCGCAGCGCCTTGAAAATGGGCAAGCTTTTCTCAGCCGATCTTGCCAAGAAACGACTAAGAGCGGCCAGGCATCCGGCTAGCTTCTGTGCCTGCTTCAAATTCCGAGGGGGAGACATGTTTTGCAGTGCGCTGACTTGTGTTGGACTTGCTTCAATGCCCCGACTGTAGACCAGATACCCCAGCAGCTTCCCTGCACGTGCTCCGAAGACGCACTTCTTTGGATTAAGGTAGATCCCGCACTTTCGTAGGCTGTCGAATGTTTCAGCTATGTCCGCGCTATGGCAATTCTTGTTTGTGCTTTTAATGACAATGTCATCCATATAAGCTTCGACATTGCGGCCGATCTGGTGGCCCAGAGCCTTAGATATTAATCTTGAGAAAGTGGCTCCGACGTTGCGGAGACCAAAGGGCATCCGAACATAGCAAAACACTCCCGAGGGGGTAATGAAGCTCGTTTTGACCTGATCTTCCGGCTTCAACCAAATCTGGTGATACCCTGAATAGGCGTCGAGGAAGCTGAGGAGCTCGGAACCAGCAGTAGAATCAACTAATTGGTCGATGCGAGGCATGGGTTAGGGGTCACAGGGGCAAGCTTTATTCAGAGAAGTAAAGTTGATACACATGCGCCATTTTCCAGATGTGTTCTTCTGTACAAACATTGGGTTAGACAACCACTCGGTGTGACTAACTTCTTGAATGACCCCCGCCCGGAGCAACTTCTCAGTCTCTGTCTTGGCAAGCTCAGCTCACTCGATGGACAACATTCGAAGCCCCTGGCGTATCAGACGAGCTTTTGGGTCGACCGCCAGAGAGTGCTCGATAATCGAGCGGTTGATGCCTCGTATGTCCTCGTTGGACCACGCGAAGATTTCTAGGTTGTTGAGGATGACTTCCTCGAGCTACTCTGACACCTTTGGCTCAAGGCCGCCTTCGAAACGGATCGGGCACTCCTTCCCATCCTGGATCAGGATCTTCGTGACAATCTCTCCATCCGGGAGCGGCTTGGCTGGGGCCCCTTCGGAGGAGCATCTTCGGCGTCTGGTCGTCCGGCTTCTCTCGAGTTTCTGCGAATGCTGTGGACTTGCCTTAGCTCCAACGGAGCCGAGTGGCCATACTCGACCCGGCGAGCCACGACCTGATCTCCCAGGATCGATAGCACTCCCCCGGAGTTGGCATCTTGAGGCACAAGTAGTTGTGGTGGGCGATGGCTCCAAAGCAATTGAGCATTCCCCTCTCGAAGATGGCATTGTAGGCGTACGGAGCGTCGATGACGTCGAAGATGATCTCCTCGCTGCGGCGAAGGGGGATTCTCCAAAGGTCACCTCAAGCCCGATCTGGCCGAGAGCGTCGAGTGGCGGCCCTGCGAAGCCCTGGAGCGGCCGGGAGGCTGGCAGCAAGTGCTTCCGGGAAAGACACAATTGGTCGAAAGCCTGCATGAAGATGATGTCAGCAGAACTCCCGCCATCGACCAGGATACGACGCACCTCGACACCCGCAATGTCTACCGAGATGACAAGGGGATCAGCGTGTGGGGACTTGACGCCGGCGGCGTCCTCGGTGATGAAGGAGATGGGGACGTGGGACCATTCGGGAAGCGTGGTGAAGCTTGAGGTGCCGATATGTCCGACCTCTCAGACGTAGTCCCTTCGCTGACGCTTGGACATGACTCCCAGAACTCCTCTTCCAAATATGGGAAGGACCACCCGCTTCCCTCGGTCCGCTCCATCCTCGAGCTTGGGGGCCTGGACCATGCCGAGTTCCGGAGCTAGGCCCAGAGCTTCTGGTTCGTCCTGGTGTCTAACTACGTGGACGGCGTCGGGGCGGGGGACAGGAGCTCCCTTGTCAGTGGAGCCGCGGCCGGAGTTTCGCTCGAGGTAGTCATTCTGAAGGGTGAGGATGGTCCGGCAGGAGTCGGTGTCATGGCTCCAGTTCTCACCGTGGACGCTGTAGTAGAGAGTTGCCCCTCCGGGGAATGCCCTTGGTGGAGCCTTGGCTCCGGAGGGACGCCCTCCGCCGGATGTGTGCGGGTGCTTGGCGGGCCCCTCAGGGTAATGCTGAGGTCTTCCCCTCGAAGATGCTTTCGACCCCGCCGAGAGTCCCGGTGAATGGAGTCTTGGTGGCCGATGTCTTGGCGACGAAGATCTAGAACGGGACGGACCCCGTGGTCGAGATCAGGAGGCGCCTCGTACACCTTGGCATTTGAAGCTCGGACGGGGACAATCATCGCCTGCCGGCGCAGCTGCCCTTCTTTAGACCGGGCGTATTCTTCGAAGTACGTCATGAGCTATGCCACCGAGGAAATCGGCTTCCGATGAAGCTTGTCGAGGAGGCCCGGGTGGGTGATGCCTTCCCTGGCGGCATCGATGACCGAGGAGGTCGAGAGTCCCTTGATCTGGGCCTTGGTCGAGAGTCCCTTGAGAGTACTACCGCAGCGTCTCCCCGGGCTGCTGCTTCACTTGAAAGAGGCTCCCGGTTGACATCGCGGCCACGAAGGTCCCCTGGAAGTTGTTGACGAACTTCTTCTTTAGTTGATCCCACGAACGGATGGTTCTGGGCCACAGTGACCAGAACCACCTGAGAGCAATTCCTTCGAGTGCCAGAGGGAAGCATTTGGCCATGGTGTCGCGGCTCCCCCCGCACGCTTCTATTGCTAGAGCGTACGAGCGGGAGAACTCTCCAAGGTCGATGTCCCCGGATGTTGGCGTAAAAGATTACGCTAACAGGTTTCTGTAGAAAAGAAACTAACAAACGAAGTGTTTGCGAAGCAAACTGTTCTAAGCCTCCGAAAGGATAATAGCTTAGAATAGTTCGAAAGTGTGTATTGATTCACTTGTAATCGGTCCCTATTACAGGATGAAATGGGGGGTATTTATAGGCCTAATCATTAAGGAAAAGACCTATTTACCCCTCTATTACAACCGACATTAAGGAAACTATTCAGTTTCCTTAATAGGGCTAAAATGGTAAAAGACTAATCTAATAGGATAGAAGATAAGTCTTCCATCTTAGCTGGCAGAAAAGATCCTGGAAGGCTTTGGTTCGAAGATATACTTCAAACCAATGCCAGTCTTCGGACTCCGAACGAGGTTCCAAGCTACCTTCGAAGATGACCTTCGGACTATCTTCGAATTGGTTGGCTGTCTTCATGTTGCTTTGGCAATAACCCCGAAGATGGGATATTTTCCCCCAACAGTAGCCCCTCGAATACGCTTCTCCGTTCGACCTGTAACGTTAGGAGAGCAGTATACGGAAAGAAAAGATAACCAATCATAGGGGTTATTGATTTTTGTTTTATCTCCGAAATACATGAAGATATGAACTTCGAATCAGTCATAAGGTAATTACTTTTCGAACTATCTTAGAACTGACTCAGGAAGTTCGAAAGTCTTTTTAGACTTAGAAAATATAGCCGTTAGTTTCTGTTTCTAACGGAGTTATACGAGGCGTTATTTTCGGAGGAAAATAACAGGCGGGAATGCGAAAGGGCAGAGCCCAAACGGTAACAAACGGAAAGTTTTAGGCTATAAATAAAGAACTCTGGAACTTACTCGATTACCTTTTCACCGCTCGCTCCCAGTCAAAAGTCTTTTGAGTTCTTGAGTTCTTGAGTTCTTGAGCCCTAACTTTCGAGTTCTTGAGCCCTAGTTCCCATTCTCTCAAGTTGATCCGGCAATCGCGATGGTGAAGACCAAAGGATCTGCGCCACCTTCGACCTTGGCTCGGCAGCAGGCAGCCGCAGCAGCAGCGGCGGCAACATTGGCGGCGGCACCCTCGATGCAGACGGCAATGTCCATGGCGGCAGGGGGGAGAAATCCCCAAATCCCCGATGACCAAGGTCTGTGCCCTCCATCGACCAAATATTTGGATCAGTCCTTTGAATTGGGACCTTCGACCTGCAAAAGAGAGTCCTTGGCAATCACAGCAGGGGGTAAGATTAGCAATGGGGTAATGATTCGGAAGCCGGGCAAAGAATCAATTCCATCACCGAGACCCGGAGAAGTTGTGGTGTTCGAAGCTTTTTTCGAAGCGGGCTTGGGCCTCCCTGCTGTAGATTTCTTGACCGAAGTCCTTGACTTGTTTCATGTAACCCTCCCCCAGCTGTCTCCGAATGCTGTAGCTAGATTAGCTATCTTCGAATGGGCTCTGAGAGCCGAAGGTTGTGAGGGGAGGGCTGAAGTCTTCGCAGCACTGCATAGAGCAACTTGTCAGCCGAAGACTTCCGTAGGCTCCGGAGGTGAAAAAGTATTGGTTGCCTTCGGAAGCATCAATTTTAGGCTTCGTGATGAATATGCACTGCAATTCCCTGCCAAGGCCATCAATGCTAGATGGTACACCGATTGGGTTCTGAGGTGGTTTTATGCTGAAGTTGGAGTGGGTAGTCGAAGACCCTCCGACTTCAACTGTGTCGAAGGGTATCTCTCCGGAGATCCGAGAGGACCTCCGAGTGGGATTGCGAGGTGCACTCCGCTTAGGAGGCATGATGCAAGAGGTTGGTAGAGAACGAAGTTTTTTGGACTAGGTTCCCCACGGACGGCGCCAACTGTTGGCGTAAAAGATTACGCTAACAGGTTTCTGTAGAAAAGAAACTAACAAACGAAGTGTTTGCGAAGCAAACTGTTCTAAGCCTCCGAAAGGATAATAGCTTAGAATAGTTCGAAAGTGTGTATTGATTCACTTGTAATCGGTCCCTATTACAGGATGAAATGGGGGGTATTTATAGGCCTAATCATTAAGGAAAAGACCTATTTACCCCTCTATTACAACCGACATTAAGGAAACTATTCAGTTTCCTTAATAGGGCTAAAATGGTAAAAGACTAATCTAATAGGATAGAAGATAAGTCTTCCATCTTAGCTGGCAGAAAAGATCCTGGAAGGCTTTGGTTCGAAGATATACTTCAAACCAATGCCAGTCTTCGGACTCCGAACGAGGTTCCAAGCTACCTTCGAAGATGACCTTCGGACTATCTTCGAATTGGTTGGCTGTCTTCATGTTGCTTTGGCAATAACCCCGAAGATGGGATATTTTCCCCCAACACCGGAGTATTTAGGGGCTTGGTGGCACGAAACTTTGAGTCGAACCGCACCCTCTGGAGGTCGGGGTGCAGGGGAGTCTCCTCACCGTATGATGCGTTCTCCTCCTCAACTTGGTCTACGTCGTCGCTCCAGGCCACGGCCGCAACCCCCTGTGCTCGGGGGGGTTTCGGAGGGTGGAGTGACGCCTCCTGGCACCATTGGGCCATCTCCGCCTTCAATCTGGCATTCTCGGCTACCAGGGCATCAGCCGGGCTCCCGCTTCCTCCGGAGATAGTTTCCGGGTCTTGCGAGCGGATGTAGTTGGTCCAGAGGGCCACTGCCGGGGGCCTGCACGGGGGGTGCACCTCAAAAGGCCCCTCCTGGAGCCGTAAGGGGTTGATAGAGGCCAGCTCCGTATAGCCAATAGAACTCCGAGCCTCTAGCATCCCCCAGGAGTCTGGTTTGGCTCTGTGCTAGGCGCCTCGGCAGACGCGACGGCTGGAGGATCCGGAGTGGCGACTGGAGAAGGCTCAACTCTGGCGGTGCGGGCTGACCACCGCAGAGGAACCATGCTCGCGCCCTTCCAACCCGACATATCTCTGTGAATGGATGTAGAGGACGCTAGCTTCTCGAACTAGGATCCCCACGGACGGCGCCAACTATTGTGACGACGGATCGAGCCAACAGGTTTTTTGGAATATGAGAGTAATGCAGTGTAGGGCTCAGATTGTATTCTTGGATCGTGTGTTTATTACAACTGGAGACGGGGGTATATATAGGGTGACCTGTCTTGGAAGGGTCTAATGCCTCCAAAACTCCCCAACGGTTACTCGGCCTGACATAGGCTTGTAATACAGACAAGAATAGCTGCTACATAGTACAGACAGGAAGGTGCGACTCTAACAGCATATCAACCGTGTCGGGCACTACAGCGATCGCCCGACACAGCGCAGACGATCGCGATCCTATCCCCGGACCACCTTGACCGGGTCATCTCTTGATGTCCGATCGCGTCCCGGAGCCTTCGCACCTTCCGGAGGCTGGCCTCCGGCATCCTGCCAGGCGCTCTGTCCGAGGCCCCCTTCTGTGCGCTTCGGGGCTTCCGGAGACCCCTAGGCCTCCCTGCCTCGGGGCCCGTAGGTACCTTTGGAATAGGATGTCGGGCCTTCTGGACGTGGCCTCCCCCCCGGACCGTACTGCTCTTCATGCTTCCAACTGCCATCGGGATTATCTCCCCCAACAAAGATAATATCTGCTAAACTCCTCCATCAATCAGTACTCTCTGGACTTTAGTCCCTGCTATGTCGGCAGTGATGACAAGTGGATCTGCATGTGGAAACTTTATGCCCACAGCATCATCTGCGGAAAAAGATGTTGGCACATGGGACCATTCAGGCATGGTAGCTGCGGATGAAGAAGTTCCAATATGACCCACTTCTCGGACATATTCTCTTCTCTGCCTCTTCGACATACTACCAAGAGTCCCTCCTCTGGAAATGGGGAGGACTACTCTTTTCCCTCGATCTTGACCATCTTCCTGCTTCGGAGGTGGCATAATATTGACCACCGGAGGATGCCTTGCATGGTCGAAGTTATCTATATGTGCCACAGCCTGGACAGGCTCCGGACGCACCTCAGAAGGAACTCGGTCAGTAGTGCCTCGACCCGAAGTTCTTTCACGGTACTCGCCTCTTAAAGCGAGTATAGACTTGCACGCATCAGTTGTGTGGCTTTGATTCTCACCATGGACACAGCAGAAGAAGGCCTGGGCTTTGCTAGCTGGCTTCCCTGGTGGCCTCCAGCCGCTGGTCTTGCTTCCTGAAGCTTGCGAAGTCTTAGGGGCAAATTTCCGCGGAGGTGCAATGTTCAAGACTTCTGAACGAGGATGCTTTTGCCCCCAACACCTGTCATGCTGAACTTCAAAGTTAGGCCCCTGCGAAGGTGTTGAAGTCTTCACTTCTAGCTCGACTTCTTGTAGGATTGACGAAGTTGAAGCAGTTCTCTGAAGCCACCCTTCTTCTAACCTTGCATACTCTTCAAAATAAGACATCAACTGAGCAACAGAAGATATTTGTTTCCGATGAAGTTTATCAAGGAGGCCCGCATGGGTAACTCCATCTCGAGGTGCATCAACTATGGAGGATGTAGTTAGCCCTCGAATTTGCGACTTCGTATGGGCGAAGCACTTGAAAATTTTTCTTAAAGTCTCTCCGGGTAGCTGTTTCACCTGGAAAAGACTTCCTGTAGACATTGGGGGTAGAAAGGTACCTTGGAAGTTACTTATGAACTTCTTCCTTAACTGCTCCCAGGTTCTAATTGACCTTGGCTTCAGGGACCAAAACCACCGTAGAGCCACCCCTTCAAGAGCTAGAGGCAAACATTTGGCCATGGTGTCTCGCACTCCTCCACTGGCCTCAATTGCTAATGCATAAGAACGGGAGAACTCCCTAGGGTCTTCGTCTCCAGAATATTTGCAGAGCTTCGACGTTTCAAACTTAGGATCGAAGCGCACTTTCTGTAGCTCGGGATGTAGCAGAGACTCGCTGTCGAAGGAAGCGTTCTCCGGGGCTTCGGGATAAGGAAGTTCATCATCTTGGGGCACTTTGGGGATGACCATGGTGGCCTGAGAACGAAGCCTATCTGCGGCTTCTTGCCGCCACCTCACTACTTCAGCTTGGAGACTAGCCATTTGAGCGGCCATATCGCCAAGACCGTCTTCATCTCCTCCGGAAGGACCTTCCGGGTCTTGAGAACTGTATGCATCAGTCTGAAGTGGAATCTGAGGTGGAAGAGGGACTCCGGTTGGCCGAAGTATGGATGGAGTTGGGGGAGGAACTTCGTATGCTCGAGGAAGGGGAATCCCTTCCAGAGTCTGAGGTGGAGGAAATGCCGAAGGTCCTCTGACCTCAACTGTGTTCGAAGATCTTACTCCGGAGGTCCAAGGGGACCTCCGAGTAGGACTACCACCTGAACTCCGCTTGGGAGGCATGGTTTGAGAACTTGGTAGAGAACGAAGTTTTTTGGACTAGGTTCCCCACGGACGGCGCCAACTATTGGCGTAAAAGATTACGCTAACAGGTTTTCAGAGTTTAGAAACTAACAAACGAAGTGTTTGTGAAGTGAACTATTTCAAGCATCCGAATTAGATAATAGCTCGAAGTAGTTCGAAGATGTGTATTGAATAACTTAGTATTCGATCCTCATTACAGGGTGAAACGGGGGGTATTTATAGGCCAAAACCTTAAGGAAAAGACCCTTTTACCCCTCTGTTACAACCGACATAGTGGAAACTATTCGGTACCCTTAATAGGGCTAAAATGGTAAAAGACTAATCTAATGAGAAAGAAGATAAGCCTTCCATCTTAGCTGGCAAGGAAGCTCTTTGAAGAGTCAATGTTCGAAGATATACTCCGAACTAGAGTTCGCCTCTATCCTTCGAACTTGTCCGAGTACATAACTGGAGTTAGATGCTGGAAACCTTCGACTAAATCACCTGCCTTTGCCTTGTTGTAGCAGTGACCCCGATGATGAAGTATTTTCCCCCAACAATATTGTTTTGATTGATTGTTATTTCTCAATTTGCGTACCGAGTAGATTACGACGTCGTTGAGGAGCAGGAAGACTTCCTCCAAGTTTCCCATGCCACCTTTGCTGAACAAGGTAAGTCACCAACCCCATTTTGAGCATGTTGAACCCAGTTTTTAATTAAATATCGGTAAAACTCATAGGTTATAATTGCATTAGTCAAATGAATAACCCTACATTATATTTATCAGATCCCCGACTTTGATGTGCAAACCCAACTCATGCTATCGAGCCTGAATTCCTCATCACCAGTATACTTATTAAATTTTAGAAGTGTCCAACGTATCAACACAACTGCTATAGGCTTAAAAATGAGTCATATGTACTTGGATTCTGATATATGATCCCTGATGTCTCTCCCCCCTGGTATTTTGTTGGTCTTGGAATTGGTTTGATAAGTTAGCATGGTGGGTTCCGAGTGCAAGCGAGGGCATTGGTTAGTCGCACCCGGGGCACTATAAGGACCGGTCTACGGGATTCGTCACAAAGCACTTTCGTACCAACCACAAGTCTAGTGGGTAAGTCTTAACTAGAGGTATGGGTCGTTCCAACCCGAGGCACTATGTGGAGAGGGACAAGCGGTACCTGCGGGTGGCTTGGGCCATGTGGCACAAAAGGGGGCGCGACGTTGGTCCGGTGCGCCGCCACGACGGTGAAACCTATAGTGTGTGTCATTGAGTTGGAGCGATTCATGCTAAAGGTTTCGGCATAAGTTCATGTGACTTGGGTCATTTGACACAATACAATGTGCGGGAATGAGTGCCTTGTGGGTACAGTGGTACACCTCTGATCAGAGTTAAATCTTTTTGAAAAGTCGAGCCCATGGTCAAGGGCGAGTAGAGTGACATCCCACAATTAGTGTATGTTTGAGAAGTATTGCATAATTTATTGGGCATGTAAGGACTATCGTGCGAGGAGGGCTGACTGCACTCCTTGAGTTAGAAGATGTTGCATCATCCATAATTTAAATAAACATGAATCACATTAAAGGTTGCAAGATAAAAATGTACTTTTCCGCATTTTAAGCCATTACCTCCCTTGGTTATTACCTTGCATTATCATTGTATTTCTCAGTGGCTTGTTGAGTACGTTTGTACTCACCCGTTGGATAAACCACTATAGAGGCGTACTACGATGAGGATGGTCTAGAGTAGTGACCTAGTCAAGGAAGCGACCATGGAGAAGATGTTCATCGAGTTTAGTATTTTCATAGTTTCTTTTATTTTAACACTTGTGTAATAATGCGGCCTGCGAGCCACGAATGTTTGACGTATGTGCATCATCTTGTGATGAACATCTTGTGATTATTGATTTTCTATGGAATTTCAATAAAATTTGGGTTTTATTGAATCCAAGTGCTACAATATGGTATCAGATTCGACTTGACTGTATGAAGCCAAACGGACCCGCCTTAGACCTAGTTTTGCAAAAATATTTCATAAAATATAATTCATAATTTTCCACTCTTCCTTACTCTTTAAACATCGGTTTCTTTGAAGATGCCAGGCCATCACGTGCACGGGTACCTTCGGGACCACGGTGGATTCGTCCGCGAGCTTCGAATGCTCGTGACCTTCCTCGGGTTCATCCACGAACCCCTAGTTCCATGGACTCTACCCAGATGAGTTCGTAGGTGCTTGCGACGTTACTATCACCATCTGTTCCTCAGGAGAGCACCGTCCCTTCCTCACATCAGCGATCGGAGACTATTGGGGGGGAAATATTTCGTCCTCAAAAAGGCAAGGACATTTTCATCTCGATACAAGTAGAAGAAACAAAGTCAAGAACTTTGATCTCCGAAAACCATTAAGGCAATAAGGCTCTATCGGTTCGGAGCCTTAAACAGCGGAGACATCCGTCAAGGCTTCGGTGCGATGAAGTCCCACAAAGCCTCTTCACTCGAAGGGGGTTGCCAGCAAGGACAGAAGATTTATTTTCTCACTAATTAGACTAGCCTTTTACTCTTTTACCCCTATGAAGAATACTACACAGTATCTTCTTAGTCGGTTGTAATTAGAGGGTAAAGAAACATTTTCCCATGTATTTGCTCTATAAATACCCCTCTTCACTCTATAAATGGTTTCGAATACTCAGATATTCAATACACACTTCGAACTATCTCAAGCTATTATCCATCTAAGAGGCTTGGAATAGTTTACTTAAACAAACACTTCGTTTGTCAAATACTTCGTTTCCTAAACCTGTTAGTGTAATCTTTTATGCCAACAGAGGCCCAAC
The DNA here is from genome assembly GCA_019279435.1 of Zizania palustris. Taxonomy (NCBI): domain Eukaryota; kingdom Viridiplantae; phylum Streptophyta; class Magnoliopsida; order Poales; family Poaceae; genus Zizania; species Zizania palustris. The sequence continues at coordinate 51,105,753 of JAAALK010000284.1, forward strand.
CTTCGAGGTGGCGTGTTAGCGCGCCGCTTTCTAGGCTCTCGTAGAGTTGGGACTGATGTATGACGTCCAGCTCAGAGACACGTCCTTCCACTTCATACCGATGCGCACACTGGGAGCCCATTGCAGCATCTACTTCAGCATCATTTAAAAACGTGACAATGTCATAGCCAGAAGCACTCGCCTGCTTTAGGCCATGGACCATATTCACATGGAGGTCATACTTAAAGCCGACGATCAGCATGCCACTATCGACTTCTATCGCCATACGGCAACTGGCCTGATCCGAGAGAATGGGGAGTTACAACGCAAGGTCATCAAACTACAGCAGAGTGTCGTCGAGAATGCCGAGCTCCAACGACAAATTCAGGAGCTCAAGAAGGATATTGAAGAGTTGGCACAACTACCTCCTCGCAGGAAGAAGGCCATCAGGAAGCCCACCCCTTGACCTTAGTGGATCATGCCACCCCTGACACACTTTGGACATCCCTCCCCTAGCACCGCTGCTCCCGGACCAGTCATCACCTCGGACTCCATGATAGAAAACTTCGTCGAGCCTAGTGTCCCCCGAGATGCCCATGGGTCAGAGAGCACCGAGACTGCCTCTGATGTCGAGTAGCGTGCTAGACGCTAGACACCAGATGTTTGTTTATCTTGTTTGTGATACCATCCATAACGACTTGTGCTATGGGTGAGATAGAAAATAAGAGCTGACTTGTAATGAACTATTTCATATCACATTTAATAAAGAATCTGTTAGTTATTCTGGGTATATTTTTCTAAACCTTCTCTTATGATCTTGGGGTATTCCCATATTCACAATGGCCAACGACCACGACCCGTCCTCCACCCCCAACCTACCAAGCCACGCAGTGCCCAATGGATAAGTTCCAGGGCAACACTAGACCGGAGCACCCATTGCCAGCATCCCTACCTTGGCTAAAATGATGGCCAACTAAAATCAACTCATCACCGCAATGTTAGCTCAGATGCAGCAGCAACAGGCCCACATGCATGAGCACCAGGCCCAAATAAACCGTCTACAGCAGCACCACCACCTGGAGCTACCTCCACGCCCTCACGCCCCTGCACCGGCCCCCACCACCCAATTGTCAGAGTTCCTACGGGTGCGACCTCCCACGTTCTCGAGCACGACCAACCCAATAGAGGCAGGGGATTGGTTGAGGACAATCGGGAAGAAGTTAGACCTCCTCCCGTGCTCCGACTTGGAGCGAGTGGCCTTCGCCACCCATCAACTCCAGGGCCCAACAGCAGAATGGTGGGATAACTATCGGGAGTCCCAATCCGAAGGTCACTTGGTCACTTGGGTGGAATTCTTTACCGCCTTCCGTGCTGCCCATGTACTAGCTGGGATCGTGGCCTAGAAACACCAAGAATTCCGTGACATGTCGTAGGGAGGCAAGTTTGTCATGGAATACCTCCACGAGTTCAACCGTCTTGCCCTTTATGCGCCAGAGGAAGTCCACACCGATGCCACTCACTAGTCCAAGTTCCTAGGGGACTGAAGGACGAGCTGTCCATCCAGCTTGTCACAGTGGACTAAGCCGACTTCCAACAGTTGGTGAAAAAATCTATCATCCAGGAGAACGAGCAGAACCGGCTAGATGTTAACAAGAGGAAAATGATAGCCTTCAAGCACAACCAGGGAATCCTTCAGAGGCCCCGCTTCACCCCTCCAACTCATGCACCAATACACCACCCTCGTCCCACCTTCAGGTCGTAGTACAACTCCGGCGGTCCAAGCACCGGGAACCCCCACCTAGCTCAGCTAGCTCCGCCAGCTCCATCAGCCCCATCGGTGCCGACCATCAAGGCCAACACTCTGAGGGATCGAAAAGGCAATCAGGTTGTATGCTTCAACTGCCGTAAGGAAGGACACTACTCCCATCAGTGTCCTCATCCCAAGCAACACCAAGGAGTTGCTCCCACCCTAGTGATCCACGCCCGTGTCAACCACATCACCACGGAAGAAGCCCAAAAAGCCCTGGAAGTCTTCCTCGGTATGTTTACCGCTGTTGGGGGAAAATACTTCATCCTTAGGGTCTCTAAAGTTATAAGACAAAGCCAATATACTAAACCAAAGTTCCAGTATTAACTTCGGTTTAATACATGATCAAGCTCGAAGAATCCATGCAAACTTCTATTCAGAGTATGACTTCAAAGGTTAAATCTTCAGAGAGCTTATCTGCCAGCGAGGATGGAAGACTTATCTTCTTTCTGATTAGATTAGTCTTTTACCATTTTAACCCTATTAGGGGTACCGAATAGTTTCCACTATGTCGGTTATAATTGAGGGGTAAAAAGGTCTTTTCCTTAAGATTTTTACCTATAAATACCCCCCTTCTTTCCCTGTAATAATCATCTAATACTTAGTTATTCAATACACAACTTCGAACTACTTCGAGCTATTATCCAATTCGGAGGCTTGAAATAGTCTGCTTCACAAACTCTTCATTTGTTAGTTCTTAATCTTCGAAAACCTGTTAGCGTAATCTTTTACGCCAACAGTTGGCGCCGTCCGTGGGGAACCTAGTCCAAAAAACTTCGTTCTCTACCAAGTTCTTAGAACCATGCCTCCTAAGCAGAGTTCAGGTGGTAGTCCTACTCGGAGGTCCCCTCGGACCTCCGAAGCAAGATCTTTGAATACAGTCGAGGTCGGAGGACCTTCAGTAGTTCCTCCAACTCAGACCCCCCGAAGGGAATTCTCTTCCTCGAGCATACAAAGTTCCTCCTCCAACTCCATCTATGCTTCGACCAGACTGCGTCCCTCCTCCAACTTCGACTGTGCTCCGAACTAACATGTACAGTTCTCAAGACCCGGAAGATCCTTCCAGAAGAAATGAAGATGGTCTTGGCGACATGGCAAACCAGATGGCCAGTCTCCAAGCTGAAGTGGCAAGGTGGAGAAAAGAGGCCGCAGATAGGCTTCATTCTCAGGCCACCCCTATCATTCCAGAAGTGCCTCAAGACGACGACTCTCTTCCTTATCCCGAAGCCCCAGAGAATGCTTCCTTCGATAGCGAGTCTCTGATGCATCCCAATTTACAAAAATTGCGCTTCGACCCTAAGTTTAAAACTTTGAAGATCTGTAAGTACTCCGGAGAAGAGGATACGGGGGAGTTCTCCCATTCGTATGCTTTGGCAATTGAGGCCAGTGGAGGAGTCCGAGACACCATGGCCAAGTGTTTCCCCCTTGCTCTCGAAGGGGTTGCTTTGCGTTGGTTCTGGTCCTTGAAGCCAGGATCAATTAGAACTTGGTAGCAGCTAAGGAAGAAGTTTATAAGTAACTTTCAGGGTACCTTCGTACCTCCCATGTCTACGGGAAGTCTTTTCCAGGTGAAGCAGCTACCTAGAGAAACTTTAAGACAGTTATTCAAGCTCTTCGCTCATACGAAGTCACAGATACAGGGGCTTTTTGCATCGTCCATTGTTGATGCAGCCCGAGAGGGAGTTACTCATGCGGGACTCCTTGATAAACTTCATCGAAAGAAGATATCTTCCATAGCGCAGCTGATGGCCTATTTCGAAGAGTATGCTAGGTCGTAAGAAGATGTCTCTGAAGAACAACTTCAACTCTGCCAATCTTGCAAGAAGTCAAGCTTTAGGTGAAGACTTCAACACCTTCGCAGGGGCCCAACTTCGATATCCAACATGACAGGCATCGGGGGCAAAAGCATCCTCGTTCTGAAGTCTTGAACATTGCTCCTTCTGCGCAGAAATTTGCCCCTAGAAATCCACAAGCTTCGGGAAGCAAGGCCAGTAGCTGGAGGCCACCAGGGAAGCCAGCTAGCAAAGGCCAGGCCTTCTTCTGCTGCGTTCATGGTGAAAATTGGAGTCATGCTACTGATGCATGCAAGTCTATACTCGCTTTAAGATGCGAGTACCTTGAAAGGACCTCTGGTTGAGGCACTACTTACCGAGTCCCTTCTGAGGCACAGCCAGAGCCTATGCAGGCTGTCGCACGTATAGACAACTTTGACCCTGCAAGACAACCTCTGGTGGTCAATATTATGCCACCCCTGAAGCAAGAAGATGGCCAAGGTAGGGGTAAAAGAGTAGTCCTCCACATTTCTGGAGGAGGGACCCTCAGCAGTATGTCGAAGAGACAGCGAAGAGGATATGTCCGGGAAGTAGGCCATATTGGAACTTCTTCGTCTGCACCTACCATGCTTGAGTGGTCCCATGTACCAATATATTTCTCCGTAGATGATGCAGCAGGCATAAAGTTCACACATGCAGATCCCCTTGTCATTACTGCCGATATAGCAGGGACTAAAGTCTGGAGAGTGCTGGTTGATGGAGGAAGTTCAGCAGATATCATCTTCGTTCAAGCCTTTCATCAACTCTGTATCTCCAGGAAACATCTCCTTCCCACAGCTCGTCCCCTGCAAGGCTTCGCAGGACCCCCTCTTGATGCCCTCGGCCAGATAGGTCTTGAGGTTGCTTTCGGAGAGGGGCTCTTAGCAATGATGGAGGAAGTAATCTTCGATGTTGTAGATGCCCCTTATGCATATAATGTTATCTTCGGAAGGGGCATGTTAAACCAATTTAGAGCCGTGGCGCATCATAACTATTTATGTATGAAGATGCCCACACAAGCGGGAGTACTCACTGTCTTCAGTGATCAAGCCACTGCGCGAAGGGCAGAATATAGTCATGGTCCCCCTCTTGACCCGAGGTAAGTGAATAATGTACAAGGCAATTCGGAGGATATCTCTGCTTCAAGCGAATCTTCGAAAAAATCCTTCCCAAGACCCAGCCCCGGAGGAGAAATTGTAACGAAGGTAATTGTAAAAGACGGCGAAGACTATTCTTTTTAGTTCGGCAAAGATTTGCCTCCAGAAATTGCTACTTCATTAGAAAAAGTAGTCGAAAAAAATTTAGATGTCTTTGCTTGGTCTGATGATGACATTCTGAGAGTCAGTCGAGATATCATTGAGCATAGCTTGCTTGTAAACCTGAGGGTTCGGCCTGTTTGACAGGGGCTTCGAAAGTTATCAGTAGAAAGGGCAATCCTTGCTAAGGCAGAAGTGGAGAAGTTACTGAAGGCTGGGATTATCAAAGAAGTAGCTCATACGGAGTGGTTAGCTAACCCAGTCTTTGTCAGGAAAAAATCCTCCAGGAAGTGGCACATGTGTATTGATTTTACATCTTTGAATAAAGCATGCCCACGTGACCCCTATCCCATGCCCCGAATTGATCAATTAGTTGATTCCACTACTGGTTCGGAGTTATTAAGCTTCCTCGACGTGTATTCTGGCTATCATCAAATCTGGTTAAAGTGCGAAGATGAAATCAAAGCAAGCTTCGTAACTCCTTCGGGAGTCTTCTGCTATGTAAGAATGCCTTTTGGCTTAAGAAATGCCGGGGCAACTTTTTCGAGGTTAATTGCTAAAGCTCTAGGTCATCAAATAGGTCGCAATGTTGAAGTCTGTATGGATGATATTGTAATAAAGAGTGCTTTAAAGCACCAACATAGCCTAGACTTAGCAGAAAAATTTGAGAGCCTTCGGGCACGTGGAGTCCATCTCAACCCCGAGAAATGTATCTTTGGGGCTCAGGCTGGGAAGTTGCTAGGTTATCTAGTTTCGAGTAGAGGGATTGAAGCTAGCCCTACTCAAATAACTGCATTGCAAAGGATGGCTACGTCGGAAAATTTAAAGCATGTACAAAAGCTGACTGCCGTCTAGCAGCACTTAGTATATTTCTAGCAAGGTCCACAGAACGAAGCGTGCCTATTTTCAAAGCATTGAAAGGGTCCGAAGATTTTGCATGGACACCGGAGTGTCAAAAGAGTTTTGATGATATTAAAAATTATCTCAGCAACCTCGCTACACTCACTGTGCCCGTTGCAGATGAAACCCTACTTCTCTACCTTGTAGCTACTAGCTCCGCTGTTAGTGCAGTCCTTGTGAGAGAAATTGATTTCAATAGCAAGTTGGTGTAGAATCCAGTCTATATTGTATCTGAAGCCTTATCTGGAGCAAAAACAAGGTATTCTGAGCTTGAGAAGTTCACTTATACTCTGATAATGGCTTCAAGGATATTACGACATTATTTTCTAGCACATAATGTAATTGTACCAACTTCGTATCCTTTGGGAGATATGCTCCGAAGCAAAGTTTTACGGGAAGAATTGGAAAATGGGCCATTGAGCTAGCACCTTTTGGCATCTCCTTCATAGCAAGGACAGCAATCAAGTTGCAAGTGGTGGCAGATTTTGTGGCAGAATGGACTCCATCTGCAGTATGGGCTCCGGAGAAATCAAATGAAGGAATTTGGACCATATACTCTGACGGAGCTTTCCAAGCGTCTGGAGCAGGCATCGGAGCAGTAATAATTTCACCTTTAGGGCAAAGAGCGATTTACTCTGCAAGGCTCAACTTTAAGTCAACCAATAATATAGCGGAGTATGAAGGAATTTTGTTAGGACTTCGAAAAGCACGTGATTTGGGTGCTACAAGAGTTGTTATTAAAACAGATTCTCAAATTGTAGCAAGGCACGTTGATAAAAGTTTTCAAGTCGGTCATCCGTAGCTTGCTAAATATTTGGAAGAGATCTGTAAGATCGAAGCAGCATTCAAAGGGATTTCCATCCGAAGTATACCAAGAGCTGAAAATGTCCAAGCTGATACCTTAGCGAAAGCTGCAGCCGGAGCTATGGGCATTCCAGAAGGAGCCTTTTACGAAGAACTTACTTCGCCGTTGGTGCCACAAATTCCTCATGCGGAGGTTCTTTGCATTCCAAGCACTGACTAGCAGAGCTCAATCATGGAGTTATTGCAAGGTGAAGCAAATTTGCCTGAAGGACCACAGTTTTCGAGGCTGAAGCTAAGAGTTCGGAATTATCATGTAATCACGGTATTCTCTACAAGGCCGGAGTATGTTCCCCCCTACTCCGATGTATATCTCAAGCTGAATGTCATGAGATACTCCGAGAAATTCATGAAGGCCTTTGTGGTAGCCATCTGGCCCCCCGAGCTTTAGCAGGAAAAACACTTCGTCAGGGGCTTTATTGGCCTACAATAGTGGCTGATGCGGAGAGCTTAGTCCGCACTTGCCAAGGTTGTCAATGGATGGGAAGACGAAGTCATTGTCCGCCAATGACTCTTCAAGTCATTGCTCCGGTTTGGCCTATGGCCAGATGGGGCATGGATCGCATTGGCCCCTTCCCAGTAGAAAAAGGAAATCTGAAATTTGCAGTTGTAGCAATTGAGTATTTTTCCAAGTGGGTCGAAGCAGAACCCCTCACAGCTATCACTTTGAATAATGTACAAAAGTTCTTTTGGAAAAATATTATATGTAGATTCGGAGTGCCTCGACAGCTCACAGTCGACAATGGGACACAGTTTGATACGGATCCCTTCAGGAATTTTGCGAAGATCTTGGCATGCAAATATGTTTTGCAGCTATATGCCATCCTCAGTCTAACGAAGCTGTCAAAAGGGCTAATGGTAATATTTTATCAGGGCTGAATTGAAGAATAGTAGGGTTAGCAAAGGGGTTGTAGACTGAAGAACTCCCGAAGATTTTATGGTCCATTCGGACCACTCAAATGAGGTCCACAGGTTTTCCTCCTTTCAGATTATTATTTGGAGATGAAGCTATGACATCGACGGAGCTCAAAGGAGGATCTCTTCGCACCACCAAACCTGAAATAGAAGAAGAAAGGCAAGCTTCGCTTGACTTAACAGAAGAAACAAGGCTTCGAGTTGTGGCTAATTTGTTGAAATATCAACAACAAACGAAGACTTGGTTTGACCCGAAGGTTAAGCTTAATGAACTTAAACCAGGTCACTTAGTTTTGCGAAGCATCATAGCACCAGGGAAATCAGGAAATAAGTGGGAAAGTCCATATATCATTCTACATTCAGGACACCCTGGTTCTTTTAAACTAGCTAATTTAGAAGGCGAAGAGTTGAAGCATGTCTGGCATGCGGAGCACTTAAAGCGATATTTTGCATAAGGGCTCCTTGTAATCATCTGTAAACACCTTCTGAATAAATAAAGCTCATGGTTCAGATAATGCCTACCTCTCAAACACTTCATACTTCTAGTGGATGCACTGGAGGAATGAAGTTGGCTGTGAGGGAAGTGTCATTCATTTGAACCAATTTTGCGGACTTCGAACCACTGGTTCGAACCTTCCGATGAGGTGGGAAAGTCACAGGAAAATGGATTCCAAGCCATAGGCTTGAAAGCATCCGTAAAAAGAGTCCAAGGAGACCAAATGATACGGATTCCAGGCTCCGGCTTGAAAGCATCCGTAAAAAGAGTCCAAGGAGACCACTATGCGAATTCTGAACCACTAGTTTGATAGCATTCACAAAAAGAGCCGAAGGAGGCCAAACAAAACAGACTTTGAGCTAATAGCTTAGAACGTCTGTAAAAAGAGTCCAAAGTGACCAATTGTATTGGATGCTAAGGTATCTAAAAAAAGAGTCCGAAGTGACTACATTCAAACAAAAAGGTACTAAGTTACCAGTTTTCAGACTCCGAGTTAATAGAATCGAAGACATTTTTTGAGATCTTAGTCAATCTCTAAGTTGATAAGGGGCTCTAAGCCTCCAAAATTGTATTCCTAACTAAAGTTATTTTCGTTGCGCGTAACCACCTTCTTCCAAGTTTCAAAGTTTCTTACGCCCAAAGAGGGGCTGGGAAGTAGGGAGACAATTTTGAAACATCAATCTTTATTATTCAAATAGATTACATTACATCATGAAAAGTATGTATCTATGCCGAGAAGGAAACGAAGACCTTAGTTCCTAGAGCTATCGCTAAAGCTAGAATAATTTTTTCCAGAGCCAGGAGTTTCAATAACTTTATGTTTAACTTTTTTCCCTCGTTTCGAAGCTCGGACATCTTTCTGTTCCTGCTGAAGTTCAGCCCAAGTTCGAACTCGCTCGAGGCTTCTTTCCCAGCTTCGAAGTTGTTCAGAATTTTTCTTTACTTGTTCTTCAGTAGTATTTTATTCTTCGGACCATTCAATGTCTTCAGAAGATGAAGGTTCCAAGTTAACTTCTTTTTCCTCTTCTTTAATGTAAGATAATATATCTTTGCATATTTCGGGCGCAATTACATTGGATCTTTCTTGAGGAATTGAAAATCGAGGGCGTTTGTGAGGTCCTAAAGTTTTGAGGGTAGCCCATAGTGATGGGGGATTGGTCTCGATCTTCCGTTAGGTAAGGATAACTTGGATTGGTGGAGAATCTCGACGTTGGCGATCCAAGGCTCCGGTCCGGCGAATCAAAACCTTGCAATCGTTACACCACTGTCTCCGTTGGTTATCAACCACGCAGGACGCGATTGACCTCGCCACGAAGGCTAATTCCTGCAAGCGAACCCAAGAACACAAGCAAGAACAAGAAGGATACAAGTCGAATGCCAAATCATAGACAAACGATGAAAAAGGAGAGGTTTCACAAACGCCGATGCAGCAGCCAATCGGTCCGGTGCAAGGGGCGGGATCTAAACACACAAGTGTAGATGCAAACAAAGCAAACCTAACCCTAAATGCGGCTGGCGTGAATATATAGGGCGTGGGCAGCCTGGAGGAGGTGCACACGACCTGGACTATGGGCCAACACGGCCTCTAACTCAGTACAAGGTCCAACTCGGCCCAGTTTTGTCACTCATGACTGTTTCAGTCACACAGGATGACTAGAGACTCCAAATGAGGCGAAACCAACGCCAAAAGATCCATCTTCTCCTTAGCTTTCCAAAAAGTCCAAGAACGCGCCAATCGGACTTTGTATGAGGAAGTTATGCTCATTTTGGTGCATGAGGGTCGATGTAGTCCGAACAGCGAATTCTTGACTTCAAATCATCCGTGCGACCCCGTTTTCAACTCCAGCTCTTCTATTCCATCTCCCATGTTCCTAAGCAACAAAATATCACTAGTATTCAGTAGCATCCCGTCCAAACAAATATTAACATAGTTGCTAAGGAAAGAATTAACCTCATGGTTCAAGCGACGGGCACAGGCGCGTGTGATTGGTCCTTGTAATTGAATTGTAGGTGGAGGCTCCATGTGTGTATCATGTAAAGTGATGTCCTCATCACATAGCAGGCAAAGCTCTTTGTTAACCTCTAGCACTTCGAGGTCATCCATAAAAGGTCGAAAAGCCTAAAAACATTTCCATATAAGTCTTTTCATTCATAAAAGATAAAAGCATAAACTTTTACATATTCGGGGCCCTAAACAAAACTAGACCTTCGGGTCCGGTGGGGGCTGGCTGCTCAAAGCCTACGACCGTGCTTGTCTTTGGCGAAGTCCTTCATCAATCCAAGCCTTGATCGTTGATCGACCTTCAGCTCTCCAAGATGTTGGAAGGCTTGCCAAGCTGCAGCTACATCATCGGAAGGGGTTAAGAGCCGATTGTCGTCAAAGATGATGGGAGTCACCCCTGAGTCTAGTGCTACTGATAGCCCTAGATCCTCATAGTAGCGAAGTACTCCGAGGGCAGCTACTTGGCTGGATATTTCTCCATACCGAATACCCAACGTCTTCATCATCTTCACTGTTGCTTGGATCATCTTCAATCTTCGCAGCAGAGGGACGTCGCTAGTTGAAGGTAAGGTCCAAGAAGTACCGAAGTATTCCAAGACGCCCCGAAGGTTCTCCATGGTCTCTAAAGCTAACTTCTCGGACTTCACCTTGCCTTCGGACAAAATATCCTTTGACGAAGACAGATCGTCTATCAAAGAAGATAGCCTAGCTGCCTCCGTAACCAAGGAGTTCTTCTGACCGAGCAAGTTGTTGGCCTCCTCTATTAACTTTGCCTGCTCCTCCCAGAGCTTGACCAGCTCGGCCCCCATGGTCACCTGCTTCGTTCGTAGTCTCTCTACTTCAGCCCGAAGCACGATTTGTTCGGCTTCGAGCTTCCGATTAGCATCTTCCAGACCAAGTCTGGCTTTCCTTTCCGCTGCTACCATCTCATCCAAGCTGGAAGTTCGAATTTCAGAGCTGACAAGACTCCCATGGAGAGCAGTTATCTTCTCCTTAAGACGATTGCAATCCCGCTCATTAGAAACAGCCGTAGCTCGAGCCAAGACTATTTGCTACGAAGGAAAAAAGCAATGTGAGTAAACTATTTACATGTTGAAACTAACTCTGTTGAAGGGAATTGACTTTGGAGATGTCGAGGTTTCAGGCACAGTCTTCACGCATGGGTCATCTCCATGGGGTTGATCCTGTAAATCAAAGGTATTATATATTGCATAATTTTGTAGGACACAAAATGAAAGGAAAAGTACTCTACCGAGGCTTACCTTCGACATTCTGTCGACGGACGAGTATGGGACTGCTTGGAGGCTCGAATGCCTTTTCGAAGTCCTCTTCAGATTTAGAGTTGGGGACCGAAGGATTAGATGCTGAAATCTCTTCCAGAACAGCGGTTATCACTTCGTCTGAAGCCGAAGATTGATCATTTGCTACCTCGACTCCGCCTTCTTCAGAAATAGGGGCCTCTTGGCTAGGGAGGACATTTGAAGTTTCTGCCTGCTCGAGGTTGTCTTGCGCAGCCGGCACGACTGCTGTGTTGCCTGTAGTCGAGGCTTCAACCTCTGCCTCCGCCTCTTCATCCCCGGTAATAAGGTCTGTCAAAACCCTCTGCATTTCTCTGTATCCTTCATATTCAGATGAATCCGAAGACGAAATTGCAGACTTGGAAGGAGCCACAAACTTTGGTTTACGGGCCAACTTTTTCATGGGAGTCTTGGTTGGCGCCGAAGTCCCCTCTTCAGCTTTCCTCTTTTTAGGACCAGGCTCCGAAGTGCTCTAGTCCAGAAGGGAAGGAGCATCAACTCCAAGTACGCTCCATACTCGATTGAATCGCTCCCAACTGCCTACCAGTTTCACCCTCCATTCTTTCTCAGCGAGGGTAGGGGCTCCGAGGATCTTTTCTGAAGCACGTACGACTTGCTCTGAAGTCAAGGAGGCGTGTGGAGCTGAAAGATAAGTTTTGTCTCAGTTATATCATTTTTTATGAAATTATCATACATGAAATATTTTGCAGTTTTCGAAGTTACCTGCAGAGCTCGAAGAGATTTTTCAGAGTCCACCCTCCAGATTCTCTTCAAAGTTAATAGGCTAGTTGGCCATCAGAGGCGGAATCTGGAGCTCGATGAACTCCTTCGCTAAGTCCCGCATTCTCATGCGACGACTTATTGCTTGCAGCAGATTGAGGCGAGCTTCGAGCTGGCCCAGGTCTGGATGAACTTCGGCTTCCATTCGGAAATGTATGTCTTGCAGAGGCCCGGCCAAACTGCTATCCGCTCCCACTTTGGCGTAAAACCACCGAAGAATCCATTCTGTGTACCATCTGATATTGATGGCCTTCGCCAAAAATCGAGTTTGGTACTCATCTCGGAGCCTGAAGTTGATGCTGCCGAAGGCAACTACTATCTTCTCTCCTTTGGAGCCCTGGTAAGTCTTCGGCTGGCAGGAGGCCTTGTGAAGCGCTGCGAAGATTTCTGCTCTCCCTTTGCAACTTTTGGCTCACAACGCCCACTCGAAGATCACGAGACGCGCTATGGCGTTCGAAGAGAGTTGAGGATGGGTGACGTGGAAAAGCTCCAATACCTCCAACAAGAAGTTTACAGTTGGAAGCCCTAACCCCGCCTCGAAGAAGGCTTCGAAAACAACCATCTCTTCGGGCCGAGGCGAGGGGATTACTTCCTGACCAGGCTCACGGATCTTGACTCTCGAGCTAATCTTCCCTGCAGTTATTGCTGTGATGGTTTTCTTTTTGCAGGTTGATGGCCCCAATTTGTAGGACTGGTCCGAATACTTGGAGGATGCTAGGAGGAGGTCATGGGGGCCAGCTTGTGGGGGATTCCCCGCAGGCACTGCCGCTGCTGCCGCCACCATGGCTTGCTGCCTGGCCAAGGTCGAGGCTGCTACGAGAGCTTTGAAGCTAGTCTTTACCATCGAACGGAATGAGAAGCTTGGAACTAGAGCTCTAGAGGCTAAATGAGGGATTGCGTGAGAACAGTGGGAAAAGTATCTCGAATATCTCTTGCTCCTCTATTATAGCCTGAACTCACGATTTCTTACCGTTCATACTTGACGTTTTGTCTTCTGTACCATTATTATTTCTGAAATTAAAGCAATGTTATAGCTTCTTCCCAAAGAAAAAGATAACGGCTATTTTTCTGAGTCTAACGGTCTTTTCAGCTTCGCCGAAATTGACTTCGGAGCTGTTCAAATAAGACCTTCGCTTGGAAATCGATTCAAAGTTTCTAAATTTTGAATACTTCCAAGGTTGATAAATTTTATTAACCCCTGCACATGATTATTTTTCTTGCATATACTGTTCTCCTAACTTTACAGATCACTCGGAGAAGCATATTCGAGGGGCTACTGTTGGGGGAAAATACTTCATCCTCAGGGTCTCTACAGTTATAAGACAAAGCCAATCTACTAAACCGAAGTTCCAGTATTAACTTCGGTTTAATACATGATCAAGCTCGAAGAATCCATGCAGACTTCTGTTCGGAGTATGATTTCAAAGGTTAAATCTTCAGAGAGCTTATCTCCCAGCGAGGATGGAAGACTTATCTTCTTTCTGATTAGATTAGTCTTTTACCATTTTAACCCTATTAGGGGTATCGAATAGTTTCCACTATGTCGGTTGTAATTCAGGGGTAAAAAGGTCTTTTCCTTAAGATTTTTCCCTATAAATACCCCCCTTCTTACCTTGTAATAATCATCGAATACTCAGTTATTCAATACACAACTTCGAACTACTTCGAGCTATTATCCAATTCGCAGGCTTGAAATAGTCCGCTTCACAAACTCTTCATTTGTTAGTTCTTAATCTTCAAAAACCTATTAGCGTAATCTTTTACGCCAAAAACTGCAAATTCCATACCCGTAGTAATATTGTTCAACTCGGGAGCAACACACTGCTTCATATCTAAGAATTTTGTGAAAAATAATGGACTAGAAGTACTCCGACTACCTAAACCCTTGGTAATTGCCACCCTTGGCAACAAAATCTAGCCACCCTATTTAGCCCAAGGTTAAGGATAGAAATCCAAGGGGTATTATTTTGGGCAGAACTGATCCTTATAGATTGCAAGGACCTAGACCTCATCCTCTGGATGGAATGTTTGATGAAGCAGAAGGGAATGCTAGACTGCGCCAGCAAGTTCGTCACCGTAACCAACGAGGATGGAATCACCATCACCTTTGATATGGCCACCAAGGGTCTGAGAAGGACTTCTCTCCACCAGATGGTCGTAGAAGAAGTGCCTGTAGTCCGAGAGTATGTGGACGTTTTCCCAGAAGAACTGCCAGGAATGCCACCCAAGAGGGACATTGAATTCAGGATCGAGCTCATCCCCGGGACCACCCCATTTCCAAACGACCATATCGGATGGCCGTAAACGAACTAGCAGAAGTGAAGAGTAACATTGAAGAGCTCGAACAGAAAGGCTACATTCGACCAAGTACCTCACCTTAGGGAGCACCGGTCATATTCGTCATGAAGAAGGACAAGACAAAGAGGATGTGTTTTGACTAAGGGCCTTGAACGACGTAATCATCAAGAACAAGTACCCTTTACCACAGATCGATGACCTGTTCGATCAACTCAAGGGGTCCTCAGTCTTCTCTAAGGTTGACCTCTGATTGGGCTACCATCAACTCAGGATCAATGAAGAGGACATCCCCAAGACTGCCTTCACATCCCGTTATGGACTATACGAGTATACTGTGATGTCTTTCGGACTCACAAATGCCCCCACATTCTTCATGAACATGATGAATGTTGGCGTAAAAGATTACGCTAATAGGTTTCTGAGGATTAGAAACAAACAAACGAAGTGTTTGCGAAGTGAACTGTTCTAAGCCTCCGAAAGGATAATAACTTAGAATAGTTCGAAAGTGTGTATTGAATAACTTGTATTCGGTCCCTATTAAGGGGGAAACGGGGGGTATTTATAGGCCCAACCATTAAGGAAATGACCCTTTTACCCCTCTGTTACAACCGACATAGTGGAAACTATTCGGCACCCTTAATAGGGCTAAAATGGTAAAAGACTAATCTAATGAAAAAGAAGATAAGCCTTCCATCTTAGCTGGCAGAAAAGATCTTAAAAGAGTCTATATTCGAAGATATACTCCGAACTAAGATCCATCTTCATACTTCGAGCTTGACTCAAGGCACCTCCGAAGATGCATGTCCTAAACCTTCGAATCCATTATCTGCCTTTGTGTTGTTACTGCAATAACCCTGAGTATGGAATATTTTCCCCCAACAGTAGCCCCTCGAATACGCTTCTCCGTTAAACCTGTAATGTTAGGAGAGCAGTATACGGAAGAAAAATAACCATGCGTAGGGGTTATTAGATTTATAATTTATCTCCGAAATGTATGAGATATAAAACTTCGAATCAGTTTTAAGACAATTACTTTCGAACTATCTTAGAACTAACTCAGGAAGCCCGAAAGCCTTTTTAGAGTTAGAAGAAATAGTTGTTGGCTTCTTTCTTCTAACGAAAGTTACGCAGTGCGTTAATTTCGGAAAAAAGTAACGGGCAAGAATGCGAAACGGCATGGACAAACGGTTAAAAAATGTAAAGTCTAGGCTATAAATAGAGGGCCTAGAACTTTCCTGAGCACCTTTCCACCGCTTTCTTGCAAACAAGCCATCCTTTGAGCCCTAGCCTCCATTCTTCTTCCAGAGCAACTCGGTAGTGTCCATGGCGAAAACCAAAGGTTCGGGAGCACCTTCAGCTCTGGCTCGACAGCAGGCTGCTGCTGCAGCAGCGGCTGCGTCATTGGCAACGGCAGCTCCAACCCCCGCAGCAACAACCATGGCGGCAGGAGGAGGAAATCCCCAAAGTGTTGGTGATCAAAGCCTCTTCCCGGCTTCGGCAAAATACATGGATCAATCCTTCCAACTGGGGCCTTCAACCTGCAAAAGAGAATCACTGGCGGCCGCAGTACAGGGCAAAATTAGCTCGGGAGTTATGATCCGCAAACCTGGGAAGGAAGTTATCCCGTCACCAAGACCTGGAGAAGTGGTCGTCTTCGAAGCTGGCTTAGGTCTTCCGGCAGTAGATTTCTTGTCTGAGGTATTAGATCTGTTCCATGTTACTCTCCCCCAACTTTCTCCGAATGCAATAGCTCGTTTAGCTATCTTCGAATGGGCATTGAGAGCCGAAGGTTGTGAGGGGAGGGAAGAAATCTTCACTGCGTTGCACAGAGCTTCGTGCCCGCCAAATGATGGGGGACTGGTCCCGATCTTCCGTTAGGTAAAGGATAAACTTGGGTTGGTGGAGAATCTCGACGTTGGCGATCCAAGGCTCCGGTCCGGTGGATCAAAACCTTGCAATCGTTACACCACTGTCTCTGTTGGTTATCAACCACGCAGAACGCGATTGACCTCGCCACGAAGGCTAATTCCTGCAAGCGAACCCAAGAACACAAGCAAGAACAGGAAGGATACAAGTCGAATGCCAAATCACAGACAAACGATGATAAGGTGAGGTTTCACAAACGCCAATGCAGCAGCCAATCGGTCCGGTGCAAGAGGCGGGATCTAAACACAACAGTGTACATGCAAACAAAGCAAAACCTCACCCTAAAGGTGGCTGGAGTGAATATATAGGGCGTGGGCAGCCTGTGGAAGGCTTACAGACTTGGGCTGTGGGCTAGAAGATGTACAGACTCGGACTATGGGCCAACACGGCCCAGTTCTGTCACGCAGGACTGTTTTAAATACACAGGTCGACTCGAGACTTCAAATGAGACGAAACCAAAGGCAAAAGATCCGTCTTCTCCTTAGCTTTCCAAAAAGTCCAAGAAAGCGCCAATCAGACTTCGTATGAGGAAGTTATGCCCATTTTGGTGCAAGGTGGTCGATGTAGTCCGAACCAGCGAGTTCTTGACTTCAAATCATCCGTGCGACTCCGTCTTCAACTCCAACTCTTCTATTCCATCGCCCATGTTCCTAAGAAACAAAATATCACTAGTATTCAGTAGCATCCCGTCCAAACAAATATAATCAAAGTTACTAAGGAAAGAATGAACCTCATGGTTCAAGTGACGGGCACGGGCGCGTGTGATTGGTCCTTGTAGTTGAATTGTAGGTGGAGGCTCCATGTGTGTATCATGTGAAGTGATGTCCTCATCATCCTCCCCTTCTTGAATTGGAGTCGTCCTCGACTCAAGCTCATCGTCATCTCCCAAATAGGGCTTTAAATCTGAAATGTTAAATGTGGGACTAACCCCAAAAGCTACAGGCAACTCAAGTTTATATGCATTATCATTTATCTTCTCAAGCACACGGAAAGGTCCATCGGCACGGGGCATCAATTTAGACTTTCTCAAATCAGGAAAATGATCCTTGCTCTAGTGCAACCAAACAAGATCACCCGGTTCAAATGTTATCTCCTTTCTACCCTTACTACCATAAGCACGATATTTCTCATTCATTTTCTCTATGTTTGCTTTAGTAGTTTCATGCATCTTAAGCAATAATTCAGCACGTGTAGTAGCATCAAAATTCAATTTTTCAGATGGTGGCAATGGTAGCAAATCAATAGGAGCATGCGGATTAAAGCCATAGACCACTTGAAACGGACTCACCTTAGTAGTGGAGTGTACTGACCTATTATATGCAAACTCAATATGAGGTAGACACTCTTCCCAAAGCTTCAAGTTGGTCTTCAAGACAGCCCTCAGCATGGTGGACAATGTACGGTTGACGACCTCCGTTTGTCCATCCGTTTGGGGGTGATAAGTAGTAGAAAACAGCAGCTTCGTCCCCAACTTATGCCACAACGTCCTCCAAAAATGTCTTAAAAATTTAGCATCACGATCTGAAACGATGGTATTGGGAACTCCATGCAAGCGTAAGACCTCTCTGAAAAACAAATTAGCAACATTTGTAGCATCGTCGCTCTTGTGACAAGGTATAAAATGCGCCATTTTAGAGAAACGATCTACCACCACAAAAATACTATCTCTCCTCCTCCTAGTTCTAGGTAATCCTAACACAAAATCCATAGAAATATCCTCCCAAGGTACACTAGGAACGGGCAGAGGCATATAAAGACCATGTGGGTTTAGACGGGACTTAGCTTTATTGCAAGTAGTGCATCGTGCCACATAGCGCTCAACATCTCGTCTCATCCTAGGCCAATAGAAGTGTGTGGACAGCACATCTTCGGTTTTCTTTGATCCAAAATGACCCATCAAACCACCACCATGTGCTTCCTGCAATAACAACAAGCGAAGAGAGCTAGCCGGCACACATAACTTGTTAGCACGAAAAAGATATCCATTATTCAGCACATATTTGTTCCAAGCACGGTTGTCTGTACAATTTGTAAAAGCATCTTTGAAGTCCAAATCAGTAGCATACATGTCCTTCAATGTTTCTAAACCAAAGATCTTATAATCAAGTTGAGAAAGCAATGTATAACGTCTAGATAAAGCATCGGCAATCACATTATCTTTCCCTTTCTTATGCTTAATGATATATGGAAAAGTCTCAATAAATTCTACCCATTTAGCATGTCGTTTATTCAGATTTGCTTGACTACGTATATGCTTCAATGCTTCATGATCCGAATGAATAATAAACTCCTTAGGCAAAAGGTAATGTTGCCAAGTTTCAAGCACACGCACTAAGGCATATAATTCCTTATCATAGGTAGAATAATTCAACTGTGGGCCATGTAATTTCTCACTAAAATAGGCCACGGGTTTACCTCCTTGTAGCAGCACACCTCCTAGTCCAAAACCACTAGCATCGCATTCTAACTCAAAAGGCTTACTGAAATCGGGTAGCTGAAGTAGAGGTGCATGTGTAAGACGATCTTTGAGTGTGGCAAAATCTTGTTCTCGGGCTGGTTCCCAAGTAAAAGTGACTCCCTTCTTGGTCAACTCATGCAACGGACCGACTATGGTGCTGAAATCTTTCACAAAATGCCGGTCGAAACCTGCAAGACCAAGAAAACTACGTACCTGTGTGATAGTTTGGGGTTGCGACCAGCTGTTGATTGCTTCTACCTTCGCCGCGTCGACCTCAATACCCTGTGAAGTGACAACATATCCAAGAAACACAACTCGATCCGTGCAAAACGTGCACTTCTCAAGGTTACCAAATATTCTAGCCTCTCGGAGGACAGAAAAGACAGCACGTAGGTGTTCAACATGTTCAGTGAGAGACTTGCTATAAACCAAGATATCATCAAAGTATACAACCACAAAGCGTCCTATAAAGTGCCGTAGGACTTCATTCATCAAGCGCATGAAGGTACTAGGTGCATTAGTAAGTCCAAAAGGCATGACAAGCCACTCATATAATCCAAACTTTGTTTTAAAAGCAGTTTTCCATTCATCACCTAGTTTCATGCGAATTTGGTGGTAGCCACTACGGAGATCGATTTTAGAAAAGATAATGGCACCACTAAGCTCATCAAGCATGTCATCCAATCTAGGAATAGGGTGTCGATATCGAATGGTGATATTATTAATAGTACGACAATCAACACACATGTGCCAACTACCATCTTTCTTAGGTACCAAAAGAACGGGTACTGCACAAGGACTAAGGCTTTCACGGACGTACCCACGATCAAGAAGGTCCTGTACTTGGCGCTCAATTTCTTTTGTCTCCTCCGGATTGGTGCGGTACGCTGCACGATTAGGAAGAGACGCCCCCGGGATTAAATCAATTTGGTGCTCGATGCCGCGTATCGGTGGCAGCCCGGGTGGTATCTCAGCAGGAAAAACATCGTTAAACTCCTGCAAAAGGTCAGTGACTGCAACAGGAACAGAGCTAGGAATGTTCGCAAGTGAAAACAACACGTTTGTGCAAATCAAGCCGTATAGCAAGGGAGTATCATCACAAATTTCAGCAAGGTCAGTTTTAGTTGCAAGCATGACATGTCCTTTCAGATTAATAATTTGTGATGAAGAAGGAGAAGCAATTTTATCTTTCTGTTGCCTCAAAAGCGTCTTAGCTACTTGCTGATTTTCAGAAGGTTGTTTGCTCTTTTGTGCATCCCTAGCACGTTTTTCTTGTTCAAATTTTACAATTTCAGCAGGAGTCATAGGAAGCAATGTAACTTTCTTTCCTTTATTCATAAATGTATACTTATTGCTCCTACCATGGTGTGTAGCATCAGTATCATACTCCCAAGGTCTACCAAGTAACAGAGAACATGCTTGCATTGGTACTACATCAAAATCAGCAACTCCTAAGTATGTACCAATGGCAAATTTGATGTGAGCAGTTTATGTTACCTTGACCTTACCGCTATTGTTGAACCATTGCACATGGTAAGGGTGTGGATGCGCACGTGTGGGAAGTTGAAGCTTCGTTACCATGTCGTGGCTCACCAAATTGTTGCAACTACCGCTGTCGATGATGACACGTACACGGCGATCATTGACGAGGAAGAAGGTCTGGAAACAGATTGTTCCGTTGTGCCCGGTCGTCCTGCTCCATGTGAGTGCTTAAAACACGTTGTACAATAAGTGCTTCATGGTCGGCATAGGTATCCGATGCAAAAACAGCGTCATCGTCGGATGTATCATCATCTCCTGCAATGTTAGCAGCAAGTGCATATTCATCTTCAACATAACTAGCACTTACGTAGCCACCGTCTTCCGTAGCAATATAAGCCCGCTTACTAGGGCAGTCCTTCATAACGTGGCCGAATCCTTTGCATCTATGACACTGGATCGCTGCAGAACGTGCAGTAGAGGCCGCCGAGGAGGTGGGCTTGGCTGACGCCTTGGATGCTGCAGCCTTGGAGCTCTCAGCCTGTGATGAGGACATCACTTCACATGATACACACATGGAGCCTCCACCTACAATTCAACTACAAGGACGAATCACACGCGCCCGTGCCCGTCGCTTGAACCATGAGGTTCATTCTTTCCTTAGTAACTTTGATTATATTTGTTTGGACGGGATGCTACTAAATACTAGTGATATTTTGTTTCTTAGGAACATGGGCGATGGAATAGAAGAGTTGGAGTTGAAGACGGAGTCGCACGGATGATTTGAAGTCAAGAACTCGCTGGTTCGGACTACATCGACCACCTTGCACGAACATGGGCATAACTTCCTCATACGAAGTCCGATTGGCGCGTTCTTGGAATTTTTGGAAAGCTAAGGAGAAGACGGATCTTTTGCCGTTGGTTTCGTCTCATTTGGAGTCTCGAGTCGATCTGTGGGATTAAAACAGTCCTGCGTGACAGAACTGGGCCGTGTTGGGCCATAGTCTGAGTCTGTAGGTCTTCTAGCCCACAGCCCGTGTCTGTTCGCCTTCCACAGGCTGCCGCCCTATATATTCTCACGCCATCCACCTCTAGGGTTAGGTTTTGCTTTGTTGCATCTACACTGTTGTGTTTAGATCCCGCCTCTTGCACCGGACCGATTGGCTGCTGCATTGGCGTTTGTGAAACCTCACCTTATCTTCGTTTGTCTGTGATTTGGCATTCGATTTGTATCCTTCCTGTTCTTGCTTGTGTTCTTGGGTTCGCTTGCAGGAATTAGCCTTCGCGGCGAGGTCAATCGCGTTCTGCGTGGTTGATAACCAACGGAGACAGTGGTGTAACGATTGCAAGGTTTTGATCCGCCGGACCGGAGCCTTGGATCGCCAACGTCGAGATTCTCCACCAACCCAAGCTATCCTTTACCTAGCGGAAGAGCGGGACCACTCCCCCATCAGTTGGAATCAGAGCTCAGATTTCCCGTTAGGTAATCTCGATCTGCTTTTGTTTTACCCAGAGTCCAGAAAACCGCACCAAAAAAAAATTCCCCACCGAGAACCCCCTTTGTGGCTTGCGATTTTAATTTCAGTTTTAACTTTGTTGAGTTCATGTTCTTGGTCGAGTCTTGTTGCTGGTTTAGTCATCCCTCTGTGTCGTTTGAGTAGTAGTTGTTCTTGTGTCTCAGAAAAAAAAATTCCCCACCGAAACCCCCCCTTCCGCAACCCTACATTGTTTTCCACATCGACTCTTGTGACCCCCCTTCAGTAAAACAGGCATAACTTTTCGCTCGTTTGGCAAAAAAATCTGAAATTGTTTGAGCGTGTTCCTGACCCAATTTGGGGGAGTACCCTAACTGGGTTTCCCAGTTAGCCCTCACCAGAATCGCCAAAAAAAATCAGGAAGATAAAGAAAAAATTGGTCAAAGTTTTTGCTCGCCGGATAGAGAACTTGTTTGAATTTTTGTGAGCCACATCCCACCTCAGTTGTAGGTGCCAATTTTTGTGGTTGCAGATCTTGTCATCCTTGTTTAAAAAAAATAGAGTGAAAAAAAGGAAAAAAAAATATAAAAAAAAAGAAGAGAAGCGGTCCCGTTAGTTGCTTGTCCGAACTCTTGTCCGATCTCTTGTCCGATCAGTGGCAGGCAGTGGCAGTTTCAGTGGCAGTTTCTGCTTGTCCAATCCCTTGTCTGATCTCTTATCCGATCTCTTGTCCGATCTGCAGAGAGCTGATTTTGGCCTGTGTTGCTTCCATTTGAGTTTTGGGCAGATAGTTTCCCTCTATTGCTTGAATTTTCACCTTGGGAGCACTAAGGCCAGCAACTTTGACGAGTATTAGGGAACACTTATTGAACTTGGTTTAACTGTTATTAATATTGCTATTCCTTGCTACTCACTTTGCCTTCCAAGCTACACCTTTCTCTTGGTCAAGACAGGTTCATTTCTTGCAATTGCACACCACCCTCCACTTGGTTCATCACCTGTAGGCCGGTGACCTCACTGCAGCGTGGTAAGAACACTTGCAAGCATGGGTAAGGCGCTTGACGGATTGCTTCCACCACACCCACCACCCGACCTAGCTGTTTACATAAGGATTATTCTTTGTTGTTTTGTCTTTTCACTAACATGGCAGCACTTATTGTACAACGTGACTTGAGCACTCACATGGACCAGGACGACCAGGCACAATGGAACAATATATTTCAGACCTTCTTCCTCGTCAATAACCGTCGTGCGCGTGTCATCATCGACAGCGGTAGTTGCAACAATTTGGTGAGCCTCGACGTGGTAACTAAGCTTCAACTTGCCACACGTGCACATCCACACCCTTACCACGTGCAATGGCTCAACGATAGCGGTAAGGTCAAGGTAACACAAACTGCTCACATCGAATTTTCCATTGGTACATACATCGGAGTTGCTGATTTTGATGTAGTACCAATGCAAGCATGTTCTCTATTACTTGGTAGACCTTGGGTATATGATACTGATGCTACACACCATGGTAGGAGCAATAAGTACACATTTATGTATAAAGGAAAGAAAGTTACATTGCTTCCTATGACTCCTGCTGAAATTGTGAAATTTGAACAAGAAAAACGTGCTAGGGACGCACAAAAGAGCAAACAACTTTCTGAAAATCAGCAAGTAGCTAAAACACTTTCGAGGCAACAAAAAGACAAAGTTGTTTCTCCTTCCTCATCACAAGTTATTAATCTGAAAGGATGTGTCATGCATGCAACTAAAACTAACCTTGCAGTACGTAGTTTTCTTGGTCTTGCAGGTTTCTACCGGCGTTTTGTGAAAGATTTCGGCACCATAGCCGGTCCTTTACCTGTGTTGACCAAGAAGGGAGTTACTTCTACTTGGGAGCCAGCACAAGGACAAGCTTTTGCCACACCAGTGGATCGCCTTACACATGCACCTCTACTTCAGCTACCCGATTTTAGTAAGCCTTTTGAGTTAGAATGTGATGCTAGTGATTTTGGAATAGGAGATGTGCTGCTACAAGGAGGTAAACCCGTGACCTATTCTAGTGAGAAATTGCATGGTCCATAATTGAATTATTTTACCTATGATAAGGAATTCTATGCCTTAGTGCGTGTGCTTGAAACTTGGCAACATTACCTTTTGCCTAAGGAGTTTATTATACATTCTGATCATGAAGCACTAAAATATTTGAGAGGGCAAGCTAAACTGAACCGTAGACATGTTAAAGGGGTTGAATTTATTGAATCTTTCCCATACATTGTGAAATACAAGAATGGCAAAGAAAGTGTGGTTGCTGATGCATTGTCTCGTAGGATTGTTCTTTTATCTCAACTTGATATTAACGTTCCAGATTTGGAAATGTTTGAAAAATTTGTATGTTGTAGATAAAGAATTTGCTGAACCATACACTAAATGTAATGATGGGAAAGGCTGGAAAAAATTTCATGTTTATGACGGGTTCTTGTTCCATGCTGACAAGCTATGTGTTCTAGATTCGTCCGTACGTTTGCTGTTGTTGCAGGCATCACCTGGCGGTGGATTAATGGAACATTTTGGGAGAGAAAAGACTTTGGCCCTGCTGTCCAATTATTTTTATTGGCTCAATATGCGGAGAGATGTTGAACGATTTGTGCAGCGTTGTGCCACATACCATAAAGCTAAGTCCAAACTTAACCCATATGGTTTGTATACTCCACTTCCTGTTTCTAGTGCACCTTGGGAAGATATTAGCATGGACTTTATTGTGGGATTGCCTAGGACAAAGAGGGGGAGAGACTCCATATTTGTGAGAGTGGATAGGTTTTCTAAAATGACACACTTTATTCCCTTTAACAAGACCAACGATGCTTCACATATTGCTGATTTATTTTTCAGGGAAATTGTGAGATTGCACGGGATGCCTAGAACCATTGTTTCAGATCATGATGTGAAGTTTATGAGTTACTTTTGGGAGACAATGTGGGCCAAGCTTGGCACAAAATTGCTGTTTTCAACAACTTGTCACCGGCAAACTGATGGTCAAACAGAGGTGGTAAACCGTACACTCTCCATGTTGCTGCGAACAATGATTAAGAAGAACTTGAAGGAATGGGAGGACTGCCTTCCACATGTTGAATTTGCATACAATAGAGCTGTTCACTCAACAACACAATTGTGCCCGTCTGAAGTGGTGTATGGATTTAAGTCAATCACACCACTTGATTTGCTGCCACTTCCTTTTCAAGAGAGAGCAAACATGGAGGCAACAAAGCGTGCAGAGTTTGTGAAAGCTATGCATCTAAAGACCAAGGAAGTTATAGAAAAGAAGGCACGCTATTTTGCTCAAAAGACAAATAAAGGAAGAAAGAAGATGTTTTTCAAACCAGGAGATCTTGTTTGGTTGTACTTGCGCAAGAATTGTTTTCCTGATTTGAGAAAGTTTAAATTGATGGCCCGTGCTGATGATTTAAAACCCTATTTGGGAGCTGAAGGTGAGCTTGAGTCGAGGACGACTCCAATTCAAGAGGGGGAGGATGATGAGGACATCACTTCACATGATCCACACATGGAGCCTCCACCTACAATTCAGTTACTAGGACGAATCACACGCGTCCGTGCCCGTCGCTTGAAACATGAGGTTAATTCTTTCCTTAGCAACTTTGATTATATTTGTTTGAACGGGATGCTAATGAATTCTAGTGATATTTTGTTGCTTAGAAACATGGGATATGGAATAGAAGAGTTGGAGTTGAAGACGGAGTCACACGGATGATTTGAAGTCAAGAATTTGCTGGTTCGGACTACATCAACCACCCTGCACCAAAATGTGCATAACTTCCTCATACGAAGTCCGATTGGTGCGTTCTTGGACTTTTTGGAAAGCTAAGGAGAAGACGGATCTTTTACCGTTGGTTTCGTCTCATTTGGAGTCTCGAGTCGATCTGTGTGATTAAAACAGTCCTCTGTGACAGAACTGGGCCGTGTTGGGCCAAGTCTGAGTCTGTACGTCTTCTAGCCCACAGCCCGTGTTTATTCACCTTCCACAGGCTGCCGCCCTATATATTCTCACGCCAGCCACCTCTAGGGTTATGTTTTGATTTGTTTCATCTACACTGTTGTGTTTAGATCCCGCCTCTTGCACCGGACCGATTGGCTGCTGCATTGGCGTTTGTGAAACCTCACCTTATCTTCGTTTGTCTGTGATTTGGCATTCGATTTGTATCCTTCCTGTTCTTGCTTGTGTTCTTGGGTTCGCTTGCAGGAATTAGCCTTCGTGGCGAGGTCAATCGCGTTCTGCGTGGTTGATAACCAATGGAGACAGTGGTGTAACGATTGTAAGGTTTTGATCCGCCGGACCGGAGCCTTGGATCGCCAATGTCGAGATTCTCCACCAACCCAAGCTATCCTTTACCTAGCGGAAGATCGGGACCACTCCCCATCAGCCTGGGCTGTAGATGTAGAAGGTGCTGATGTAGCCATCGGTCGAGAAGGTGGTGGTGGTGGTCGTTGCTGCTGCCCACTTGAGCGTGAAGTAGCACCATCAATGTTGGTCCTCATGCTGCGTTGTGGTTGTTGGCGACCCTGCAATTCTTTTTCTGCAAGCATAGCAAGGTGGAAAAGACGAGTGATAGTATTGTATTCTTTATAATCAATGATATCCTGAATTTCACGTCTTAAACCACCATAAAAACGGGACATTTTATCCTCATTGTCCTCCTCAATTTCAGCACGCATGCAACCTATTTGCAACTCCTGATAATACTCCTCTACCGATTTATTTCCTTGGTTTAGGCGCTGCAATTTTTTTCTCAAATCACGTTTATATGAAGGAGGGACCCATCTACCACACATTTGCCGTTTTAACATATCCCAAGTTTGTGGCTCATTGCCAACCTGAACTATTTCAGTCCACCAAAGAAGAGCATATCGAGTGAAGTCACTAGTAGCTAAGCGCACGCGGTGGATAGCAGGAACCATGTGAGCATTAAATTTTTGTTCGACTGACATCTCCCAATCTAAATATGCATCTGGGTCATAGGTGCCAGCAAAATGAGGTACTGAAAATTTTACCTTAGAGTAGGGATCATGATCATTGTTCCTGTGGTTGTCATTGTTACCTCGTGGAGGGCGGTTGCGGTGGCCGCCCATACCTTGACGGTTGAACTGAAAGCGATGACGTGCAGCCTCATCAGAGTCAATGCCATTGTTCGCGGCATAGGATAGGTCGTCTTCCTCTCCAATATGGTCGTCTTCCTCTTCAACATGGTCATCGTTGGCTCATGCAGCAGGCAAACGTGTTTCCAAGGCAGTCATTCGGTCCACTAGGTCAGACACAGTACGCGCGAGACGTTCGATGGAATGTTGGGTCTGCCGCTGAGACTCTAGTAGAGCACGTCGTGAGACACAGTCATTAAAATCAGATGGAGGGGTACCGCTGTTATCTTCCATGTTAGTGAAAGACAACACAACAAGGAATAATCCTTATGGAAAACAGCTAGGTGGGGTGGTGGGTGTGTGGTGGAAGCAATTCGTCAAGCACCTTACCCACGCTTGCAAGTGTTCTTACCACGCCGCAGTGAGGTCACCGGCCTACATGTGATGAACCAAGTGGAGGGTGGTGCACAATTGCAAGAAATGAACCTGTCCTGACCAAGAGAAAGGTGTATCTTGGAAGGCAAGTGAGTAGCAAGGATTAGCGATAATAATAACAGTTAAACCAAGTTCAATAAGTATTCCCTAGTACTCGTCAAAGTTGCTGGCCTTAGTGCTGCCCAAGGTGAAAATTCAAGCAATAGAGGGAAACTATGTGCCCAAAACTCAAATGGAAGCAACACAGGCCAAATTCAGCTCTCTGCAGATCGGACAAGAGATCGGACAAGGGATCGGACAAAGGATCTGTTACCTCCGCTGATAATTCTGTTACTACCGCTGATCGGACAAGAGTTCGGACAAGAGATCGGACAAGCAAAATCTGTTACTGCCGCTGATAACTCTGTTACTACCGCTGACCGGACAAGAGTTCGGACAAGAGATTGGACAAGCAGAATCTGTTACCTCCGCCGAGAAGCTGTTACTGCTGAATCTGTTACTTCCGCCGATAACTCTGTTACTACCGCTTCTTCTCTTTTTTTGATTTTTTTTCTTCTCTCTTCTTTTTTTTCACTCTATTTTTTTTGAACAAGGATGACAAGATCTGCAACCACAAAAATTGGCACCTACAACTGAGGTGGGATGTGGCTCACAGAAATTCAAACAAGTTCGCTGACCGGCGAGCAAAAACTTTGACCAATTTTTTTCTTTATCTTCCTGATTTTTTTGGCGATTTTGGTGAGGGCTAACAGGGTGACCTGTTAGGGTACCCACCCAAATTGGGTCAGGAACACGCTCAAAAAATTTCAGATTTTTCTGCCAAACGAGCGAAAAGTTATGCCTGTTTTACTGAAGGGGGGTCACAAAGACTCGATGTGGAAAACAAATAGGGTTGCGGAAGGGGGGTTTTTCGGTGGGGAATTTTTTTTGAGACACAAGAACAACTACTACTCAAACGACACAGAGGGATGACTAAACCAGCAACAAGACTCGACCAAGAACACGAACTCAACAAAGTTAAAACTGAAATTAAAATCGCAAGGCACAAAGGGGTTCTCGGTGGGGAATTTTTTTTTTGGTGCGGTTTTCTGGACTCTGGGTAAAAACAAAAGAAGATCGAGATTACCTAAACACAACAGTGTAGATGCAAACAAAGCAAAACCTCACCCTAAAGGCGGCTGGAGTGAATATATAGGGCGTGGGCAGCCTGTGGAAGGCTTACAGACTTGGGCTGTGGGCTAGAAGATGTACAGACTCGGACTATGGGCCAACACGGCCCAGTTCTGTCACACAGGACTGTTTTAAATACACAGGTCGACTCGAGACTTCAAATGAGACGAAACCAAAGGCAAAAGATCCGTCTTCTCCTTAGCTTTCCAAAAAGTCCAAGAACGCGCCAATCGGACTTCGTATGAGGAAGTTATGCCCATTTTGGTGCAAGGTGGTCGATGTAGTCCGAACCAGCGAGTTCTTGACTTCAAATCATCCGTGCGACTCCGTCTTCAACTCCAACTCTTCTATTCCATCGCCCATGTTCCTAAGAAACAAAATATCACTAGTATTCAGTAGCATCCCGTCCAAACAAATATAATCAAAGTTACTAAGGAAAGAATGAACCTCATGGTTCAAGCGACGGGCACGGGCGCGTGTGATTGGTCCTTGTAGTTGAATTGTAGGTGGAGGCTCCATGTGTGTATCATGTGAAGTGATGTCCTCATCACCAAAGACCTTCGTAGGTCCCGGAGGTGAAAAAATGGTAGTAGCCTTCAGAAGTATTAACTTCAGGCTTCGAGATGAGTACGCCCTTCGGTTTCCTACTAAGGCCATCAATGCTAGATGGTATACCGACTGGATAATAAAATGGTTTTATGCCGAAGTTGGGGCAAGCAACCGTCTGGCTGGACCTCTGCAATACATCAACTTCCGAAAGGAAGCCCTTGTACACCCAGATGCGGGCCAGCTCGAAGCTCGCCTCGGCTTGCTTCAAAAGATCAGTCAAAGGTTAAGCATGCGAGACTTAGCCGAAGAGTTCCTCAGGCTCCAAATCCCTCCGTTGATGGCCAACTGGCCAATCACTTTCGAAGAGGACTCGAAAGGCGGTCTTCGCAAGATTACTTCAACTTCGAGCCCTGCAGGTAACTTCGAAAACAACATATATTATGCATATTCATTCGAAGGAGTAACTAACTTAACTTGTTTTTTCAGCCTCTTCAGCCCCTGTAACTTCGGAGCAAATCATACGGGCTTCGGAGAAGATTTTGGGCGCTCCAACTCCGACCGAAAAAGAATGGAGAATCAAGTTGTTCAGGAGTTGGGAAAGATTTAACAGAGTATGGGGAATGCTGGAAATCGTTCCGCCCCCTTTGGTGGATTGGGTGCCTTCGGAGAAAGGACCCAAGAAGAGGAAGGCTGAAGCTGGGACTTCGAGCTCCGCCAAGACTCCGGTCAAGAAGGTGGCCCGAAAGCCAAAGAACCCTGCACCTTCGAGCCCAAGGGCTTCAGTCTCCGATTCTCAGGAGGACGAAGGCAGGTTACTTGTAAGGCTGATTGACGAAGATGCAGCCCAAGTTGAAGAAACTGCGAATGTGCCGGAGTCTCAAGAGAATCTTGAGCAAACAAGGACTCCGGCGGTTCAAGAGGATTTACCTCAGGACGAAGTTCCTGTGGATGAGACTGGAGTCGAAGCCACTATGGCTTCGATTCTGGATGAAGCAACAAGGACTGTTCAGGAAAATGTTCCTGCAGTCGAAGATTTGACGCTTGACTCGGACGAAAATCTCGCCTTCGATCCGCCAAGATGTCCGATGCTCACCCGCCGCCACAATGTTGAAGGTAAACTTCAAATAATTTTTCTATTTTTTTGTGAAATGATACAATGTATAATACCTTTGTTTTTACAGAGTCCACTTCCATAGAAGAGGTCCGTCCCGAAGGTGGACCTTCGACAGCTTCGGAGCCAATCCCAGGAGCCAGTCAGATGGGGCCTGGAAAAGGCAAAGGAAAGATGGACCCCCTTCCTGCAGCGAGCTCCGGATCAACTCCGTCTGATTCAACAGACGAGAGCCAATCTACCGAGGGGGACTAGTCTCCGGGGGCTCCGAAGACTACAGCTCAACACTCCAGGCCTTCGTCAAACGAAGATGACCAACAAGCTTTATGTATGCTCCCCCTTCTAGCTCCTTTCTTAGAGCGAAGAACTGGTCTTTGGACTTTGCTCGAGCCTTTGGATCAAGCTAGTCGCGACATTGGGGAGACGAACTTGGTGGCTATCCTGAGTGAGGCGGAGAGCTCGGAGCTTAACGCTGCCATGGAACGCGCAGCCTACCAAGTACGAAGCATCTATGAAATAACATCAAATTTACATACAAATAATTTCTTACCTTGGTTTTTTCTTTTCGCAGCAAACAGTCTTGGCCCGAGCTGCGAATATATCAAATGAACAAGAAATCGCTCGCCTTCGAGAGGAAAACGGAACTCTTCAACGGAATCTCACTATCTCCGAAGGCCGAGTGGTTCATATGGACAGCATGGTGTCAACGGAGCGCAGGGCCAGACAAGGCTTGGAGGCTGCGAACAAGGAGGTCGAAGCAGAAAGAATTGTGCTTCGAGCAGAAGTTGAAAGAATGCGAGCGGAGCATGCTACTGCGGGGACCAAGCTTGTTAGGCTTCGAGAGGAAGCTAGCCAGCTTTTGAATCAAAAGAATTCCTTAACTACAGAGGCTGCTAGACTTTCCGGAGTTCTGGAAGAGCTAACTTCGGCGAAGGACGCGCTGATCGAAGATAAGCTGAAGTCCGAGAAGGTAGCTGCGGAGGTTATGGATTAGCTGCTAGGCGTTCTGGAGTACTTTGGTACTACCGGGATGCTTCCTTCTGATGACAACATTTCCCTTCTGCGTCGATTGAAAAGGATTCAAGGAGTGGCGAAGCAGATGAAGACAGCAGGCATTCGCTACGGAGAACTCTCCAGACAAGTGGCTGTTGTTGGCCTACTTCGTTACTACGAGGATCTGGGCCGATCGATAACTCCAAGCGCAGGAGAGGGCCCAATCACCTTCGACGACAAGCAACTTCTGACTCCTTCCGAAGGTGTGGCCGCTGCCTGGCAAGCCTTCCAAACTTCATGGAGAGCCGAAGGTCGCTCTGCGATCAAGGCCTGGATCGATGAAGGACAATGCTAGAAGCAAGCTCAGACCCAAGCTTCGAGCAGTCAGCCTCCTCCGAACCCACAGGTTTAGTTATATCTTAGGATCTTTGACTATGTAAAGCTTTGCGCTTATGTACATTTATCAATGAAAATTTGTTTATCATGTTTTTAGGCTTTGCCTCATATGGAAGATGTCGAAATGTTAGACATTAACGACGAACTTCACTCATTGTGGGCTACCTTCGATATTTTAAAAGTTTACAAGCGCCCTCGATTTTTAGTTCCTCGAGATAGCTCCGGTGCAATTACGCTCGAAGTAAGCAAAGATATACTATCTTATATTAAAGAGGAAGAAAAAGAGGTTAACTTGGAATCTTCATCTTCTGAAGACGTTATATGGTCCGAAGACGAAAATGAAACTCGAAGTAAAAAGCCTGAAGAACTTGGAAGCTGGGAAAGGAGCCCCGAACGGCTTCGAACTTGGGCCGAACTTCAGCAAGAACAGAAAGACTTTAGAGCTTCGAAGGGAGGCAAGAGAGTTAAACGTAAAGTTGTTAGAACTCCCGGCACTGGAACTAGTCGTTCCAACCCTAGCTCTAGAGATCGAAGAGGTCTTCGATTCCTTCTTGGTATAGATACCAATTTTTCATGATGTAAACTGTAATCATATTCGTTTGAATAATAAATATCGATTAAAATTGTCTCCCTATTTACTAGCCCCTCTTTGGGTAGAAGCAACTTCGAACTGTATTCAAAGATGGTTATGCGCAAAGAAAAACTTCAGAGTACAATTTTTTGGGGTTCGGAGCCCCTCTGCAATTTAAAGATCTTTTAAAATCTTATAAAATGTCTTCGACTATTTGTAGTCTGAAGAATGGCAACTTAGTACCCTTTGTTTTTTGAAAGAAATCACTTGAGATAACTTTCAGGACACTTTAGTGTCTTAGATAATTTGTCACTTTGGACTATGTTAACAGACATTCGAAGCTCATGGCTCAAACTCTGTTTTGTTTTGGCCACCTTCGGCTCTTTTTTGCGAACTCTGTCAAACCAGTGGTTCGGAGTTCGCAGTGGTCTCTTTGGACTCTTTTTACGGATACCTACAAGCCAATGACTTGGGCTCCACATATTTTGGTCGCCTTCGACTCTTTTTACGGATACCTACAAGCCAGTGGCTTGGGCTCCGCATATTTTGGTCGCCTTCGACTCTTTTTACGGATGTCTACCAGCCGATGGCTTGGACTCCGTATGATGTGGTTTTGGGCTCTTTTACGGATGCCTACAAGCCGGTGGCTTGGACTCCGGATTATGTCAGCCCCCACGTTGGAAACTTCGAACCAATGGTTCGAAGTCCGAAAATATGATTCAGCTTTATGACACTTTCCCTCTCGGTCAACCCCACGGTTCCAGTGCGTCCACTCGGAAGCTGGAGGTTTATGAGGGGAAGGCACTATCTGAACCATATGCTTTATTAATTCATAAGATGATTACAAGTGATTTACAAGGAGCCCTTATGCGAAGTATCGCTTTAGGTGCTCCGCATGCCAAGTATGCGCTAACTCTTCACCTTCTAAATTAGCTAGTTTAAAAGAGCCAGGACGTTCTGAACGAACAATTAGGTATGGACCTTCCCATTTATTTCCTAATTTTCCTGGCGCTATAATGCTTCGTAGAACAAGATGACCCGGTCTAAGCTCATTGATCTTAACCTTCGGGTCAAACCAAGCCTTCGTCTGTTGGTGATACTTTGATAAATTGGCCACAACTCGAAGTCTTGTTTCTTCTGATAAATCTAGCGAAGCTTGTCTTTCTTCTTCAATCTCTGGTTCGGTGCTGCGAAGTGATCCTCCTTTGAGCTCCGTTGGAGTCATAGCTTCATCTCCGAATAGTAATCTGAATGGAGTAAAACCTGTGGACCTTGTTTGCGTAGTTCGAATGGACCACAAAATCTTCGGAAGTTCTTCGGTCCACAGTCCTTTTGCTAATCCTACTATCCTTCGATTTAGCTCTGATAAAATATTTCCATTGGCTCTTTCTACAGCTCCATTAGACTGAGGATGCCTCACTGCAGCAAAACATAACTGGATGCCTAGATCTTCGCAAAACTTCCTGAAAGATTCTGCATCAAACTGTGTTCCATTATCAACTATGAGTTGTCTAGGCACTCCGAACCGGCAAATGATATTTTTCCAAAAGAATTTTTGTACATTGTTCGAAGTGATAGCTGTTATGGCGATATTGATGAAAGCCGGGAAGGAGTAAATAGAAAGCTAGAGTTATGGCGTCAGACCCTAGAGTCAAAAGGATTTAGAATTAGCAGGACCAAAACCGAGTATATGAGATGTGACTTTGGTACTACAATTAGCGAGGATGGAGATGTAAGCTTGGGAGGCCAAGTAGTACCAAAGAAGGACACCTTCCGTTATTTGGGATCGATGCTTCAGAGAGATGGTGATATTGATGAAGATGTTAGCCATAGGATCAAAGCGGGGTGGATGAAATGGCGTCAAGCATCGGGAGTCCTATGTGACAAGAGAGTGCCACAGAAGTTGAAAGGCAAGTTCTACAGGACGGCGATTAGGCCTGCTATGTTATATGGGGCTGAGTGTTGGCCTACTAAGAGGCGGCATATCCAACAACTATGTGTCACAGAGATGCGTATGTTGCGTTGGATATGTGGGCACACAAGATTGGACCGAGTGAGAAACGATGACATACGCGATCGGCTAGGAGTAGCGCCAATTGAAGAAAAACTTATGCAACACCGGTTGAGATGGTTTGGGCATGTCCAACGGAGACCCCCAGAGGCACCGGTGCACAGAGGTATCATAAGACGGGTCAATAATGTGAAGAGAGGTAGAGGGCGACCAAACTTGACATGGGAGGAGGCAATCAAAAGGGACTTGAAGGAATGGAATATCCCAAAGGAGTTGTGTTTGGATAGAAGTGCTTGGAAGGAAGCTATCCACGTGCCCGAACCGTGATTAGGCCTTTTCCCTTTTAGTGCTCTTAAAAGCTTTTCCCCTCCCCTTTCTCTCTCTCTCTTTTTGGTGACTTCTTGTTGGGTTTCAACTCTAGCCTACCCCAACTTGCTTGGGACTAAAAGGCTTTGTTGATGTTGATGTTGATGTTCGAAGTGATAGCTGTTAAGGGCTCTGCTTCTACCCACTTAGAAAAATATTCAATAGCTACTACTACGAACTTTAGATTTCCCTTAGCTACTGGAAAGGGACCAATTAAATCCATACCCCATCTGGCCATTTGCCATACCGGAGCAATAACTTGAAGAGCTGTTGGTGGGCGATGGCTCCGTCGACCCATCCACTGACATCCTTGACAAGTGTGGACCAAGCTCTCCGCATCAGCTGTTATTGTAGGCCAATAAAGCCCCTGGCGAAGTGTTTTCCCAGCCAAAGCTCGAGGGGCTAAATGGCTACCGCAAAGTCCTTCATGGATTTCTCGAAGAATTTCTTGACCTTCGGCTTGAGATATACATCGGAGTAGAGGGGAACAAACTCCGGCCTTGTATAAAATACCGTTGATCATTTGATAATTTCTAGCCCTGAGTTTCAATTTTGAAAGCTGTGGCTCTTCAGGCAAATTTGTCCCTCCTTGTAAAAGTTCCATGATTGAATTTTTCCAATCTGCACTTGGAATGCAAAGAATCTCTGTAGAGGGAATTTGTAGCACCGAAGGTGTACTGAGCTCCTCATAGAACGTTTCTTCTGGTATATCCACAGCTCCGGCTGCAGCTTTTGCTAAGA
This sequence comes from Zizania palustris, assembly GCA_019279435.1. Taxonomy (NCBI): domain Eukaryota; kingdom Viridiplantae; phylum Streptophyta; class Magnoliopsida; order Poales; family Poaceae; genus Zizania; species Zizania palustris. The sequence goes on from JAAALK010000284.1 coordinate 51,140,979, forward strand.
TGTCCGCTTGCACATTTTCTGCTCTTGGTATACTCCGAATGGAAATACCCTTGAAGTGTGCTTCGATCTTACGGATTTCTTCTAAGTACTTTGCAAGCTGTGGATGTCGAACTTGAAAACTTTTATCTACGTGCCCTGCTACTATTTGAGAATCTGTCTTTATAACAACTCTTGTATCCCCTAGAGCACGTGCTTTTCGGAGTCCCAATAAAATCCCTTCATACTCCACTATATTATTGGTAGACTTAAAGTTGAGTCTTGCGGAGTACATTGCTCTTTGCCCTGAAGGCGAAATCAACACTGCTCCAACACCTGCTCCGGATGCTTGGAAAGCCCCATCGGAATAAACAGTCCAAACTCCGTCACTTGACTTCTCCGGAACCAAAGTTGCAGGTGGAGTCCATTCTGTTACAAAATCTGCTAAGACTTGCGATTTGATTGCTGTCCTTGCCAAAAAAGATATGCCGAAGGGTGCTAGTTCGACTGCCCACTTTCCAATCCTTCCAGTGGAATCTTTACTTCGGAGCATATCTCCCAAAGGATACGAAGTTGGTACAATTACATTATGAGCCAAAAAATAATGTCTTAATTTCCTCGAAGCCATTATCAGAGCATAAACGAACTTTTCGAGTTCGGAATATCTTGTCTTCGCTCTTGATAATGCTTCGGAGACAAAATAAACAGGATTTTGGACCAACTTCCCATTGAAATCCATTTCTCTGACAAGGACTGCACTAACAGCAGAACCTATAGCTGCAAGGTAAAGGAGTAGGGTTTCGTCCGCAGTAGGCACCGTGAGTGTAGCGAGATTACTGAGATACTCTTTAATATCTTCGAAGCTTTTCTGACACTCCGGTGTCCATGCAAAATCTTCGGACCCTTTCAATGCTTTAAATATAGGCAAGCTTCTCTCCGCAGACCTTGCTAAAAACCTGCTAAGTTCTGCTAGACGTCCAGTCAGCTTTTGCACTTGCTTTAAATTTTCCGGAGGAGCCATCTTCTGTAGCGCGGTTATTTGAGTAGGGCTAGCTTCAATCCCCCTGCTTGAAACTAAATACCCTAACAACTTCCCAGCCTTAGCCCCGAAGATACATTTTTCGGGGTTAAGACGGATCCCACATGCCCGAAGGCTATTAAATGTTTCTGCTAAGTCTAGGCTATGTTGGTGCTTTAAAGCACTTTTTATTACAATATCATCCATATAGGCATCCACATTGCGACCTAATTGATGACCTAGAGCCTTAGCAACTAACCTCGAAAAAGTAGCCCCGACATTTCTTAAGCCAAAAGGCATTCTTACATAACAAAAGACTCCCGAGGGAGTTACGAAGCTTGTCTTGATCTCATCTTCGTGCTTCAACCATATTTGGTGATAACCAGAATACGCGTCAAGGAAGCTTAATAACTCCGAACCTGCGGTGGAGTCGACCAATTGATCAATTCGGGGCATGGGGTAGGGGTCACGTGGGCATGCTTTATTCAAGGATGTGAAATCAATGCACATGCGCCACTTCCCGGAGGATTTTTTTTTACGAAGACTGGGTTGGCTAACCATTTTGTGTGAGCCACTTCTCTGATAATCCCAGCCTTCAACAATTTTTCAACTTCATCCTTCGCCAGAACAGCTCTTTCTGCAGACATTTTTCGGAGTGCTTGCCGAACAGGTCGGGCCTTCGGGTTTACAAGCAAACTATGTTCAATGATATCCCGATCGACTCCGGTGATGTCTTCGTCAGACCAAGCAAAGACATCTAAATTCTCTTTCACCACTTCTTCCAAGGAGGTTGCAACTTCTGGAGATAAATCTTTACCAAATTGAAATGCATATTCTTTACCATCTTTAACAATAATCTTCATTGCGATCTCTCCTTCAGGACTTGGTCTTGGGAAGGATTTCTTCGAAGATTCAGAAGGAGCTGAAAAATTCTCTTGATTATCTTGCACATTATTCACTTGTCTTGGATCAAGAGGGGGGCCGTGACCATATTCCGCTCTTCGGGCGGTAGCTTGATCTCCGAAGACAGTAAGAACTCCTGCTTGCATGGGCATCTTCATGCACAAGTAATTGTGATGTGCCACAGCTCCGAACTGGTTTAACATGCCTCTCCCGAAGATGACGTTGTAGGCATATGGAGCATCTACAACGTCGAAGATTACTTCCTATGTCCTGGCTAATAATCCTTCTTCGAAGGTAACTTCTAGGCCAATTTGGCCAAGTGCATCGAGCGGAGGTCCTGCGAAGCCTTGCAAAGGACGAGCCGCTGGAAGAAGGTGCTTTCTGGAGATGCACAATTGATCGAAGGCTTGAACAAAAATAATGTCTGCCGAACTGCCTCCATCAATTAACACTCTTCGAACCTCAGTTCCTGCGATGTCAGCAGTAATGACAAGTGGATCTGCATGTGGAAATTTAATGCCAGCTGCATCCTCTGCAGAAAAAGATATTGGTACATGGGACCATTCCGGCATAGCAGCTGCAAATGACGAAGTTCCAATGTGGCCCACTTCTCTGACATACTCTCTTCTCTACCTTTTTGACATGCTTCCGAGGGTACCTCCTCCGGAGATGGGGAGGACTACTCTTTTTCCTCAGTCTTGCCCTTCTTCTTGCTTCGGAGGTAGCATAACATTGGCCACCGGAGGGCGTCTTGCGGCTTCGAAGTTTTCTATCCGCGCCACAGCCTCGACAGGCTCCAGGCGCACTTCAGCTGGAACTCGGTCAGTAGTACCTTGACCCGAAGTTCTTTCTAGATATTCCCCTCTCAAAGTAAGTATAGCCTTGCAAGTATCAGTTGCGTTGCTTCGATTTTCACCATGAATACAGCAGAAAAGGGTCTGGACTTTGCCAGCCGTTTTCCCTGGCGGCCTCCAACCGCTGACCTTGTTTCTCGAAGGTTGTGGAGCTCTCTGGGTGAACTTTTGCGGGGGTGCAATGTTCAGGACTTCAGAATGGGGATGCTTTTGCCCCCTTCTCCTATCTTGCTGAACTTCGAAGACTGGTTCCTGCGGCTGTGCCGAAGTTTTTACTTCCTGCAGTATGGACGGAGTAGCTGCAGTTCTCCGAAGCCAACCTTCTTCCGACCTCGCATATTCTTCAAAGTATGACATCAACTGAGAAACAGAAGATATGCTTTTCCGGTGAAGCTTATCAAGGACGCCTTGATGAATGACACCTTCCCGAGCTGCGTCAACTACCGAAGATGTAGTCAACCCTCGGATCTGCGACTTCGTATGAGCGAAGCGCATTGAAATATTGCCTCAATGTCTCTCCAGGGAGTTGCTTCACCTGGAACAGACTTCCCGTCGACATTGGAGGCACAAAGGTGCCTTGAAAATTGCTTACGAACTTCTTCTTCAGCTGCCCCCATGAATTAATTGATCCTGGCTTCAAAGACCAGAACCACCTTAATGCCACTCCTTGAAGAGCTAAAGGGAAGCATTTTCCCATGGTGTCTCGAACTCCTCCACTAGCTTCAATTGCTAGGGCATAAGAACGGACAAATTCTCCAGGGTCCTCATCTCCGGCATACTTGCAAAGCTTCGAAGTCTTAAACTTCGGATCGAAGCGAACCTTTTGTAGTTCAGGATGCAGCGGAGATTCAGTATCAAAGGAGGCGTTCTCTGGGGCTTCGGGATAGATGGGTTCGTCGTCTTCAGGCACTTCAGGAATAACCGGGATGGCTTGAGAGCGAAGCCTATTTGCAGCTTCTTGCCGCCATCTCGCTACTTCGGCTTGGAGACTGGCCATTTGAGCGGCCATATCACCAAGATTGTCTTCATCTCCTCCGGAAGGATCTTCCGGGTCTTGAGAACTGAGAGGATCAGTTTGGAGTGGAACTTGAGGTGGAAGAGGAACTCCGGGTGGTCGAAGTATAGATGGAGTTGGTGGAGGAACTCCGTATGCTCTAGGAATGGGAACTCCTTCCGGAGTTTGAGGTGGAGAAAACGTCGAAGGTCCTCCGACCTCAACAGTGTCAGAAGGTGCCTCTCCGGAGGTCCGAGGGGACCTCCGAACGGGGTTACGAGTTGCGCTCCGCTTAGGAGGCATGATGTAAGAAGTTGGTAGAGAACGAAATTTCTTGGACTAAGTTCCCCACGGACGGCGCCAACTGTTGGCGTAAAAGATTACGCTAACAGGTTTCTGAGGATTAGAAACTAACAAACGAAGTGTTTGCGAAGTGAACTGTTCTAAGCCTCCGAAAGGATAATAACTTAGAATAGTTCGAAAGTGTGTATTGAATAACTTGTATTCGGTCCCTATTACAGGGTGAAACGGGGGGTATTTATAGGCCCAAACATTAAGGAAAAGACCCTTTTACCCCTCTGTTACAACCTACATAGTGGAAACTATTCGGCACCCTTAATAGGGCTAAAATGGTAAAAGACTAATCTAATGAAAAAGAAGATAAGTCTTCCATCTTAGCTGGCAGAAAAGATCTCAAAAGAGTCTATATTCGAAGATATACTCCGAACTAAGGTCCATCTTCATACTTCGAGCTTGACTCAAGGCACCTCCGAAGATGCATGTCCTAAACCTTCGAATCCATTATCTGCCTTTGTGTTGTTACTGCAATAACCCTGAGGATGGAATATTTTCCCTCAACAATGAACAATGTCTTCATGGAGTTCTTGGACAAGTTTATTGTGGTGTTCATAGACAATATACTCGTCTACTCCCAGACCAAGGAAGAGCATGAAGCCCATCTCCGTCTAACCTTGGGAAAGTTACAGGAGCATTAGTTGTATGCCAAGTATAGCAAGTGTGAATTCTGGTCGTCCGAGGTAAAGTTCCTAGGGCATGTCATATCTGACAGAGGAATAGTCGTGGACCCAACCACCATGGAAGCTGTAACAAACTAGTTATAGCCTAAGAATGTATCGGAGATCCGGAGTTTCCTAGGATTGGCTGGATACTACCGGCGATTCATCGAAAATTTTTCCAAGATCACCAAGCCCATGACCAGATTGTTACAGAAGGAAGAAAAGTTCAAATGGACTCCAGCCTGTGAGGACAACTTCCAGAACCTCAAGAAGAGACTCACATCAGCCATAGTGTTGACACTGCTGGACATCCGGAAAGACTTCCATGTCTATTGCGATGCCTCTCGCCTGGGACTAGGGTGTGTTCTAATGCAAGATGGGAAATTAGTATCATATGCCTCTCGGCAATTGAGACTGTTGGACCGGAAAAAGCGACCAGAGGGGGGTGAATGGGAGCTTTTAAAATTTCAGACTAAAAATAGCGTTCTGTTTTAATTCTGTCTTCTGCGGAACAGGCTTCGAACACACCCTTCGAAGTTCTGGTTTTGAGGTATTTCACAGCTCCGAATACAGGCTTCACAAGGAGTAAAAGTTCGAAGCCAAGAAGACTTCGCTCCACCGACAAACCCAAAAATTCAACTTCTGCTAAGTTAGCGCAGCCTTCGCACACAGGGTGCCTTCGTGCAGGCTTCGCACTTGCAAGAGCGGACTTCCCCCTGAGGACTTCGATCAACTTTGCTAAGTCAGTGCAAGCTCCACACACTGGGTGCTCCGAGCAGGCTTCGCACTTCACGCTTCGCAAGAGCAGACTTCCCTCTGCGGGCTTCGACCAAATACTCAGCGACAACAACTGGTGCTGGGCTTCGTACTTCGAAGGTCTAAATGCACACTAAACAGACTTCGTTGAGGACTTCGACAAGGAAAGAAAAATGGGCTTCGATCTAAGTCAAACAGTGCTTCGCTAGTAATCAGAGAGGTCTAGCCTCCATCTTACACAGAGCGAACAAACACTGAAACACACACTTCGCTCGAACACACTTTGCTCGAACAGGCTTCTCACACACCTCTCCAGAAAAGCTCACAAGAAAATGGAGTACAGAGAAACCGAAGCATGCAGAGAAGTATGCATACAAGCTCAAGCAGTAAATGAACATAGAGTCAAAGCTTCAATGCTTGAACATGGAACACAAAATGGACTCACAAGATGAATACAGAGAGTGTGGTGGCTAGCACAGGAGTTCTACAATGAATGCTCAAAGTGTTGATGTGACCTAGCTAGCCTCCACTATTTATAGTCACTATTCAGCCCTATGAATAGACTACTTTACCCCTAGGGTTTACATTATTTTTGTCTCATCAGAACAGGGGGGTATAGTTGTAGGACCGAAAGTAGCGACCAGAGGGGGGGTGAATGGGCGCCTTAAAAATTCTTTCGAATCAATGGCCTGCTCCCAACACCCAACACTCCTCAAAAGACTAAGCAGCAAAATATGAATGGATTTCCTATGTCTAAAAGTATCTAGCCTAGAAACAACAGGTGTCAAAATCAGAGAAACACCAAAGCAGTGCTAATAGGTAGATAAACAGAATATTCAATACATGGCAAGTTAAACTTCTCAATGGATGATCTAAGTGTATATAATGTGAGATGAGAAGTTACTGTTCAAAATTGTCTCCTGTTCGAAACTTGGCGAAGCCTGCTTCGCTGGTCGAAGCCTGCTTCGGAGTTGCTTGTCGAAGTCTAGCGAAGGTTGCTGTTGACGTGCCGAAGGTTTGTTTGGTCTAGCCTAGTTCGAGTGTGGCAAAGAGCGAAGTATGCTTCGAAGCGAAGTATGAGAGTATCGAAGCTTGCTTCGAACAGAGTACTTCGAAGCCTAGACTTAGATCAGAAAGGTTCGAACAAGCTCACAGAAAATCAACCTCCAAAAGAGAAACGAAGCCAAACACACAGCAGCAAGATCAACTTCGGAGCCAACAAGGTTACCTTCGAAGCTAGCAGTATCGAGGTATGATCTTCGAACCACAGACTAGCTTCGAATCGAAGTATGATGATGTTGACACACAAGAAGTCGAAGCCTACAACCACACTTCGAGAAAACAAACTCCGAACTTACACACTGAGACCTTCGGAACAGACAGCTGCACAATCCGAGCGAAGTCTATCAGAGAGACATGCTCTGAAGCCAACTTCGAAGCCTGCCAAAGTATTTACTTCGAAGAACTCAAGTCGGAGTACACCTTCGCAAAGACGGTTGAAGTATGACAAGCTAATAAACACTAAGCACAAAACATACTTCGAAGCTAGGATCACAGTACACAAAACAAGGTCTAAGTTTAAGCGAAGCCTTTGAAGATATCAAATCGGGCCTACCTCACGAAGCTGAGGGACTTCGAACAAAGAGGGGACTTCGCCAGAAAACAGCCAGAAAAGGTACTTAGCCTTGTCTACTCGATTAAAAAGTAACTCAGTAAAAAGCAATGCTAGAGTACTGTTGATGCAGGGAGTAGGTACTAGTTGTAGCAGCAAGAACTAGTACTCACATGAAGAACAGAATGGGGCAAACTGAGAAGCTTCGATTCGGGAATAAAATCACTGCATTCAACCCAAAAACAGTTGGGTTTTCAACTAAATGCCACACACAAACAATAGGAAGAAACACATCCAGATCAGAGAAGAAATCAAGATGAACTCACAGCACACTTCCTGGCGGCGCACGCATGAACAGGAGAGCAAGAGAGAGAATGCAGGGAACATAATGACCCAATAGAATAGAAAATGATTTAAGCAAAAGGGTAGCACAACCCTAGGGATTGGGGCCCTATTTATAGGCTGCCCAACACTTAGGAATATACCACCAGCCCCTTAGGGTTTTTTACAGACGCAAAAATAATGGAAAAGACCAAACTGCCCTTAGGAATTTTTACAGACTCGACTGACTGACTGTGGGCCTAGAGATACAGATGACTTATCCGGAAGCTAAGCTTTCATAGCGACTATGGCTTCTCTTCTGGATAGTCCGATATAGGATCAACGGTTGTCAGTTTTGCGTTGAAACTGACAAAGTCTCCACCGACTTTGCACCAGGTACCCGGATTGGGCCAGCCTGATTCCGTAGCTCTCTCAGCCCTGCAATCACTCACCGCCCGTGTACCTGAGTCAATCCTGGTCAACAGCCCAGTGGGTCTTCTGCTGCTACTGGCCCATGTACCCGGATTGGGCCAGCCCGACTTCGCAGCTCTCTCAGCCCGACCGTCGCTCGCTGCCCGTGTACCTGAGTCACACGCGGCCCATGAAACAGCAGATCTTCTCTTCATCTTCTATCCTCTTTGACTATCGTTGACAATGACTCATCACATCTGGAGCCATGAGGCCCACGCTATTCAGCATGGCTGCCTCAATCTCCCCCTTGATGAGTGCATTGTCAACAGTTCATTTCTTCAGCTCTTCAGTATCTGCAAACAACTGTGGAAACACGAAAACAAAGCACAAGAAAAACAAAGAAGAAGAAAATAAAGTAAAAGTTTAACCCTAATGACCCAAAAGTCGAACAAAAGCAAGGAGCGGTCATTATGGTTAACCAAAGGTAAAAGCTCAAAACGAGTGCAATCGCAGAACAACATGGAAATCAACAGAGTAAGAACAAGCGAGACAAAAACTCCCCCTTAAACTCTGATCCCAAAATTCTCCCCCTTGTTGACAAGTGAACTCATCAAGCACTCGAAAGAGACACAGACTCCCCCTGAAATGCATCTCCCCCTCAAAATATGCAATGAATGCAACTGGGGTGCATGAGGAGTGAATAAAGCATGCTTCTCAGATATGATTGACTGCAAGTACAAAAATCTAACAAGTATAGCGAAAGACATATTGTTTGAAACTCATGACATGATCAGTGCAATATATGATATCTAAAGAAAGTCATTAGCACGTATTTTTAATTTTGGCAAACAAAAGCATCACCACATTTTCCAGTTAACAAGCAAAGTAAAGCATGAGATGCAAAAGCTAACTGATATCTACCAAGATAAGCATTGTCCAAAACAAAGTGCTTCAGCAAACTTGTTATCATTTCAATTTTCAGGCTTTTTCTTTTCTCTTTTTCATTTATGCCAGGGGTTATTTGCATGTCAAACCTTATGCTGACCGACCAAGTCAAGCCTAGGCCAGATCTAGACCATCAGAAGCTTAAGACCTTGGTCTTGGCATACACTACATTGTCCTAGTTCATACCAAAGTGCTATGATACGTAGTCCAGAACAATGCAATATGACAAAACAAACTGTAACACCCCAGAAATTAAAAAGGATTAAAATAAAAGAAAAATATTATTTAAATCATTTCTGGATTATTATTAAAGGAAAAATCACAAAAGAACCCAAATAAAGCCAAACAGGGAGAAATACTTAAAATCTGGACTTGAAAATTTTATGAGATAAACTAGAGATCAAGATATAATTTTAGGAATTTTTACAAATTTTTATCAACAGTGATTCAACCCCTAATCAAATATTCGATTTTCTGGAATTAAATTTAATCAGAAAACCATTTTTAATCTTATTGGGCCGAAACCCTGAAACTCCCTCCAAAGGCCTTCTGGCCCAGCCCATCACCGCCCTCTCACTGACGAGCGGGACCCGCCTGTCGGCGCTCGCCTCCCCTCTCTCCTCCCGCTCGCGCCCCTGCCTGGCCCCACGCGTCAGCCTCTTTGCGCCCTCTGACCGCTCGGCCCCGCCTGTCGGCCATTTCCTTTCCCGTTCGCTCACTGACAGGTGGAGCCCACCTGTCTGATCCATCTTCTCCGATGGAATCCCTCTCTCCCCTTCCTTCCCCGGCGATCACCTCCCAAATTCTTGCCGCCGGCCGCCCGCTTTCACTCGGATTCGTCTCGGATCCCCTTCCCCGACCGCCCCCGACCTCCTTCCATCAAAACTCGACGCGTCTTTTCGCTTATGGAAGCCAATCCGAGGTAAAAGGGAACCTCGCCGGAGTTAGGAAATAAACCCTCGGGTTCCCCGGCGTGGCTTGCCATCTATACACCAGTGACCCCCTATTTATACCCCTGTGGTCGCCGCCCTCTACCCACACCGTAGCAGCCCGAGCCCAAACGCACCAGAGCACCCCGGCAACATTTTTTCGAGGTTCTCCCCTGCTCCATCTCCGGCGAGCCATCGCCGTCGATCCCGGCCTCCACCGCCCTAGCCGTCGCCACCGTTGTGATCACCAGAGCCCACCTGCCCACCCGTTGGTCTTGGAACCCGCCGGATCATCGTCGCCGTCGAGCTCCCGAACGACCTCCGTCGTCTACGCTCGTCGCCGGTCACCTCCAAGCCCCATCGTCGCCACCGAAGGTATCATCGTAACCCCCTTACTCCCCGCGTTCCATTTTTAGCCCTAGCTAGGCCCCTAGGCCCTCGCCGTCGCCGCCGTGGCCGCACCCGAGCCCGCCGTCGCCAGAGACGAAGGGTGCAAGGCCCCCTTACGAGCGTGCCGTGCCGGATTTGATCCTGGCCGCACGATCGCGCACGAAGGGCACAGATTAAAACCCTTCGGGATTTAATCTCACCCGTAGATCTGGTCAAAGGGGTACGGGGCGATCGCAGTCGTCGATCGTTACTTGAACCCCAGGATCGATCTCGTGCGTCCACGCGTACCCCTTCGCTACGATTTAATCTCAGCCGTCCATTTCCACTTAACCCACCCGCCTCGCATCTGACCGCTGGATCCAGATCCAACGGCCCAGATCGCTCGGGTCCAGGCACATAGTCACGGGTTCACGGTGAACCTGGTTCACCGTGGACCAGGGACTGTTTTTAGTTTAAATAAAATCCAGAGAATTGATTTAAACTTTGAAAATTCATATCTTGCTCATTTTTACTCCAAATTTCACCATTCAAATTTTGTTAAATCCAGAATAATATTCTCTACACATTAATGCAATAAAAACAGTATGTTACTGTTACCCAAAATATTCTTAATAAATAAATGAATAAAAACCCCTTAGGGTTAAGATTAATAAGATAGAAAATAAATTAGGAAAAATTCCAAAAAGTTAAACTTTACTGTTTTATACAAAACTACAGATAGATTAAAATGTTACTTCACATAAACACACCCACAAATATGTATGATTATGTTTGGTGATGTTTTATTAAATGTGATGTATTGTTTATTTTTCCGTACTGAGAAGACTACGAGTTCGTCGAGGAGCAGGAGTTCTACCCCGAGGTTCCTCCATCCCCCTTTGCTGATCAAGGCAAGTCATCGACCATCTCTGTGGAAACAGTTGATCATAATTGAGCCCATGTTTTAATAACTTATCGCTATAACTCATAGGTTAATATTGCATTAGTCAAATACTCAAGCCTTACACTTATATTTATTAGATCCCCGTCCTTGTGTGCAAACCCAAGCCATGCTTATTGAGCCTTAACTCCTTGTCACTCTACTATAAAATATTAGCTAGTGCCCAATGTACCGGCACAACTGCTATAGGTTAAAAAGAACGAGTCATAGATGGCTGGATTCTGTATATGAATTTCCCTGTTATTCTCGTCTCTGGACTCTGTTGGAGTTGGCTAGGTTATAAGTATGGTGGGTTTCGGGTGCAAGCTCGGGCACTGGTTTGTCGCACCAGGGGCACTATAAGGACCGGTCTGCGGGATCTGTTGCAAAGCACTTCCGTACCAACCACAAGTCTAATGGGTAAGTCCTAACTGGAAGTATGGAATACTCCGGCTTGATGCACCATAGAGGAGGGGGCAAGGGGCTAGCCTGCGGGCGACTTGTACCGATGAGGCTCAAGGGGGGGTATGGTGGGGCTCCGATGCGTCGGGACACCATATGAAACCCATAAGAGGGTGCTATTGAGTCAGGGAGGACTATATGGAAGGTTTTGGCATGAGTTCCCGTGTGATGGGTCATCTCGTTACACTTCGGTGTAGGTGATGAGTGCGTGCCTTGTGGGTATAGTGGTACATCTCTGATCAGAGTAAATTAATCTTTTCGAAAAGCCGAGCCCACGGTCAAGGGCGGGTTGTGTGACTACTCGCAGTTAGTTTACAATTGTTTGAATGTTCAAGTTATTCATGGCACGTAAGGACTATTGAGCGAGGTGGGGCTGACTGTACCCCTCGAGTTAGAAGATGATGATACACATGCACATGTTTATTTTTCCGTACTAATAAATTGCTCACATTTAAAGCTTTACAATTATGCTGCTTCCGCAAAATTAGCCACTATCCCCCTTGTTATTATCTTCCATTATATTTGCATTCGATGGCTTGCTGAGTACATCTGTACTCACCCCGTTGACTTACAACATCAGAACCAGTCTACTACGAGGAGGATGAAGGTCTGGAGTAGCGACCCAGTCAAGGCGAGACTGGAAGGAGGCGTTCATCTAGGACCCTTATTTTATTAGTTTCTCTTCACCTTTATTCACTTTTGTATTAATGCGGTCTACGAACCGTGAATGATTGTCCGTATTGTACGTGGTCGCATGATGAACGTCTTGTTTTATTGATTTTCTATGGAATTTCAATAAAGTCCTGATTTATTAAATCGGGGCGCGACAAGATGGTATCAGAGCCGACTTGACTGTAGGAAGCCAAACAGACCCGACCCTAGGACTTATACTTACTATATTTTCTTACAAACACTGCTTATCCTCTCATCTCCCGAGGTTTTCACAAAATTTTCTCTCTTTTGTAGATGCCGGTTCACACCATGAGCGGGACTCTTCGTGACGAGGCCGGATTCATTCGCGAGCTGCGCATGCTTGTCAGCTTCCTTGGATTCGAGCATGAGCCGATGTACCATGGAGTCTTCCCTGAAGAGGAAGAGAGCTTCTGCGAGGTCACCGTCGTCGTCCAGCCCTCCCCTCAGACAGCTCACACCTATCACGGAGGAGGACCTACCTTCCTGGTTGCCAGCCAGCGCACCGCTCTCCAGGCACTCACGGAGCTCCGGATGATCTACGACAGCGAGCTCTACGACACGGACTTTCGCTTCGTGCCTCTTCGCACCCCAGGGAGTCCCCACAGTGTCTTCGTCAGCACACTCTCCCAGCGCCATTCTGCGATAGGTCATACCATGCGCTTATTGGAGGCCATGGATGATCTTCATTACGAGGCGCTGCAGGACGCCAATGGACAACGCGACACCATCAGCTTCTACCGACACTCTTCCGAGGATCTGAACCGCGAGAACGGAGAGCTTCGTCGCCGCATCCAGCAAGGACACCGCTTGGCTGCCGAGGCAGAGGAGTTGCGGCGTCAAAATGAGCTCCTTTGACAACGTGTCGCCACCAACCCACATCTCCGCTACCAGATCGAGGAATTGAAGAAGGACATAGAGGAGATCGCGCCTCTTCCGCCTCGCAGGAAGAAACCCCTTCGGATCCCCACTGTGAGGCCCAAGAGGATCTCCCGCAACGCACCACCCGCCGGACCGTCCAGCTCCTCGACCCCGACCATCTCCCACGAGCCCGAGATCGAGCCGTCCCCCGAGCTGCCATAGACGTAGTTTTACGATTGATTGTTATTTTTATTATTGCTTGCTTGTATTAGCATTCATGTCAAAACATAAGGCATGAATGAAAAAAATAAATAAATGTAACCGCAAGAACGGTACCCTTTTGAAATAAAATATAAAGAAGTTCACTAAAATAAATATGTATACTCTGAAAACTCCAGGATGACCAACACTCAGGGTTCAGACGCTCCTCAGAACGGAGGAGACAGTGGAAACCTGCCACAATGGGGAGCCACCGGGCAAAGGCAAGCCCCGGTCGCCAATCACCCCACTCTAGCTGAGATGATGGCCACCCAGAATCAGCTGGTCTCAGCCCTTTTGCACCAGATGCAGCAGCAGCAGCAGCAGATGCAAGAGCAGCAGGCGCATCTTTTCCGCCTCCACCAACAGCCCGAGCTGCCCCGTCCTGCCACACCAGCTCCCGCTCCCGCGTCGCAGCTCTCGGAGTTTCTCCGAGTCCACCCACCGACCTTCTCAAGCACCACCAACCCCATGGAGGCTGGGGATTGGTTGCGAGCTATCGAGAAGAAGCTCGACCTCCTGACCTGCACCGAGCAGGAGAGGGTGGCCTTCGCCACCCACCAGCTTCATGGTCCCGCCGCAGAATGGTGGGACAATCACCGCGAGACTCTGCCCGAGGGCCACGCCCACACTTGGGCAGAGTTCTCAGCTGCTTTCCGTGCCGCTCACATCCCCGACGGCATTATAGCTCAGAAGCAACAGGAGTTTAGGGACCTGCAGCAGGGGAGCAGGTCCGTAACAGAATACTTGCACGAGTTCAACTGACTGGCCAGGTACGCACCTGAGGAGGTCCGTACGGATGCGGCCAGATAGGCCAAGTTCCTTAGGGGACTGAAGGACGAGTTGTCCCTACAACTCATCTCCGGAGATTTCGCCAACTTCCAAAAGTTGGTGAACAAAGCCATCATGCAGGAGACCCAGCAAAACAAGGTCGATCTGAAGAAGAAGCGAATGATTGCCTTCAGGCAAAACCAGGGCATGGCCCAGAGACCCCGTTTTGCTCCACCTCCACCAGCACAACAGTACCACCCCCGCCCAGTGTATCGTCCGGCGCCACCAGCCGCTAATGCCGGAGCCAGCCAACCTCGTCCCGCTCCCGCCGCACCAATCGTCCCAGTTGCCCCGGCCAAGAAGCCGGAGGTTTTGAGAGATAGGCATGGCAAGCCTGTGGTATGCTTCAACTGCCGCCAGGAGGGACACTACTCCCATCAGTGCCCTCATCCCAAGCGTGCTCAAGGCATCGCCTCCAACCCCGCCGTCCGCGCCAAGGTGAACCACGTCACCGCCGAGGAAGCCCAGGCCGCACCAGAGATTGTCATGGGTAAGTTTATGGTTCATTCATCGCTTGTAGTGGTATTATTTGACACCGGAGCTACCCACTCCTTTATATCAACTGCTTTTGTGGAAAATAAAGCCCTGGACATAAGTGAACTACCCAGGCCAGTATTGATAGCTACCCCGGGCAAGCAAACCCTCGCTTGTTCCTTTAGTCCAAGGGTATGGGTAGATATCCAAGGCACGATATTTTGGGCCGACCCCATTCTAATAGAATGTCAAGGTTTGGATCTCATTCTAGGGATGGATTGGCTAAATAAACATCAAGGAGTGATAGAATGTGCCCAGAGAAAAGTGACTGTGACTGATGAGGAAGGGACTATAGTCACATTCCAGATGCCCAGCATGAAGGCCGGAAGGTCAAGACTACATCAGATTATCTTGGAAGAGATACCAGTAGCCAGTGAGTACCTGGACGTATTCCCAGAGGATCTACCAGGGATGCCACCTAAGAGAGACATCGAGTTCAGGATTGACTTGGTGCCCGGAACCACCCCTATCTACAAGCGACCATACCGGATGGCCGCCAATGAGTAAGCTGAGATGAAGCAGCAGTTGGAGGATATCGAGAAGAAAGGCTACATCAGACCCAGCACATCGCCATGGGGTGCTCCCGTCATCTTCGTCGAGAAGAAAGAAGACAAGGTAAAGCGTATGTGTGTGGATTATCGCGCTTTGAATGAGGTAACAATCAAGAATAAGTACCCGTTGCCTCGGATCGATGATCTCTTCGACCAGCTCAAAGGAGCTATAGTATTCTCAAAGATCGACTTGCGTTCTGGTTATCATCAGTTAAGGATCCGAGAAGAAGACATACCCAAGACTGCCTTCACCACCCGTTATGGATTATATGAGTGCACAGTTATGTCCTTTGGATTGACCAACGCCCCTGCATTCTTCATGAATATGATGAATAAAGTGTTCATGGAGTATTTGGACAAGTTCATCGTGGTCTTCATAGACGACATCCTCATTTATTCCAAGGACCAGAAAGAGCACGAGACTCACCTCCGGTTAACCTTAGGAAAGTTAAGGGAACACCAATTGTATGCCAAGTACAGCAAATGCAAGTTTTGGACGGCAGAAGTAAAGTTCCTTGGACACATCATCTCTGCGCAAGGAATCGCAGTGGACCCTGCCACAGTAGAAGCAGTTACGGATTGGCTGCCACCCACGAACGTATCTGAGATACGAAGTTTTCTGGGATTGGCCGGATATTATCGAAGATTCATCGAGAATTTTTCTAAGATAGCCAAACCAATGACCAAGTTGTTGCAGAAAGGAGAGAAGTTTGAATGGACTCCTGAATGCGAGGAAAGTTTCCGCACTCTCAAGACCCGTTTGGTGTCTGCACCCATACTGACCCTACCGGATATCCGCAAAGACTTCCATGTCTATTGCGACGCATCTCGCCAAGGATTGGGATGTGTTCTTATGCAAGATGGAAAAGTTATCTCTTATGCCTCCCGTCAGTTGAGACCTCATGAGTTGAATTATCCGACCCATGATTTGGAATTAGCCGCCGTAGTGCACGCCCTTAAGATTTGGAGGCACTATTTGGTTGGTAATCGCTGTGAGATCTTTACGGATCACAAGAGCTTGAAGTATATCTTCACACAGCCAGACCTGAACTTGAGGCAAAGACGATGGTTGGAACTAATTAAGGACTATGACTTAGGTATTCACTACCACCCCGGAAAAGCAAATGTGGTAGCTGATGCCTTAAGTCGCAAAGGATATTGCACAGCCATGATGATTCAAGAACACGCACCCTTGTTATGTAGGGAGATGGAAAAGTTGAATCTTGGATTGACCACCGGAGCATATCTAGCCACCTTGGAAACCCAGCCTATTCTATTTGAGCAGATCCGTGAAGCTCAGTTGGAGGACCCGGATATAGCTGCCATTAAGAAGAACATGAGACAAGGAAAAGCCCCCGGATTTTCAGAGGACGAGAATGGCACCATATGGTTTGGAACCCGGATATGTGTACCGGATAAACCTTAGATAAAGACCCTTATCCTGAGGGAAGCCCATGAGACATTGTACTCCATTCATCCCGGCAGTACCAAGATGTACCAGGATCTGAAAGAACGTTATTGGTGGGTCAGCATGAAAGAGGAGATTGCCCAGTTTGTCGCCGAGTGTGACACCTGCAGAAGAGTAAAAGCTGAACACCAGAGACCTGCAGGATTGTTACAGCCACTTAAAGTGCCTGAATGGAAGTGGGAAGAGATCGTATGGATTTCATCACCTGGACTACCTAAGACCCAACTTGGGTATGATTCTATTTGGGTGATCATCGATCGGCTTACGAAAGTAGCTCATTTCATAGCCGTCAAGACGACCTTCAGTGGCCCTAAGCTTGCAGAGCTATATATGGCCCGGATAGTATGTCTCCATGGAGTGCCCAAGAAGATAGTGTCTGACCGAGGAAGTCAGTTTACCTCTCAGTTTCTGGAAGAACCTTCAAGAGGAGATGGGCACGAGATTGAATTTCAGTACTGCCTACCATCCTCAGACAGATGGACAAACAGAAAGGGTAAATCAGATACTGGAGGATATGCTTCGAGCATGTGTTTTGGATTTTGGAGCCACTTGGGATAAGAGCTTGCCGTACGCTGAATTTTCATACAACAACAGCTATCAAGCCAGCCTTCAGATGTCTCCTTTTGAAGCCCTATATGGACGAAAGTGCAGAACGCCACTACTTTGGGACCAAACCGGTGAATCCCAAGTATTCGGAACAGACATTCTTCGTGAAGCTGAAGAGAAGGTACGGATCATCAGAGACCGGCTCAAGACAGCCCAATCTCGACAGAAGAGCTACGCAGACAATCGTCGCCGAGACCTAGCCTTTGAAGAAGGAGATCATGTCTACCTACGAGTTACGCCTCTCCGTGGTACTCAACGGTTTAATATGAGAGGAAAGTTGGCCCCTCGATATATTGGACCATTTCCCATTATTCGACGCCAAGGCGAAGTTGCATATCAGTTGGAGTTACCACCCTCATTGGCTGGGGTACATGACGTATTTCACGTATCCCAACTCAAGAAGTGTTTGCGCGTACCCACGGAGCAAGTGGATCTTCAGCAGTTGGATGTCCAAGAGGATTTGACCTATGTGGAAAAGCCGGTCAAGATATTGGAAGTCAAAGAAAGGACCACCAGGAGTCGAGTCATCCATTTCTGCAAAGTGCAGTGGAGCAATCATCCTGTAGAAGAAGCTACATGGGAAAAAGAAGATGAACTCAAGGCACAGCATCCTGAGCTATTCGAGGATTGATCCGAATCTCGAGGATGAGATTCTTTGTAAGGGGGATAGGATTGTAACACCCCAGAAATTAAAAAGGATTAAAATAAAAGAAAAATATTATTTAAATCATTTCTGGATTTATTATTAAAGGAAAAATCACAAAAGAACCCAAATAAAGCCAAACAGGGAGAAATACTTAAAATCTGGACTTGAAAATTTTATGAGATAAACTAGAGATCAAGATATAATTTTAGGAATTTTTACAAATTTTTATCAACAGTGATTCAACCCCTAATCAAATATTCGATTTTCTGGAATTAAATTTAATTAGAAAACCATTTTTAATCTTATTGGGCCGAAACCCTGAAACTCCCTCCAAAGGCCTTTTGGCCCAGCCCATCACCGCCCTCTCACTGACGAGCGGGACCCGCCTATCGGCGCTCGCCTCCCCTCTCTCCTCCCGCTCGCGCCCCGCCTGGCCCCACGCGTCAGCCTGTTTGCGCCCTCTGACCGCTCGGCCCCGCCTGTCGGCCCTTTCCTTTCCCGTTCGCTCACTGACAGGTGGAGCCCACCTGTCAGATCCATCTTCTCCGATGGAATCCCTCTCTCCCCTTCCTTCCCCGGCGATCACCTTCCAAATTCTTGCCGCCGGCCGCCCGCTTTCACTCGGATTCGTCTCGGATCCCCTTCCCCTGACCGCCCCCGACCTCCTTCCATCAAAACTCGACGCGTCTTTTCGCTTATGGAAGCCAATCCGAGGTAAAAGGGAACCTCGCCGGAGTTAGGAAATAAACCCTCGGGTTCCCCGGCGTGGCTTGCCATCTATACACCAGTGACCCCCTATTTATACCCCTGTGGTCGCCGCCCTCTACCCACACCGTAGCAGCCCGAGCCCAAACGCACCAGAGCGCCCCGGCAACATTTTTTCGAGGTTCTCCCCTGCTCCATCTCCGGCGAGCCATCACCGTCGATCCCGGCCTCCACCGCCCTAGCCGTCGCCACCGTTGTGATCACCAGAGCCCACCTGCCCTCGGCCACCCCTCCGTTGGTCTTGGAACCCGCCGGATCATCGTCGCCGTCGAGCTCCCGAACGACCTCCGTCGTCTACGCTCGCCGCCGGTCACCTCCAAGCCCCATCGTCGCCACCGAAGGTATCATCGTAACCCCCTTACTCCCCGCGTTCCATTTTTAGCCCTAGCTAGGCCCCTAGGCCCTCGCCGTAGCCGCCGTGGCCGCACCCGAGCCCGCCGTCGCCGGAGACGAAGGGTGCAAGGCCCCCTTACGAGCGTGCCGTGCCGGATTTGATCCTGGCCGCACGATCGCGCACGAAGGGCACAGATTAAAACCCTTCGGGATTTAATCTCACCCGTAGATCTGGTCAAAGGGGTACGGGGCGATCGCAGCCGTCGATCGTTACTTGAACCCCATGATCGATCTCGTGCGTCCACGCGTACCCCTTCGGTACGATTTAATCTCAGCCGTCCATTTCCACTTAACCCACCCGCCTCGCATCTGACCGCTGGATCCAGATCCAACGGCCCAGATCGCTCGGGTCCACGCGCATAGTCACGGGTTCACGGTGAACCTGGTTCACCGTGGACCAGGGACTGTTTTTAGTTTAAATAAAATCCAGAAAATTGATTTAAACTTTGAAAATTCATATCTTGCTCATTTTACTCCAAATTTCACCATTCAAATTTTGTTAAATCCAGAATAATATTCTCTACACATTAATGCAATAAAAACAGTATGTTATTGTTACCCAAAATATTCTTAATAAATAAATGAATAAAAACCCCTTAGGGTTAAGATTAATAAGATAGAAAATAAATTAGGAAAAATTCCAAAAAGTTAAACTTTACTGTTTTATACAAAACTACAGAAGATTAAAATGTTACTTCACATAAACACACCCACAAATATGTATGATTATGTTTGGTGATGTTTTATTAAATGTGATGTATTGTTTATTTTTCCGTACTGAGAAGACTACGAGTTCGTCGAGGAGCAGGAGTTCTACCCCGAGGTTCCTCCATCCCCCTTTGCTGATCAAGGCAAGTCATCGACCATCTCTGTGGAAACAGTTGATCATAATTGAGCCCATGTTTTAAATAACTTATCGCTATAACTCATAGGTTAATATTGCATTAGTCAAATACTCAAGCCTTACACTTATATTTATTAGATCCCCGTCCTTGTGTGCAAACCCAAGCCATGCTTATTGAGCCTTAACTCCTTGTCACTCTACTATAAAATATTAGCTAGTGCCCAATGTACCGGCACAACTGCTATAGGTTAAAAAGAACGAGTCGTAGATGGCTGGATTCTGTATATGAATTTCCCTGTTATTCTCGTCTCTGGACTCTGTTGGAGTTGGCTAGGTTATAAGTATGGTGGGTTCCGGGTGCAAGCTCGGGCACTGGTTTGTCGCACCCAGGGCACTATAAGGACCGGTCTGCGGGATCTGTTGCAAAGCACTTCCGTACCAACCACAAGTCTAATGGGTAAGTCCTAACTGGAAGTATGGAATACTCCGGCTTGATGCACCATAGAGGAGGGGGCAAGGGGCTAGCCTGCGGGCGACTTGTACGGACGAGGCTCAAGGGGGGGTATGGTGGGGCTCTGATGCGTCGGGACACCATATGAAACCCATAAGAGGGTGCTATTGAGTCGGGGAGGACTATATGGAAGGTTTTGGCACGAGTTCCCGTGTGATGGGTCATCTCGTTACACTTCGGTGTAGGTGATGAGTGCGTGCCTTGTGGGTACAGTGGTACATCTCTGATCAGAGTAAATTAATCTTTTCGAAAAGCCGAGCCCACGGTCAAGGGCGGGTTGTGTGACTACTCGCAGTTAGTTTACAATTGTTTGAATGTTCAAGTTATTCATGGCACGTAAGGACTGTTGAGCGAGGTGGGGCTGACTGTACCCCTCGAGTTAGAAGATGATGATACACATGCACATGTTTATTTTTCCGTACTAATAAATTGCTCACATTTAAAGCTTTACAATTATGCTGCTTCCGCAAAATTAGCCACTATCCCTCTTGTTATTATCTTGCATTATATTTGCATTCGGTGGCTTGCTGAGTACATCTGTACTCACCCCGTTGACTTACAACATCAGAACCAGTCTACTACGAGGAGGATGAAGGTCTGGAGTAGCGACCCAGTCAAGGCGAGACTGGAAGGAGGCGTTCATCTAGGACCCTTATTTTATTAGTTTCTCTTCACCTTTATTCACTTTTGTATTAATGCGGTCTACGAACCGTGAATGATTGTCCGTATTGTACGTGGTCGCATGATGAACGTCTTGTTTTATTGATTTTCTATGGAATTTCAATAAAGTCCTGATTTATTAAATCGGGGCGCGACACAAACCCACCTAGATCTTTGCAAGTTATGCATAAAGAGGCATGGAATTTTCATTTTTCTTGATTTTTATAGCACATTTCCATGTTTTAAAGCAGAAGGATGTCCAAGTTGCATGTTTGCATCTAAGTCAGAAACTATCTACAAGGTATGTAACAGGTAGCAAAAACATCCAGCCTACACATGCTAGTTACCAGAAGCAATGGTGATCATTTTTTTAAAAAAATTTAAAGCATAAAAGCCATGCATATGACAGATATCAGACATATCAAGTGAACTGAACCAAAGTATGATCAATGACAAGTATTCAAAAGCATGTACCAGTTAGAATAAGTAAAGCAGTTCAATCATATAACAGAAGCAGCTCTAAAGTGTGATATGTGAATATGCAAGTTATGAACCCACACAAAAAGTCTCAAGAAAAGAGTAAAGAAAAAAGAAAATTGACGCAAAATATCCTAGAAAGGATACACAACACCCAAATCCCCTCGTAAACGCTCAAAGGTAGACTGATCTAGGGGTTTGGTGAAAATGTCAGCCAACTGATGATGGGTATCAACATGAACAAGGTCAATGACACCTTTCTCATATTGATCCCTCAGAAAGTGAAAACGCACATCAATGTTTTTGGTTTTTGAATGGAGACAAGGGTTTTTCCCTACACTAATCGCACTGGTGCTGTCACAAAACAATGGAACCCTTGTAGGAAAGAACAACCCACAATCTCGCAAAGTGGAAATCATCCAAACCAACTGTGAGCAGCAGCTAGCAGCAAGCTACATACTCAGCCTCAGTGGTCGAAAGAGCAACTCCAAATTGCTTTCGAGAAGACCAAGAGACAAGAGAAGAACCGAGAAACTGGCAAGTACCGGAGGTCGACTTGCGATCCAACCGACACCCACCAAAGTCGGCATCCAAAAAGCCAGATAAATCGAGAGATGATGAAGCTGAATAGAAAAGACCAAGATCAGGCGCATAAGTGAGATACCTGAAGATGCGCTTGACAGCCTGTCGATGAGACGTGCGTGGCGAAGACTGGAAACGCGCGCAAAGTCCCACGGCGAACTGAATGTCCGGTCTTGTCACCGTTAAGTATAATAGCGAACCAATCATCCCTCGAAACTCCCTCTCGTTGACCTTGACGCCGCTCTCATCCTTGTCCAGACCCCCAGATGTGCCCATCGGGGTCATCTGCGGCTTCAACTCCCCACCAAAGTCAAATTTCTTAAGCATGTCACGAGTGTACTTACCTTGGTGGATGAAGGTGCCGTCCTTGGTCTGCTTGATCTGGAGCCCTAAGAAATACTTGAGCTCACCCATGAGGCTCATCTCAAACTCACTGTGCATCTGTTTAGAAAACTTGGACACAAGATCATTAGTAGTACCGCCAAAAATAATATCATCCACGTAAATCTGAGCGACTAAAAAATCTGAAGCATCTCTGAGCAAGAAAAGAGTTTTATCCACCGAACCCATCACAAAGCCCTTCCCCAACAAAAATTGCTTCAACCGGTCATACCAAGCCCTGGGGGCTTGCTTCAACCTATATCAAGCCTTTTGCAGCTTAAAAACATGTCGAGGAAACTTAGGGTTCTCAAAACCGGGGGCTGCCTAACATAAACTTCCTCCTCTATGAACCCGTTCAAAAAAGCACTCTTGACGTCCATTTGAAAAAGCTTAAAACCCTTCGAAGCGGCAAAAGCTAAGAGAATGCGAATGGACTCAAGACGGGCAACAGGAGCGAAAGTTTCTTCAAAATCAATACCCTCTTTCTGGCAAAAACCCTGGGCAACTAATCGAGCTTTATTGCGCACCACAACCCCATCTTCACCTTGTTTGTTCTTGAACACCCACTTGGTGCCTATGGGGTTGCATCCTGGTGGCGGCTCAACTAGTGTCCAAACCCGATTACGGACAAAGTTCTCAAGCTCTTCTTGCATAGCATTAATCCAATTAGAATCAGAAAGAGCATGAGAAACATCTCTGGGCTCAAAAGATTCAACAAAAGCAGATTCGGAAAACACAGCAAGAGAGTTACCAGATGAACGCAAAGTTCTCTTAGTCAAATCACCGATGATGAGCTCTGAGGGGTGATCACGCTGAACTGCTCGGGTTCCCTGGTGATCTGAAGTCACCTCACCGGAGTCAGCAGCTGGCACCTCTGAACTCGACTGAGGGGGCTCGTCGAAGTGGAAGAAGTGATCAGAGGTCCGCCCTCATCCTCAGTCGAAGTCTCAAAAGGTGTGGGCTCTACCGGGGGTGCAGAAGGCCCACCCTCATTAGCAGCTGGAGTATCCTCAGCTTCCTCGAAGATGGACTCTCCGAGCTCATCATCCCTAGAAAGCTCAAAAGAAGGAGTTAAAGAAGGCAAGGACTCGTCAAATGAAACTTCGCAAGTCTCGACAAGCTGTTGGGAGTCGAGGTTCCAAACACGGAAGCCTCAAGAATGCAAAGCGTAACCAAGAAAAACACTGTCCCAGCAACGAGACTCAAACTTGTCCAAATGCCCTCCCTTCTTGAGCACAAAGCACTTGCAGCCAAATGCTCGCAAGTGGCTCACCTTGGGCTGTCTGCCAAACCACAACTCATATGAAGTATTACCTAAGTAAGCTCGAAGAAAAATGCGGTTGGCCAAATAGCAAGCCGTGTTCATAGCTTCGGCCCAAAAACACCTAGGAGTCCTATGCTGAACGAGCATCGTCCTGGCCATCTCGACTAGCGTGTGGTTCTTTCGTTCCATAACGTCGTTCTGTGGGGGAGTGTAAGGAGCAGAAAACTGATGTTCAAGACCCTGATCACTACAGAAGCTGACGAATTGAGAGTTCTTGAACTCAGAGCCGTTGTCGGAGAGAATTGCTCGCATTCGACCATTGTTCTCATTCTTCAGCTTCAAAATCAGGTCATGAACAAACTGAAATGTTTCATCCCTAGACTCCAAAAAGAAAACCCACGAGAATCGAGAAAAGTCGTCAACAATGACAAGCGCGTACCACTTCCCACCGACTGAACGTACCCGAGCTGGACCAACAGTGTCCAAATGTAAAAGCTCGCCCTGGATACGAAGTCATCACCTGAGTCACAGGTGAGTGAGAAGCGGCAACCATTTTCCCATGACGACAGGGATGACAAACTAGATCTTTCTCCATTTTAAGCTTGGGCAATCCTCGGATGAGATCCATAGATCTTAACCTGACTAGCAGATCAAAACTCAAATGACCTAACCTCCTATGTCACTTCCAGAGCTCAGAAGAAGATCCAGCTATCAAACAGCGAGAAGGGCCAAAAGAGCTAGAGAAGTCAATTCGAAAAACTTTACCAAATGATAAAATCTGGCAAATCAAAGACCCTCTAGAATCAAACACAGAAGAATTGCCCTTCTTAAAACGCACTTCCAAACCATCCTCAAGAAGTTGCGAAAAAGAAATCAAATTGAAGTTCAAATTTTTAACCAAAGCAACATTCTTCAAAGAGAAATGATCTGAAATGTGAATTGAGCCAATGCCACTTACTTTCCCTTGACCACTGTTCTCAAAAGTGATGTATTCTTTGGAGCTCGGGGGAGTGAGACTGGAGAACCATCTGCGATGTCCCGTCATGTGACGAGAACACCCTGAGTCCATGATCCAAACGTCCTCCAGTCCCCGATCCTGCACAATCAGTGGCTGTAAGTGGGAGCAAATGGTCCGGCACCAGGTTTAGCAAAAGAGCTAAACCAGTGTCGAGCCATCTGCTCAAAAGACGGAAAGCAGAAATCATAATGAGAGTCCGAACCAAAACGCGACTCAAAGCACGGTCCTCGGTTCTGCCTAAAGCCTCGGCCACGAGGTCCAAGACCATAGCCAACACGGCCTAGAGCTCTGCTGAAATGAACACCCCCAACTGGAGCACGGGCAAGAAAGTCATCTCCTCTACCACCACCTACATGACACGGCCTGGCCTCCAGCCTCTCCTTGCGTCGAGGAACACGCAGTCTACCACCCTGTTGGTAGAACTGCTCCTGACCACCACGAGCTTTCTCTGCTCTCTCAACTCGCTTCCTCCTGATGCAAAACTCCGCAAGATGCCCGTCTCTCTGACAGTACTCACAATGATAGGTGGGCTTCTTGGTATGTGGTTGAGGCTTGGGATTCTTGGGCTTAGTGGTGTTAGGTGTAGTCTTCTTGGGTTGAGAGGGTCCAGGAAGAGAGTCAAGAGAAGTGTGGAGGTGTTTGGGCTTTGGAATCCAGATGGGCTTCTTGGGTGGAGCTTTGGGCTGTTCATGGATCACTCCATCCTTGGGCTGACTAGCCAGGGATGACTCAGTGGAGTGAGTCTTGGGGTATCTCTGTTCAGGAGTCATTTTACTCCAATCCACTGCCCAGCTAATGGCACTCTCAATGTCAGCCTTGGTGTAGGTGTAACCTACCCCAAACCCATCCTGCCTCTTGAACTGCTGGATCATCATGCCGAGCTGTGGCTCTCTGGCACTGATCTAACTCAGGATAGAACGGAGGTAGAAGTTCTCATTCTGAGAATCAGCTAGCTCCTCTCTCAAGGAAGCTAGAACCTCCACCTGAGACAAGCAGGTCTCACACTCACTCTCTATTTGGATAGACTTTTCGGCTTTCAGCTTGAAAAACTCCATTCTAAGAGACAAACAGTTCTCACAGACAGTGGGTAGAACTAACAGTGTCTCAAGCTCTAGCCTAGTCTGTGCCAGCTGAGCTCTCACTCTCTCCAAATCCCCCAAATGCTCATCGCCCTTGGCTTTCAGCTCAGCTAAGACAGCTAGATGAGATGGGCAATCGGCACAGGGAATGACGACAGTGGCTTGAGCATCTTTCAGCTCCTACACAGCGCTTTCAAGTAAATCAATGATTTCGCGCTCATAAGATGATACCTTCTCGTTGTCGTCATCGTCGGAGTCATCGGAGGAGCTCTTTTCTTCCTTATCCCCAAGAGCCATTGAGCGGAAGCTCTTGCGGGATCTTCGGCGCTGATGTGGGCGGCTCTTCAGTCTGTCCCCGAAGGACATGAAGCAGAGGCCCGCCGGATCGTCCTTGTCCTTCCCCTTCCTGATGATGATCTCCTCATCGCTTGACCTCGATGAAGAGGAAGATGACGTGGACTGCTTGGAGTAGCTCTTCTCCATCTCGGCGAAGAAGGCCTTGTCGCGCTTCTTGTTCTCTCGCCGGTAGTCCTTCAGGGCCTTCTTGAAGAATCTGGTCTTCAGCTTGCCCTTGTTGAAGGAAGAGCTGTCGTGCTTGCCGGAGTCGTGGAAGCCACCATCGGTACCCTTCTTGTGACCATTGCGCTTGGGGCAGTCGGCAATGAAATTTCCTGAATCACCACACTCAAAGCACCAGGATTTCGTGCCATGCCTTTTGAACATCCTCTTGTCATAGACACGACACACCCGGTTGTTAAAAAGACACAGGTCATCATCTCCCAAGGACTCAAGCTGATCCTCAGTGATAGACATCAAAAAGAAACCAGCACAACTCACAGCAGAGGGATCAATAGAAGTTGTAGCAAGGGCCGGGGATTTTGATCCAGAACCAGTGAGATTTGATCTCAGCTGGATATCAACCTCAGTGGCCTTCAGCTTCCTAAACAACTCAGAAATGGTCAAGGTATCATAAGAAGTGCTCTCAACAATAGAGGATACCTTGATCTCCCAGATCTTTGGGTCCAAGGTATGGAGAACCTTGAGCGCCTGCTCGTGATCTGAGACTAACTGAGCACCCTCAGCCTTGTTGTCCCGAAGCTTGTTTATGATCGATTGAAAACGACCAAACAAAGCTTCAACAGATTCACCTGGCTTTTGTGTGAAGTTCTCGTACTCACGCCGGTAGGTCTGATAGAGTCGAGCCTTGACCTGGGCTATTCCCTCATGGTGTGCCTTGAGGGTAGCCCAGATCTCTCTCGCAGTGGAGAGATGGCTCACACGCTCAAACTCAGTGGGACCTAAACCAGAAAAGAGAATGTTCACAGCTTTACTATTGCTCAGATGCTGGGCGATGATACCAGGAGTACCATGCTCAGCAACTGGCAATATGACAAACATATCATGAACGCAAATGTCCCATATGTCTGAGCCTTGGCTCATAAGATAGGCTCGCATGCGAGTCTTCCAATAGTTATAGCCAAAGGCTTCCAGGGACAGGACCTTGCTAGGAGAAGTCATGATCACTACTGGGGTTTAGAACTGGTTAAGGTATGGAAAACCCTAACCTAGCTCTAATACCACTTGTAGGACCGAAAGTAGCGACCAGAGGGGGGTGAATGGGCGCCTTAAAAATTCTTTTGAATCAATGGCCTGCTCCCAACACCCAACACTCCTCAAAAGACTAAGCAGCAAAATATGAACAGATTGCCTATGTCTAAAAGTATCTAGCCTAGAAACAACAGGTGTCAAAATCAGAGAAACACCAAAGCAGTGCTAATAGGTAGATAAACAGAATATTCAAGACATGGTAGGTTAAACTTCTCAATGGATGATCTAAGTGTATATAATGTGAGATGAGAAGTTACTGTTCAAAATTGTCTCCTGTTCGATACTTGTAAAAGCCTCCTTCGCTGGTCGAAGCCTGCTTTGGAGTTTCTTGTCGAAGTCTAGCGAAGGTTGTCGTTGACGTGCCGAAGGTTTGTTTGGTCTAGCCTAGTTCGAGTGTGGCAAAGAGCGAATTATGCTTTGAAGCGAAGTATGAGAGTATCGAAGGTTGCTTCGAACAGAGTACTTCGAAGTCTAGACTTCGATCAGAAAGGTTCGAACAAGCTCACAGAAAATAAACCTCCGAAAGAGAAGCGAAGCCAAACACGCAGCAGCAAGATCAAATTCGAAGCCAACAAGGTTACCTTCGAAGCTAGCAGTATCAAGGTATGACCTTCGAACCACAGACTAGCTTTGAATCGAAGTATGCTGATGTTGACACACAAGAAGTCGAATCCTACAACCACACTTCGAGAAAACAAACTCCGAACTCACACACTGAGACCTTCGGAACAGACAGCTGCACACTCCGAGCGAAGTCTATCAGAGAGACATGCTCTGAAGACAACTTCGAAGCCTGCCGAAGTATTTACTTCGAAGAACTCAAGTCGGAGTACACCTTCGCAAAGACGGTCGAAGTATGACAAGCTAATCAACACTAAGCACAAAACATACTTCGAAGCTAGGATCACAGTACACAAAACAAGGTCTGAGTTTAAGCGAAGCCTTTGAAGATATCAAATCGGAGCCTACCTCACGAAGCTGAGGGACTTCGAACAAAGAGGGGACTTCGCCAGAAAACAGCCAGAAAAGGTACTTAGCCTTGTCTACTCGATTAAAAAGTAACTCAGTAAAAAGCAATGCTAGAGTACTGTTGATGCAGGGAGTAGGTACTAGTTGTAGCAGCGAGAACTAGTATTCACATGAAGAACAGAATGGGGCAAACTGAGAAGCTTCGATTCGGGAATAAAATCACTGCATTCAACCTAAAAACAGTTGGGTTTTCAACTAAATGCCACACACAAATAGTAGGAAGAAACACATCTAGATCAGAGAAGAAATCAAGATGAACTCACAACACACTTCCTGGCGACGCACGCATGAACAGGAGAGCAAGAGAGAGAATGCAGGGAACATAATGACCCAATAGAATAGAAAATGATTTAAGCAAAAGGGTAGCACAACCCTAGGGATTGGGGCCCTATTTATAGGCTGCCCAACACTTAGGAATATACCACCAGCCCCTTAGGGTTTTTTACAGACGCAAAAATAATGGGAAAGACCAAACTGCCCTTAGGAATTTTTACAGACTCGACTGACTGACTGTGGGCCTAGAGATACAGATGACTTATCCGGAAGCTAAGCTTTCATAGCGACTATGGCTTCTCTTCTGGATAGTCCGATATAGGATCAACGGTTGTCAGTTTTGCGTTGAAACTGACAAAGCCTCCACCGACTTTGCACCAGGTACCCGGATTGGGCCGGCCCGATTCCGCAGCTCTCTCAGCCCGGCAATCACTCACCGCCCGTGTACCTGAGTCAATCCTAGTAAACAGCCCAGTGGGTCTTCTGCTGCTACTGGCCCATGTACCCAGATTGGGCTAGCCCGACTTCGCAGCTCTCAGCCCGACCGTCGCTCGCTGCTCGTGTACCTGAGTCACACGTGGCCCATGAAACAGCAGATCTTCTCTTCATCTTCTGTCCTCTTTGACTATCGTTGACAATGACTCATCACATCTGGAGCCATGAGGCCCACGCTATTCAGCATGGCTCCTCAACAGTTGGTAGTCTACTTTATTTGGAGGCTTCTTTTGTCAGCTTCACAGAAGGGACAGCACCAGCTTTTGAAGAGCAGACGCTGTCAGCCTTTGCAGTCTTGGATTCTTCTGAAGCCCCCCTTCGCACGCGAGGGGTGCGGTAGCTTCGGTGAGAAGCTTTGAGCCTGGTGGCCTTCGCTTCACCGAAGTCAGCCTTCGATATAGTGACGGTTTTGAGCCGAAGCCGTCAAAGCCCTTGGGCCTTCGCACCAACACCTTCGGAGTGGACCACCACGGCTTCGCAGCTTCTCCTACTCGAACTCCGTCAGTCCGTGTACCGAAGACATGCAAGGCCAAAGTACCTCAAGTCAACCTCACTATGGAGCCATCCTCACTCCGGAGCCAACTTCGCTCCGAAGAGCGGAAGCCTGCTTCGCTCCGAAGCCTGCTTCACTCCGAAGAAGCCAGCTTCGCTCCGAAGCATGCTTTACTAAGAAGCAAGCTTCGCTCCGAAGCCTGCTTCACTCCGAAGCCCCACCTTCAGAGTACCACCCTTCGAAGTCCCTCCTTCGTCCAAGGCCTCCGCATGAAGCATTCCATGAGCACTTCGTCGTAGTGTCTCTCCCCGAGCACACTCCTCGACGATCCTCACCCGGACCATGCCTTCGATGCACCTCGACTTCTGAGACCTTCGTCGGGTATACCTTCGAGTGTCTCCCTCCGGAGCACACCTCGAACACCTTGCCTCATTGCTGAGGACTTGATCCACCATACTCCGAAGTCACCCCATTTGGAGTACCCTTCGAAGTGCCTCGCCTCTGAGGACTTCGTCTCGAGGTACCTTCACCCGGAGTCACACTCCGCACTTACCGCCTTCTCCTGGCGCACCTCAACCCCTTCGCAGCCTTCGTGACATAGCTCCTTGCTCCCCTAGCATCAAGCCTCCCGCTTGACCTAGGTTCATCTGCTGCGAATCGTCCATCGCCTCTGAAGTCCCCTGCGCACCACAGACAAACAGACAAGTGTATCCAGTACCCCGGAGACCTCTCCGAGTAAGCAACCTCTGATACACACTCCAGTGTACCGCCCAAAGTACCGAACCCTTCGGTACAACCCTGTCATTGTGTACTATCGGACCCCTCCGATAGGTACACTCCGCTGCAACAGCTGCAGCAACCAGACCCATCGAACCCTTCGGTGAAACAGCCTCCGAACACCTTCGGAGAACCAGCCTCCGAACACCTTCGAAGAACCAACCTCTGAACCCCTTCGGAAGGACCCCTTCGAATCAGAGGGTAAAATCTATCAATCACTCATCACAGACTCCGAAACCAACCCTTGGTTTCTCAATCTCCCCCTTGATGAGTGCATTGACAACCAAATTCAAGTTCAAGAAAATTTGAAAAATTTCAGCACACAAGTGACCATAAAAACTCAGAAACGAGTCAAATCATGTCACTTGACAAAAGAATTTTCCTCCCCCTTTTCAAAAGAGTAAAAGCCCCTTCGGCAAATCTCCCCTTTGCAAGATAAAAACTCCCCTGAGTTATTTTACCCCCTTGCTGCAGAGAACTCAAAAATTTCTCCCCCTTTGGCAATGCAAGCATCAAGGAGCATGTAAAAGATGCATAGCTTCGAAATGGGAAGAATTGCAAAGACATATAAAGCAAAAATATGCCAATAGTAATACCAATTATCATGTGCTCAGCTCAATTTAACATTCTCTAAAAACATGATGACAGCATGTGATTTTATCATTTTGAAATAAAAGCATCACCACTCAATCAAGGTAACTAGACAAGTAAAAACAGGGACTACGCAAAGCTAGTCAATTCCTACTCTAGACAAACAAGTCCAGTTCAAATGGAGCATTGAAAGCAAACTTGATGATCAATTAGTTTGTTGTTCTTTTCATAATGTCAGGGGTTATTTGTTTGTCTACCTTATACTTTCCAATCAACCCAAGCCTACGCATGAAAGCCATCAGAAGCTTAAGGCGGTGATTTTTGCATACACTACACTATCCCAGTTCAGACCAATGTGCAATGGTAAGCAATCTAGAATAGAGTAGTGTGACAAACAAACCCACCTGGATCTTTTTGCTTTGAAGCATGCAAATCATGGATTTTTGGAATTTTGATTAAGTGAACAAATTGTTTAGCACTTGATGAATATCCATGAGTATGTAGAACAATTTTTCAAGTTGCAATGTTTAGCATCCAGAGAAAAAGAGTCTTGCTATCAAGCAGATAAAAGATAGCTAAAGCAGTCCTGCCTAAACATGCTAGATTCAAGACTAAGCAGTGAGCATGATTTGATTTTGGAAAGAAGAATCATGCACATAATGTTTCAGACATATTAAATAGAGCTGAGCTGACATGATTACATGAATTATAACCAGGCATATAAGTGCAAAAGATGTAAATGCAATTTCACACATGATGTGCATATGCAAGACAATTAAAATCTGCTCCCCCTCACAAAATGTCGTAAGGGTGACAAATACCAGGTTCCCCACGCAAGTAGGCAAATCGAGAAGCGTCGAGGGGTTTTGTGAAAATATCAGCTAGCTGGTGTTGGGTATCAACATGTTGAAGTTCAATATCACCCTTCTCATTATGATCTTTGAGAAAATGATATCGCACATCAATGTGTTTGGTTCTGGAGTGCTGAACCGGGTTGTTTGCAATACAAATAGCACTAGTGTTATCACAGAAAAGTGGAACACTCTTATAATCTAACCCGAAATCCCGCAAAGTGGAAACCATCCACAAAATCTGAGAGCAACAGCTAGTTGCAGCAACATATTCGGCCTCAGCCGTCGATTGTGCAACACTAGACTATTTGGGGGAAGACCAGCAAACCAGAGAAGTACCCAGAAAATGACAAGTACTAGAGGTACTTTTCCTATCAATCCTACACCCAGCAAAATCTGCATCGGAATAACCTCGAAGACACAAAGAGGAAGACGCTGAATACCAAATGCCAAATTCGAGGGTATGCTTGAGATACCTGAGAATGCGCTTTACCGCTTGGCGGTGCGAAGTTCGTGGTGAAGCCTGAAAACGAGCACACAGACACACTGCGAAGTGTATGTCCAGCCTCGTAGCAGTCAAGTAGAGGAGGGAGCCGATCATGCTTCGGAACTCCTTCTAATCTACGGCTTCTCCATCTTCGTCGGGATCCAATGCTACAGATGTAGCCATTGGAGTGGCGAGTGGCTTCGCATCAGCCATGTCGAACTTCTTGAGCAGGTCCTTGGTGTACTTCGTCTGGTGGACGAAAGTACCTTGTTTGCTTTGCTTGATTTGCAAACCAAGGAAAAAAGTGATTTCACCCATCATGGACATCTCGAACTCCCTGCTCATGGCATCTGCAAACTCGGCAACCAAAGCATGAGAAGAGCCACCAAAGATGATATCATCCACATTAATCTGAACTAGGAGGAAATCTTTGCCAAGCTTGAGAGTGAACAGGATTTTATCAACGGATCCCATCAAATACGCCCGCTCAAGCAGAAAAGACTTAAGCCTGTCATACCATGCCCGGGGGGCCTGCTTGAGTCGATAAAGAGCCTTATGAAGTTTAAGGACTTTATGTGGGTATTTGGGGTTTTCAAAACCAGGGGGTTGTTTTACATAAACATCTTCGCCTATGAAACCATTAAGAAAAGAACTTTTGACATCCATTTGATAGAGTTTGAATCCCCGAGATGTCACAAAGGCAAGCAAAATCCTAATGGCCTCAAGATGAGCAACAGGTGCAAAAGTTTCAGTAAAATCAATCCCTTCTAATTGAGAATAACCCTGAGCTACAAGTCTAGCCTTGTTTCTAACTATAGTCCCATCCTCCCCTTGTTTGTTTTTGAAAATCCATTTTGTTCTAATGAAATGAACATTTGGTGGAGGATCAACTAAAGTCCAGACTTGGTTTCTCTCGAAATTTTCAAGCTCTTCATGCATGGCATTGATCCAACTAGAATCAGAAAGTGCATGACTAACATCTAAGGGCTCGAAAGAAGCAACAAAAGCTGAATCAATGAAATGAGCATGAGAATGTGTTACCCTTTGATCAAGCTCACCAATGATCTGCTCGGGAGGATGCATCCTTTGAACATGATGTGGAGCCTCACGGTGGGATGCAGTTTCCCCCTCAACTTGTGCATTGGAGTGGTCCAAGATGACCGATGTCGAGGTAGTTGCTTCGGGGCCTTGTGCCGAAGTGGTCGAAGCGGGGTCGGCTTCGGGGGTTGATGTCGAGGGTAGTAGGGGTTCATCCTCGAAATCTCTGGGATCTTCTTCTTTGAAGATAGTCTATTCCATATCGTGTTCATTTGCCTGTTCAAGAGCAGAACTAACAGAGGGGGTTGATTCATCAAAAGTCATATCACATGACTCGATGACAGTGTTAGTCTCCAAATTATAAACACGATAAGAATGACCATGTGTGGTGTAACCCAAAAAGATCCCGTCAGAAGAACGCGACTCAAATTTATCCAAATTACCACATTTTAGGATAAAGCAACGACAGCCAAAAACTCGAAGATGAGTAACCTTGGGTTGTCTCCCAAAACGTAGCTCATAAGATGTCAAGTTCAAAATTGAGCGCAAGAATATTCGGTTTGAGATGTAACATGCAGTGTTCATGGCCTCAGCCTAGAATTTTCTAGGAGTCCTGTGCTCATCGAGCATCGTCCTAGCCATCTCAACCAAAGTGCGGTTATTTCTCTCAACAACACCGTTCTGTTGAGAAACCCGTGGAGAAGAGAATTGATGTTCTATGCCATGCTCCATGCAAAAGTCAGCAAAGAGACTGTTCTTGAACTTAGTGCCATTATCACTTCGAATGAATTTCAATGCACCAGGGAGTTCAATGAAAAGTCTCAAAGCCAAGCTCCGAAAGTGTGAGAACACTTCATCCTTGCTGGCAAGAAAGAAGACCCAAGAGTAGCGAGAGAAATCATCGACAATGACTAACATATACCACTTGCTGCCTAAAGAACTAACCCGAGAAGGACCTACAGTGTCCATATGGAGAAGTTCTCCTGGTTGTTCAGTCATCACAGTGGTGAATGGTGAGTGCGAAGCGGCAATCATTTTTCCATGTCGACAAGGAGCGCAAACTAAATTCTTCTCAAACTTGAGCTTGGGCAATCCTCGGATCAGACCTAGGGCACTCAGACGAGCGAGCAACTCAAAGCTCATATGCCCTAGTCTCCTATGCCACTTCCAAAGCTCAGAAGTAGAATGTGCAACAAGACAATGAGAATAACCAGATGACTCAGAAAAATTAGCTCCAAAAACTCTCCCAACTTTAAAGATATTACAAACCACAACGCCATCAGAATTGAGTACTTGCGAAGTATCGCAATGGAATCGCACTTCGAAGCCCTCATCAAGCAATTGAGATACAGAAAGCAAATTGTATCCCAAATTCTCAACCAAAGCAACATCTTTGAGAGTGAAATTCGAGTTAATTCTTACCACACCTTTACCTTTCACTCTACTCCTTCGATTGTTCCCGAAGGTTATATGTTCCCTTTGCTTGGTTGTGGTGAGGCTGGAGAACCATGCTGCATCTCCGGTCATATGGCGCGAACAACTGGAGTCCATGATCCACATGCCCTCCAAGCCTCGATCTGCCGCCTACACATGATAAGAAAATCTTGATCGCTCAGTGATGGGGTGAGTGAAGATATGACGAGGCATCCAGCACGGAGTGATACGAGTAGTAGGCACCATACAAGTAGACTGTCTACGCACAGGATAATCAGAATGATGCAAAGTGTGAGGTCTACCTACATGCTGTGATCTAACAACATGATGAGGTCTCCTACTCTGATGAGGTACAAAGCTACTCGTCCGGGGTCTATCACCATATGGAACATGGTGAACACCTCGAGGAGCAAAACCTCTCAGAGAAGCACGAGGAGCCTCAAAAACAGGACGAGAGTAAAACTCAAACTCATGCATACCTAAAGATGGGTAATGCATGTTCTGGAACCTCATCTCCTGAGAGCGTCGCTCATCCTTGATGCGACGAAAACAGAACCCAACCATATGACCCACCCGCTGACAATAGGAACAATGAAAAATTCTACTAGGGGCACTCTCATGGGTCATAGGAGCAATTCTCACAGACTCCTTGGACTTCTGCTGAGTGGTTTTCATGGGAGGAACTCTTTTTGTGGGAGGAGTGGTTTTCTTTGGAGTTCGGGTAGGCTTTTTGGCTGATGGAGTGTCTAACAGAGCTATCTCTTTCTCTAGGGTAGTGGGTGAGGTAAAAACAGTTTTGTTCTCACTATCTGAAGGAATCCTCTCAAAACCCAAACCTAGAGCTAACCCTGCTTTGTCAGCACACATCTTGGTCTTGGCCAAGAGCAAATCCATCTTACCTTTTCCCTCAGTGCATTTGTTAACCATAGAAAGAAGGTATTCATTTTCAGTCATGAGGTTCTCAGCTCGCTCTCTAACAGTGCCTAGCTGGTCCTTAAGGGTTATGCAAGTGTCACACACAGGTTGCACATCCTTAGAACTACCGGCCCTCTCCAATCTAGCCTCTAAGTCATGAACATGCTTATCACGTAAATCAATGCTCTCACGTAATAAAGAACAGTTCATGCATTCAATTATATCATGAGGTCTAGAATCAACCACCAAAAGCTGCTTATGTGCAGTCTCAAGCTCAGATAGAGTTTGAGCATGTACAGAACGCAACTAAGCAAGCTCACCCATGAAAACAGTACAAGATTCACATTCAGCATCATTAACTCTAGACTTAAGCATGGCATAATCAGTAGAAACAGATTCTAGCCTAAGTCTAAGGTCTTTTCTATCTCTAGTGGCTTGCACAAGTAATCTATCCTGACCAAAACTACTTCATTCAGTTCATCTAATTTAATTTCAAGCTGGTCATAGGATAGAGGTACCTCAGATGAGTCAAGCTCATCGCCGCTGTGATCGCTGTCGGCCATGAAACAAAGGCCGGTGAAATCTCTTCCCTTCTTGTCCTTCTTCTCCTCCTTCCTTGGAGACTCCTCTTCAGAGCTCGACTCCTCAGTTGAGGAAGTGTCGATGTCGCTGAGAGCAGCAACAAATGCTCTGGAAGCGGCTTTGGCTACCCTCTTAGCCACCTTGCCGTGCTTGCCCTTCACAAAGGGTTTCCTCTCCTTCTTGTGGTATTTGGGGCGCTCACTCTCTTCTCTCTTCTTGAGTTTTGGGCAATTGGCCTTGATGTGAGAAGTGTCGCCACACTCAAAACAACCACTAAAACCACTTCTCCTCTGATCCCGTCTCTCATGGTGAAAACAGGTGAACCTTCTAGCAATGAGAGCAAGCTCATCATCATCCAGAGTATCCACCTGCTCCTTAGTGACAGAGACAAGGGAGGACAAAGCAAAACCATCTGCAAGAACACAAGTGCTAGATGTGCTTGGTTCTACAGTGGTGCCACGGCTAGTGCTAGAAACCAATGCCAATGGCTATGGCAAAGAGTTTTTGTGCACTGCAAGAGATGCCTTGGCAATCTCTGTGGACTTCAGCTTGCTGAAGAGCTCATCACAGGTCAATGTGTCATAACCTGCGGACTCCTCAATGCTGGATATCTTCACTTCCCATATGCTACGATCAAGAGCATAGAGAAGCTTGATAGCCCTATCATGATCATTGTAAGCAAGCGTCCCGTTGGACCGCAAGTTACTCACTATTGCATCAAAGAGAGAAAACATGACATCTATAGATTCACCAGGTGCCTGCACAAATAGCTGATACTGTTGATTGTATGTGCTTTGGTGCCTGGCCTTAATCAGTGTAGAGCCCTAATGAAAAATAGTGAGAGTGGTCCAAATTTCCCTAGCTGTCCTAAGGTGCTGCACCGTATCAAACTCACTTCTACTCAAACCAATGAACAGTATATTTCTTGCCTTGGAGTTGGCATTATACTGATCCTTCTCTGTTTGAGAGGTGCGAGTTTTAGGGATGGAGTATTGTGAGTCCACAATCTCCCAAATTGCATTTCCTTGGCTTAGCAAGTAAGCCTCCATGCGCACCTTCCAGTATGCAAAATCAGTCCCATCGAACAGAGGTATTTTACTAACTCTGTCCATGTCGCCAACAGATCACAAAACCGGTTAAGGTCAACTGGTGATCTTAACCTGCTCTGATACCAATTGTTGGACCGGAAACAGTGACCAGAGGGGGGGTGAATGGGAGCTTTTAAAATTTTAGACTAAAAATAGCCTTCTGTTTTAATTCTGTCTTCTGCAAAACAGGCTTCGAACACACCCTTCGAAGTTCTGGTTCAGAGGTATTTCACAGCTCTGAATACAGGCTTCGCAAGGAGTAAAAGTTCGAAGCCAAGAAGACTTCGCTCCACCCACAAACCCAAAAATTCAGCTTCTACTAAGTTAGCGCAGCCTTCGCACACAGGGTGCCTTCGTGCAGGCTTCGCACATGCAAGAGCGGACTTCCCCCTGAGGACTTCGATCAGCTTTGCTAAGTCAGTGCAGGTTCCGCACACTGGGTGCTCCGAGCAGGCTTCGCACTTCACCCTTCGCAAGAGCATACTTCCCTCTGCGGGCTTCGACCAAATACTCAGCGACAGCAACTGGTGCTGGGCTTCGTACTTCGAAGGTCTAAACGCACACTAAACAGACTTCGCTGAGGACTTCGACAAGGAAAGAAAAACGGGCTTCGATCTAAGTCAAACAGTGCTTCGCTAGTAATCAGAGAGGTCTAGCCTCCAGCTTATACAGAGCGAACAAACACTGAAACACACACTTCGCTCGAACACACTTCGCTCGAACAGGCTTCTCACACACCTCTCTAGAAAAGCTCACAAGAAAATGGAGTACAGAGAAACCGAAGCATGCAGAGAAGTATGCATACAAGCTCAAGCAGTAAATGAACACAGAGTCAAAGCTTCAATGCTTGAACAGGGAACACAAAATGGACTCACAGGATGAATACAGAGAGTGTGGTGGCTAGCACAGGAGTTCTACAATGAATGCTCAAAGTGTTGATGTGACCTAGCCAGCCTCCACTATTTATAGGCACTATTCAGCCCTGTGAATAGACTACTTTACCCCTAGGGTTTACACTATTTTTGTCTCATCAGAACAGGGGGGTACAGTTGGTAGTCTACTTTATTTGGAGGCTTCTTTTGTCAGCTTCGCAGAGGGGACAGCACCAGCTTTTGCCGAGCAGACGCTGTCAGCCTTTGCAGTCTTGGATTCTTCTGAAGCCCCCCTTTGCACGCGAGGGGTGCGGTAGCTTTGGTGAGAAGCCTTGAGCCTGACGGCCTTTGCTTCACCGAAGTCAGCCTTCGATACAGTGACGGTTTTGAGCCGAAGCCGTGAAAGCCCTTGGGCCTTCGCACCAACACCTTCGGAGTGGACCACCACGGCTTCGCAGCTTCTTTCAGCTCGAATTCCGTCAGTCCATGTACCGAAGCTATGCAAGGCCGAAGTACCTCAAGTCAACCTCACTACGGAGCCATCCTCACTCTAGAGCCAGCTTCGCTCCGAAGAAGCCTGCTTCGCTCTGAAGCCTGCTTCACTCCGAAGAAGCCAGCTTCGCTGTGAAGCCTGCTTCACTCCGAAGCCTGCTTCACTCCGGAGAAGCCAGCTTCGCTCCAAAGCCTGCTTCACTCTGAAGCCTGCTTCACTCCGAAGCCCCACCTTTGGAGTACCACCCTTCGAAGTCCCTCCTTCGTCCAAGGCCTCCGCATGAAGCATTCCATGAGCACTTCGTCGTAGTGTCTCTCCCCGAGCACACTCCTCGACGATCCTCACCCGGAACATGCCTTCGATGCACCTCGACTTCTGAGACCTTCGTCGGGTATACCTTCGAGTGTCTCCCTCCGGAGCACACTTCGAACACCTTGCCTCATTGCTGAGGACCTTATCCACCATACTCCGAAGTCACTCCATTCGGAGTACCCTTTGAAGTGCCTCGCCTCCGAGGACTTCATCTCGGGGTACCTTCACCCGGAGTCACACTCCGCACTTACTGCCTTCTCCTAGCACACCTCGACCCGAGGTCTGACCTCGACCCCTTCGCAGCCTTCGTGACGGAGCTCCCTGCTCCCCTGGCATCAAGCCTCTCGCTTGACCCAGGTTCACCTGCTGCGAACCGTTCGTCGCCTCCGAAGTCCCCTGCGCACCACAGACAAACAGACAAGTGTATCCAGTACCCCGGAGACCTCTCCGAGTAAGCAACCTCCGATACACACTCCGGTGTACCGCCCAAAGTACTGAACCCTTCAGTACAACCCTGTCATTGTGTACTATTGGACCCCTCCGATAGGCACACTCCACTGCAACAGCTGCAGCAACCAGACCCACCGAACCCTTCGGTGAAACAGCCTCCGAACACCTTCAGAGAACCAGCCTCCGAACACCTTCGGAGAACCAACCTCCGAACCCCTTCGGAGGGACCCCTTCGAATCAGAGGGTAAAATCTGTCAATCACTCATCTCAGACTCCGAAACCAACCCTTGGTTTCTTAGAGACCGCACGAGCTGAACTACCCGACACATGACTTAGAACTGGCGGCAGTAGTCCATGCACTAAAGATATGGAGGCATTACCTTGTGGGTAACCGATGTGAAGTCTTCACTGACCATAAGAGCCTCAAGTACATATTCACCCAACCAGATCTGAATCTCAGGTAGAGAAGATGGTTGGAACTGATCAAGCATTATGACTTAGGCATCCATTACCATCCCGGCAAGGCTAATGTAGTGGCAGATTCTCTAAGACGAAAGGGATACTGCAACTCCATCATGGTACAAGATCAGGCACCTCTTCTATATAAAGAGATGGAAAGATTAAACTTAGGGATCACCACCAGGGAGTATCTCGCTGCACTTGAAGCAAGGCTTGTCTTGATGGACCAGATCCGTGAGACATAGAAGGAGGATCCCGACATAGAAGAGATCTAGAAGAATATGAGGAGGGGTAAAGCCCCAAGGTTCTCTGAAGATGAGATCAGCACCGTATGGTTCAGAAACAGGATCTGTGTGCCCAACAAGCCTGAGCTAAAGGCTCTCATTCTCAAAGAATCCCATGAGACCTTGTACTCCATACATCCTGGAAGTACCAAGATGTAATAGGACCTGAAACAGAAATATTGGTGGGTCAGCATGAAGAGAGAGATAGCTGAATATGTAGCCAAATGTGACACATGTCAGCGTGTCAAGGCGGAGCACCAAAGGCCTGTCAAATTATTGCAACCCCTCAAGATTCCCGAATGGAAGTGGGAGGAAGTAGGAATGGACTTCATCACTGAACTGTATAGGACCCAGGTCGGATATGATTCCATTTGGGTGATCATCGATCGACTCACCAAGGTGGCTCATTTCATCCCCTTCAAGAAAACGTACAGTGGTTCAAAGCTAGCTGAACTATACATGACCCGGATCGTGTGTCTACACGGGGTTCCAAAGAAGATTGTGTCCGACCGAGGTAGTCAGTTCACCTCCAACTTTTGGAAAAATTGAGAAACCAAGGGTTGGTTTTGAAGTCTATGATGAGTGATTGATAGATTTTATACTCTAGTTTCGAAGGGGTACCTCCAAAGGGGTTCAGAGGTTGTTTCACCGAAGGGTTCGGTTGTTGCGGCTATTGCAGCGGAGTGTGACTATCAGAGGGGTCCGATAGTACACGATGACTTGGTTGTACCGAAGTGTTCGGTACTTTGGGCGGTACACCGGAGTGTGTGCCGGAGGTTGTTTACCCGGAGAGGTCTTCGGGGTACTAGATACACTTGTCTGTTTGTCTATAGTGCGCAGGTGACTTCAGGGCGACAGACCGTTCGCAGCAAGTGAACCTGGGTCAAGCGGGAGGCTGGATGCCAGGAGAGCGGGGAGCTCGGTCACGAAGCCTGCGTGGGGTCAAGGTTGGTCCTTGGGTCAAGCTGCGCCAGGAGAAGGCAGAGAGTGCAGAGCGTGGCTCTAGCTGAAGGTACCCCAAGACGAAGTCCTCGTGGGCGAGGCACTTCGAAGTGTACTCCGAAAGGAGTGACTTCAGAGTATGGCGGACAAAGTCCTCAGCAATGAGGCAAGATGTTCGAAGTGTGCTCCGGATGGAGGCACTCGAAGGTTCACCCAACGGAGGTCTCAGAAGTCAAGGTGCATCGAAGGCATGGTCCGGGTGAGGATCATCGAGGAGTGTGCTCGGGGAGAGACACTACGATGAAGTGCTCATGGAATGCTTCATGTGGAGGCCTTGGACGAAGAAGGGACTTCGAAGGGTGGTACTCCGAAGGTGGGGCTTCGGAGTGTGGTTGTCTTGAAGTACTTCGACCATGCATGACTTCGGTAAATAGATTGACGGAGTTCGAGCTAGGAGGAGCTACGAAGCCATGGTGGTCCACTCCGAAGGTAATGGCGCGAAGACTCAAGGGCTTTGACGGTTTTGGCTCAAAACCATCACTATATCGAAGGCTGACTTCGGTGAAGCGAAGGCTGTCCGGCTCAAGGCTTATCGCCGAAGCTACCACACCCCTCGTGTCCGAAGGGGGGCTTTAGAAGAATCCAAAACTGCAAAGGCTGAT
The DNA here is from genome assembly GCA_019279435.1 of Zizania palustris. Classification (NCBI taxonomy): domain Eukaryota; kingdom Viridiplantae; phylum Streptophyta; class Magnoliopsida; order Poales; family Poaceae; genus Zizania; species Zizania palustris. The sequence goes on from JAAALK010000284.1 coordinate 51,183,039, forward strand.
CGTGTCTGCTCTGCAAAAGCTGATTTTGTTTCCTTCTGGAAGTTGACAAAAGAAGCCTCCAAATAAAATAGACTACTATCTATACCCCCCTGTTCTGATGAGACAAAATCAGTATAAACCCTAGGGGTAAAGTAGTCTATTCACAGGGCTGAATAGTGCCTATAAATACTGGAGACTAGTTAGGCAATAGTAACACTTTGAGCAGCTATTGTAGAACTCCTGTGCTAGCCGCCACACACTCATGTATTCAAACATGTGAGTTCATTTTGTGTTCCCTGTTCAAGCAATGAAACTTTGATTCTATTTTTATTTACTGCTTGAACTTGTATGCTTGTTTTTGCACTGCAAGTTTTGATTTCGTTCTGCTCCACTTCTTCCTGGTTCGAGTCTGTGCACTAGGGTGTTTTTGGAGAAGTGTGTGAGTGATCTGTGCTTGTGTAGTGTGTGTGTTCTTAGTGTGTGTTCGCTCTGTGTAAACTGTAGGCTAGGCCTCTCTGATTACTAGTGAAGCACGGTTCTTGGCTTAAATCGAAGCCCTTTTCTTCCCTTGTCAAAGTCCTTAGCACAGTGTGCTCCGTGTGAGTTGAGTTCTTCAGAATATGAAGCCTAGTACTAGTTGCTAGTGCAGAGTATCTGGTCGAAGTCCTTAGAGGGAAGTCATCTCTTGCGAAGGGTGAAGTGCGAAGTCTGCTCGAAGGAACCTAGTATGTGGAGCATGCACTGACTTAGCAGAGTTGAGTTTTAGGTGTTGTGGGTGGAGTGAAGTCTTCTTAACTTCAAACTTTTGCTCCTTGCGAAGCCTGGTTTTGGAGCTATGAAATACCTCTGAACCAGAACTTCGAAGGGTGTGTTCGAAGTCTATTCCGCAGAAGACAGAACTAAAACAGAAGGCTATTTTTAGCCTGAAATCTTAAAAGCTCCCATTCACCCCCCCCCCCTCTAGTCGCCGTTTTCGGTCCAACAATTGCTATTAGAGCAGGTTAAGATCACCAGTTGAACTTAACCGGTTTTGTGATTTGTTGGTGATATGGACAGAGTTAGTAAAATACCTCTGTTTGATCGGACTGATTTTGCATACTGGAAGGTGCGCATAGAGGCTTACTTGCTAAGCTAAGGAAATGCAATTTGGGAGATTGTGGACTCACAATACTCCATCCCTGAAACTCACACCCCTCAACCAGAAAAGGATCAGTATAATGCTAACTCCAAGGCTAGAAATATATTGCTCATTGGTTTGAGTTAGAGTGAGTTTGATAGGGTTCAGCTCCTAAGGACAGCTAGGGAGATTTGGACTACACGCACTATTTTTCATGAGGGCTCTACACAGATTAAGGCTAGGCGCTTAAGCACGTACAATCAATAGTATCAGTTGTTTGTGCAGGCGTCTGGTTAATCTATAGATGCCATGTTTTCTCACTTTGATGCAGTAGTGAGTAACTTGCGGTCCAACGAGACGCTTGCTTACAATGATCATGATAGGGCTATCAAGCTTCTCTATGCTCTTGATCATAGCATATGGGAAGTGATGATATCCAACATTGAGGAGTCCACAGGTTATGACACATTGACCTGTGATGAGCTCTTCGGCAAGTTGAAGTCCATAGAGATTGCCAAGGCATCTCTTGCAGTGCACAGAACCTCGTTTCCACAACCATTGGCACTAGTTTCTAGCACTAGTCGTGGCACCACTGCAGAACCAAGGACATCTAGTACTTGTGTTCTTGCAGGAGGTTTTGCTTTGTCCTCCCTGGTCTCCGTCACTAAGGAGCAGGTGGATACTCTGGATGATGAAGAGCTTGCTCTCATTACCAGAAGGTTCACCCATTTCATCATGAGAGACGGGATTGGAGGAGAAGTGTATTTGGTGGTTGTTTTGAGTGTGGGGACACTTCTCACATCAAGGCCACCTGTCCTAAGCTCAAGAGGAGAGATGAGAGTGAGCACCCCAAATACCATAAAGGAGAGGAAACCCTTTGTGAAGGGCAAGCGCGGCAAGGTGGATAAGAGGGTAGCGAAAGCTGCTTCCAGAGCTTTTGTTGCTGCTCTTAGGGACATCGACACTTTCTCAACTAAGGAGTCGATCTCTAATGAGGAGGAGGAGTCCCCAAGGAAGGAAGAGAAGAAGGAAAAGAAGGGACGAGATTTCACCGGCCTTTGCTTTATGGCCGACAGCAAACATAGCGGCGATGAGCTTGACTTATCTGAGGTACCACTATCCTATGACCAGCTTTCAATTAAACTAGATGAACTGAATGAAGTAGTTCTTGGTTAGGACAGGTTGCTTGTGCAAGCCGCTAGAGATAGAAAAGACCTTAGACTTAGGCTAGAATATGTTTCTACTAATTATGCCATGCTTAAGTCTAGAGTTAATGATGCTGAATGTGAATCTTGCACTGTTGTCATGGGTGAGCTTGCTCAGTTGCGTTCTGTGCATCCTCAAACTCTCTCTGAGCTTGACACTGCACAGAAGCAGCGTTTGATGGTTGATTCTAGTTCTCATGATATAAATGAATGCATGAACTGTTCTTTATTACGTGAGAGCATTGATTTACGTGATCATCATGTTCATGATTTAGATGCTAGATTGGATAGGGCCGGTAGTTCTAAGGATGTGCAACCTGTGTGTGACACTTGCATAACCCTTAAGGACTAGATAGGCACTGTTATAAAGCGAGCTGAAAACCTAATGACTAAAAACGAATACCTTCTTTCTGTGGTTAACAAATGCACTAAGGGAAAGGTAGGATGGACTTGCTCTTGGCCAAGACCAAAATGTGTGCTGATAGGGCAGGGTTATCTCTGGTGTTGGGTTTTGAGAGGATTCCTTCAGATAGTGAGAAAAAAATTGTTTTTACCTCACCCACTACCTTAGAGCAAGAAAGAGCCTTGTTAGACACTCCATCAACTAAAAAGCCTACCCAAACTCAAAAGAAAACCATTCCTCCTACCAAGAAAATTCCTCCCAAGAAAACCACTCAGCAGAAGCCCAAGGAGCCTATGAGAATTGCTCCTATGACCCATGAGAGTGCCCCTAGGAGAGTTTTTCATTGTTCCTACTATCAGCGGGCGGGTCATCTGGTTGGGATCTATTTTTGTCGCATCAAGGATGAGCGACACTCTCGGACGATGATTTTCCAGAACATACATTATCCATCTCTAGGTATGCATGAGTCTGAGATTTACTCACTTCCTGTTTTCGAGGCTCCTCGTACTTCCTGGAGAGGTTTTGCTCCTCGAGGTGTTAACCAACTTCCATATGGTGGTAGACCCCGTGTGAGTAACTTTGTGCCTCAATAGGTTAGGAGACTTCGTCATGCAATTGGGTCACAGCATGTAGGTAGACCTCGCACTTTGCATCATTCTGATTATCCTATGCATAGACAGTCTATTTTTACTGTGCCTACTACTCGTACCACTCAGTGTTGGATGCCTCGTCATGACTCTGGTTGTTCGTGTCACATGACCGGAGATGCAGCATGGTTCTCCAGCCTCACCACAACCAAGTAAAAGGAGCATATCACCATCGGCAATAATAGGCGTAGAGTGAAAGGTAAAGGTGTGGTAAGAATCAACTCAAATTTCACTCTCGAAGATGTTGCTTTGGTTGAAAATTTGGGATACAATTTGCTTTCTGTATCTCAATTGCTTGATGAGGGCTTCAAAGTGCGATTCCATCGTGATACTTCGCAAGTACTCAATTCTTGATGCGTTGTGGTCTCTAAGATCTTTAGAGTTAGGAAAGTGTTTGGAACTGATTTTTCTGAGTCATCTGGTTCTTCTCATTATCTTGTTGCACATTCGACTTCTGAGCTTTGGAAGTGGCATAGGAGACTAGGGCATATGAGCTTTGAGTTGCTCGCTCGTCTGAGTGCCCTAGGTCTGATCCGAGGATTGCCCAAGCTCAAGTTTGAGAAGAATTTAGTTTGCGCTCCATGTTGACATGGAAAAATGATTATCGCTTCGCACTCGCTAGTCACCATGGTGATGACTGGACAACTCGGAGAACTTCTCCACATGGACACTGTAGTTCCTTCTCAGGTTAGTTCTTTAGGTGGCAAGTGGTATGTGCTAGTCATTGTCGATGATTTCTCTCGCTACTCTTGGGTCTTCTTTCTTGCCAGCAAGGATGAAGTGTTTTAACACTTTCGGAGCTTGGCTTTGAGACTTTTCACTAAACTCCCTAGTGCATTAAAATTCATTCGGAGTAATAATAGCACTGAGTTCAAGAACAGTCTCTTTGTTGACTTTTGCATGGAGCATGGCATAGAACATCAATTCTCTGCTGCGCGGGTTCCTCAACAGAATGGTGTTGTTGAGAGAAAGAACTGCACTTTGGTTGAGATGGCTAGGAGGATGCTTGATGAGCACAGGACTCGTAGAAAATTCTGGGCTGAGGCCATGAACACTGCATGTTACATCTCAAACCGAATCTTTTTGCTCTCAATTTTGAACTTGACATCTTATGAACTACGTTTTGGGAGACAGCCTAAAGTTACTCATCTTCGAGTTTTTGGCTATCGATGCTTTATCCTAGAACGTGGAAATTTGGACAAATTTGAGTCGCGTTCTTCTGACGGGATTTTCTTGGGTTACACTACCCATGGTCATTCTTATCGTGTTTTCAATTTGGAAATGAACACTGTCATCAAGTCATGTGATGTGACTTTTGATGAATCAACCCCCTCTTTTAGTTCCGCTTTTGAACAGGCAAATGAACATGACATGGAACAGACCATCTTCGAAGATGAAGATCCCGGAGATTTCGAGGATGAACCCCTACTACCCTCGACATCGACCCCCGAAGCTGACCCTGCTTCAACCACTTCGGCACTAGGTCCCGAAGCAACTACCTCGACATCGGTCATCTTGGACCACTCCAATGCACAAGTTGAGGGGGATACTGCATCCCGTCGCAAGGTTCCACACCATATTCAAAGGATTCATCCTCCCGAGTAGATCATTGGTGAGCTAGATCAAAGGGTATCTCGTTCTCATGCTTATTTCATTGATTCCGCTTTTGTTGCTTCTTTCGAGCCCTTAGATGTTAGTCATGCACTTTCTGATTCTAGTTGGATCATTTCCATGCATGAAGAACTTGAAAATTTTGAGAGAAACCAAGTCTGGACTTTAGTTGATCCTCCACCTAATGTTCATTTCATTGGAACAAAATGGGTTTTCAAATAAAAACAAGAGGAGGATAGGACTGTAGTTGGAAACAAGGCTAGACTTGTAGCTCAGGGTTATTCTCAATTAGAAGGGATTGATTTTACTGAGACTTTTGCACATGTTGCTCGTCTTAAGGCCATTAGGATTTTGCTTGCATTTGTGGCATCCCGTGGTTTCAAACTTTATCAAATGGATGTTAAAAGTGCTTTTCTTAATGGCTTCATAGGCGAAGATGTTTATGTAAAACAACCCCCTGGCTTTGAAAACCCCAAATACCCGCATAAAATCCTTAAACTTCAAAAGGCTCTTTATGGACTCAAGTAGGCCCCTCGGACTTAGTATGATAGACTTAAGTCTTTTCTACTTGAGCGGGAGTATTTGATGGGATCTGTTGATAAAACCTTGTTCACTCTCAAGCATGGCAAAGATTTCCTGCTAGTCCAGATTTATGTGGATGATATCATATTTGGTGGCTCTTCTCATGCTTTGGTTGCCGAGTTTGCAAATGCCATGAGCAGGGAGTTAGAGATGTCCATGATGGGTAAACTCACATGTTTCCTTGGTTTGCAAATCAAGCAAAGCAAACAAGGTACACTCGTCCACTAGACGAAGTACACCAAGGAACTGCTCAAGAAGTTTGACATGGCTGATGTGAAGCCCCTCGCTACTCCAATGGCTACTTCGATAGCATTGGATCCCGACGAGGATGGAGAAGCCGTGGTTCAAAATGAGTTTTGGAGCACGATCGGCTCACTCCTCTACTTGACGGCTACGAGGCCAGACATACACTTCGCAGTGTGTCTGTGCGCTTGCTTTTAGGCGTTGCCCCATGCTTCGCACCGCCAAGCGGTAAAGCACGTTCTCAGGTATCTCAAGCATACCCTCGAATTTGGCATTTGGTATTCTGTGTCATCCTCTTTATGTCTTTGAGGTTATTCCGATGCAGATTTTGTTGGGTGTAGGATTGATAGGAAAAGTACCTCCGGTACTTGTCATTTTTTGGGTACTTCGTTGGTTTGCTGTTATTCCCACAAATAGTCTAGCTGTTGCTCTCAGATTTTGTGGATAGTTTCCACTTTGCGGGATTTTGGGTTAGATTATAAGAGTATTCCACTTTTCTGTGATAAGACTAGTGCTATTTGTATTGCAAACAACCCTATTCAGCATTCCAGAACCAAACACATTGATGTGCGATATCATTTTCTCAGAGATCATAATGAGAAGGGTGATATTAAACTTCAATATGTTGATACCCAACACCAGCTAGCCGATATTTTCACAAAACCCCTCGATGCTTCACATTTCGCCTACATGTGTGGGGAACTTGGTGTTTGTCACCCTTACAGCATTCTCTGAGGGGGAGCACATTTTCACTGATATGCATATGCTCATTGTGTGTGAAATTGCATTTACATGTTTTGCACTAATATGCCTTGTTTTAATTCATGTAATCATGTCAGCTCAGCTCTATTTAATATGTCTGACACATTTTGTGCATGATTTTTCTTTCCAAAATCAAATCATGCTCACTTCTTAGTCTTGATTCTAGCATGTTTAGGTAGGACTGCTTTAACTATATTTTATCTGCTTGATAGTAAGAATCATTTTCTCTGAATGCTAAAAATTGCAACTTGAAAAATTATATTACTTTTTCATGGATATTCATTGACAATTGCTGAACAAGTTGTTCAATTATTACAAGAAAAGAAAAGAAATTCCAAATCCATGATTTCAAATGCTAAAAGTGAAAAGATCTAGGTGGGTTTGTTTGTCACACTACTTTATTCTAGACTGCTTACCATTGAACTTTGGTATGAACTAGGATAATTTAGTGTATGCCAAAATCATTGCCTTAAGCTTTTGATGGCTTTCTTGCCTAGGCTTGGCTTGATTGGAAAGTATAAGGTAAGACGAACAAAAAACCCCTGGCATTATGAAAAGAACAGCAAGTATAAATCCATTGCCAATCAAGATTGCTTTCAATGCTCTATTTGAACTGGACTTGTCTATCTAGAGTAGGAATTGACTAGCTTTGCGCAGCCCTTGCCTTTCCTTGTCTAGTTAACTTGATTGAGTGGTGATGCTTTTAATTCTAAATGATGAAATCACATGTTGTCATCATGTTTTTAGATCCTGTTAAATTGAGCTGAGCACATGATAATTGTCGTTAAGTTTGGCATATTTTTGTTTTATATGTCTTTGCACTTCTGCACATTTTGATGCTTTGCATTTTTTAACTGCTCCTTGATGCTTGCATTGCCAAAGGGGGAAAAATAACTCAAGGGAAGTTTTTATTAAGCAAAGAGAAAAATGTGCTGAAGAAGGGGCTTTTACTCTTTTGAAAAGGGGGAGAGAAATTATTTTGTCAAGTGACATGATTTGGATCTTTTCTGAGTTTTTATGGTCACTTGTGTGCTGAAATTTTTCAAATTTTCTTGAACTTGAATTTGGTTGTCAATGCACTCATCAAGGGGGAGATTGAGAAACCAAGGGTTGGTTTCAGAGTCTGTGATGTGATTGACAGATTTTATCCTCTGGTTTCGAAGGGGTACCTCCGAAGGGGTTCACAGGTTGTTTCACCGAAGGGTTCGGTTGCTGCGGCTGTTGCAGCGGGGTGTGACTGTCGGAGGGGTTTGACAGTACACGATGACTTGGTTGTACCGAAGAGTTTGGTACTTAGGGTGGTACACTAGAGTATGTGCGGAGGTTGTTTACCCGGAGAGGTCTCCGGGGTACTGGATACACTTGTCTGTTTGTCTATGGTGCGCAGGTGACTTCGGATGCGACGGACGGTTTGCAGCAAGTGAACCTAGGTCATGTGGGAGGCTTGATGCCAGGAGAGCGGGGAGCTCGGTCACAAAGGCTGCATGGGGTCAAGGTTGGTCCTCGGGTCAAGGTGCGCCAGGTAAAGGCAGAGAGTGCGGAGCGTGGCTCCGGCTGAAGGTACCCCGAGACGATGTCCTCGCAAGCGAGGCACTTCGAAGGGTACTCCAAAAGGAGTGACATCGGAGTATGGCGGACAAAGTCCTCAGCAATGAGGCAAGACGTTCTAAGTGTGCTCTGGATGGAGGCACTTGAAGGTTCACCCAACGGAGATCTCAGAAGTCGAGGTGCATCGAAGGCATGGTCTGGGTGAGGTTCGTTGAGGAGTGTGCTCGGGGAGAGACACTACGACGAAGTGCTCATGGAATGCTTCATGCGGAGGCCTTGGACGAAGAAGGGACTTCGAAGGGTGGTACTCCGAAGGTGGGGCTTCGGAGTGTGGTTGTCTTGAAGTATTTCGGCCATGCACGGCTTCGGTAAATGGACTGACGGAGTTCGAGCTAGGAGGAGCTGTGAAGCCGTGGTGGTCCACTCCGACGGTGATGGTGCGAAGACTCAAGGGCTTTGATGGTTTTGGCTCAAAACCATCACTATATCGAAGGCTGACTTCGGTGAAGCGAAAGCCATCAGGCTCAAGGCTTATCGCCGAAGCTACCACACCCCTCACGTCTGAAGGGGGGCTTTAGAGGAATCCAAAACTGCAAAGGCTGATCGTGTCTGCTGTGCAAAAGCTGATGTTGTCTCCTTCTGGAAGCTGACGAAACAAGCCTACAAATAAAGTAGACTACCATCTTGTACCCCCCTGTTCTGATGAGACAAAATCAGTGTAAACCCGAGGGGTAAAGTAGTCTATTCACATGGCTGAATAGTGCCTATAAATAGTGGAGGCTAGCTAGTGTAGGACCGAAAGTAGCGACCAGAGGGGGGTGAATGGGCGCCTAAAAAATTCTTTCGAATCAATGGCCTGTTCCCAATACCCAACGCACCTCAAAAAGACTACGCAGCAGAAAATAAACAAAAGGCCTAAGTCTAAAGGTTTCTAACCTAGAAGCAAATGATCATAACTGAGAATTATTAAATAAGTGCAACTAGGCAGATGAATATGGTGTAACAGGCCTAAACTTCTCAATGAAATGATCTAAGTATGTGTAAGATGAAAAGAGAAGTTACTGTCCAAATTTGTCTCCTGTTAGGAACTGGGCGAAGCCTCCTTCGCACGTCGAGGTCTGCTTCGGAGGCTGGTGACGGAGCCTGCTTCGGAGGTCAGTTGCGAAGCATGTCGAAGATGCTGAAGGTGTTTGGTTCTAGTCTAGTTCGAAGTGGCAAGAAGCGAAGTATGCTTCGAAGCGAAGTATGACAAATGTCGGAGCCTGATTCGAAGTGTGCACTTCGAAGACAAAACTTCGAACACAGCTTCGAACCAAATGCTTCGAAGCAAAACCTTCGTAACAGAAAGCTTCGAACACAACACGCACACACGGGCAACCTTCGAACAAAGAAGCGAAGCCTATCACACGACAGAAAACCAAGTCCGAAGCCTAGATTCTACCTCCGAAAAGAGAAAGCTTCGAAAAGAGAAGCGAAGGGTGACACGCCACACAAAAGTCAGTGCGAGGCCTAGCGGAACTATAAGCTTCGAACCCAACTTCGAAATCTATCGAGGTATGGACTTCGAACAGCTAGAGCCGAAGCCCCTTCGCACTATCGTTTGAAGTAAGCAATGCTGTCCGTTCTGAAAAATACTTCGAAGCTAAGCAACACAGAACGCACACGGAAGATCGAAGATCGAACGAGGGCTTCGAAGATGTTAGATCGAAGCCTGCCTCACGGAGCTGAGGGGCTTCGAACAGAGAAGGCCTTCGCCAGAAACACAGCCAAAAAGGTGATAGAACCTGTCAACTTCGATCAAAAAGTTGTGCAGTAGAAGGTGAAAAGCTGCACAGAACACTGTAGCTGCAGGAAAGTAGTACTACTTGCAACAGCAAGAACTAGTACTACTAGCGTGAAGAACACACCCAGCCGAAGCTTCCAAGGCCTCAAAAATCACGGGAAAACTTGCAATGCTAATGAAATGTAGCCATTAAAACTTTGCAGATGCCGCACACAACGAAATAGGGCATTTACTGCAACATTAAAAGCAAGGCAATAAACGCATGGGCAAAATCTCCCTGGCGGCGCATGCAAGGAACAGGAGAAGAGAGAGAGAGGCAAGGCAAGAGACAAAAAGTGACCCAATAGAGTGGATTTGATTTCAGCCAAAAGGGTGGTCCAAACCCTAGGGATTGAGGTCCTATTTATAGGCAGCTCAACACTAGGAATATTCTACCAGCCCCTTAGGGTTTTTACAGACTCAAAAATAAAGGAAAAGACTCTACTGCCCTTAGGAATTTTTTACAGACACGACTGACTGACTGTGGGCCTAGAGTTACAGAAGACTTATCCGGAAGCTAAGTTTTCGTAGCGACTACGGCTTCTCTTCTGGACAGTCGGATACAGAATCAACGGTTGTCAGTTTTACGCCGAAACTGACAAAGCCTCCACCGGCTTTGCACCAGGTACCCGGATTGGGCCGGCCCGACTCCACAGCTCTCTCAGCCCGGCAATCGCTCACCGCCCGTGTACCTGAGTCAGTCCTGGTCAACAGCCCAGTGGGTCTTCTACTGCTTCTGGCCCATGCACCCGGATTGGGCCAGCCCGACTTCGCAGCCTCCTCTGCCCGACAGTCGCTCGCTGCCCGTGTACCTGAGTCACACGCGGCCCATGAAACAGCAGATCTCTTCTTCTTCTGTCCTCATTGACTATCGTTGACAATGACTCATCACTTCTGGAGCCATGAGGCCCACGCTATTCAGCATGGCTCCTCAATCTCCCCCTTGATGAGTGCATTGTCAACACTCCTCTTTTCTCGGCTCTTCAGCACCTGCGAACAAATGTGGAAACACGAAAACAAAACACAAGAAAACAAAGAAGAAGAAAAATAAGGTAAAAGTTTAACCCTAATGACCAAAAGCCAAACAAAAGCAAGAAATGGTCATTATGGTTAACTAAAACGTAAAAGCGCAAAATGAGTGCGATTTCAGAATAACAAGGATATCAACAGAGTAAGAACTCCCCCTTAAACTCTGATCCCAAATTTTCTCCCCCTTGTTGACAAGTGAACTCATCAAGCACTCAAAAGAGACACAGACTCCCCCTGAAATGCAACTCCCCCTCAAAATATGCAGTGAATTCAACTGGAGTGCATAAGGAGTGTAGAAAGCATGCTTCTCAAATATGATTGACTGCAATTACAACATCTAACAAGTATAGCAAAAGAGATACTGTCTAAGACACATGGCATGATCAGTGCAACAGATGATATCTCAAGAAAGTCATTAGCACGCATTTTTCAGTTTTTGCAAACAAAAAGCATCACCACATTTTCCAGTAAAACAAGCAAGGTAAAACATGAGATGCAGAAGCTAACTGATATCTAAAAAGATAAGCATTGTCCAAGACAAAGTGCTTCAGCAAACTTGTTATTATTTCAATTTTCAAGCTTTTTCTTTTCCCTTTTTCATTTTTGCCAGGGGTTATTTGCATGTCAAACCTTATGCTGACCGACCAAGTCAAGCCTAGGCCAGAACTGGACCATCAGAAGCTTAAGACATTGGTCTTGGCATACACTACAGTGTCCTAGTTCATACCAAAGTGCTATGGTACGCAGTCCAGAACAATGTAATGCGACAAGACAAACCCACCTGGATCTTTTCAATTTTAAGCATAAAAGGCATGGAATTTTCATTCATTTCTGACTGTTATAGCTCATTTCCATGTTGAAGCATAAAGATGTCCAAGTTGCATATCTGCATCTATGTGATGAACTAGCTACGAGGCATGTAACAGATAACAAAAGCACTCAGCCTACACATGCTAGTTACCGGAAGCAATGGTGATCATTTTTCAAGTTTAAAGCATAAAAGCCATGCATATGGCAGATATCAGACATATCAAGTGAACTGAACCAAAGCATGATCATTGACAAGTAATCAAAAGCATGTACCAGCTAGAATGAGTAAAGCAGTTCAATCATATTACAGAAGTATCTCTAAAGTGTGATATGTGAATATCCAAGGTATGAACACACACAAAAAGACTCAAGAAAAGAGTAAAGAAGAAAGAAAACTGACGCAAAATATCCTAGAAAGGATATACAACACCCAAATCCCCTCGTAAACGCTTAAATGTTGACTGATCTAGGGGTTTGGTGAAAATGTCTGCCAGCTGATGATGGGTATCAACATGAACAAGGTAAATGACACCTTTCTCATATTGATCCCGCAAAAAGTGAAAGCGCACATCAATGTGTTTGGTTTTTGAATGAAGACATGGGTTTTTCCCTACACTAATAGCACTAGTGCTGTCGCAAAACAATGGAACCCTGGTAGGAAAGAACAACCCAAAATCTCGTAGAGTGGAAATCATCCAAACCAATTGTGAACAGCAGCTAGCAGCAGCTACGTACTCAGCCTCTGTGGTCGAAAGAGCAACTCCAGATTGCTTTCGAGAAGACCAAGAGACAAGAGAGGAACCGAGAAACTGGCAAGTACCGGAAGTCGACTTGCGATCCAACCGGCACCCACCAAAGTCGGCATCCAAAAAGCCAAATAGATCAAGAGATGATGATGCTGAATAGTAAAGACCGAGATCAGGCGCATAAGTGAGATACCTGAAAATGTGCTTGACAGCCTGCCGGTGAGACGCGCGAGGTGAAGACTGGAAACGCGCGCAAAGTCCCACGGCGAACTGTATGTCCTGTCTTGTCGCCGTTAAGTACAGTAGCGAACCGATCATCCCTCGAAACTCTCTCTCATTGACCTTGACGCTGTTCTCGTCCTTGTCCAAACCCCCAGAAGTGCCCATCGGGGTCATCTGTGGCTTCAATTCACCACCAATGTCAAATTTCTTTAACATGTCGCGAGTGTACTTACCTTGGTGGATGAAGGTGCTGTCCTTGGTCTGCTTGATCTGGAGCCCTAAGAAGTACTTGAGCTCACCCATGAGGCTCATCTCAAACTCATTGTGCATCTGCTCAGAAAACTTGGACACAAGAGAATCAGTAGTACCGCCAAAGATAATATCGTCCACGTAAATCTGAGCAACTAAAAAATCTGAAGCATCTCTGAGCAAGAAAAGAGTTTTGTCCACAGAACCCATCACAAAGCCCTTCCCCAACAAGAATTGCTTTAACCGGTCATACCAAGCCCTGGGGGCTTGCTTCAACCCGTATAAAGCTTTATGCAATTTAAAAACATGTCGAGGAAACTTCGAGTTCTCAAAACCGGGGGGGTTGCCTAACATAAACCTCCTCTTCTATGTACCCGTTCAAAAAGCACTCTTAACATCCATTTGAAAAAGCTTAAAACCCTTCGAAACGGCAAAAGCTAGAAGAATACGAATGGACTCAAGACGGGCAATAGGAGCGAAGGTTTCTTCAAAGTCAATACCTTCCTTCTGGCAATAACCCTGGGCAACTAGTCGAGCCTTGTTGCGCACCACAACCCCATCTTCACCTTGTTTGTTCTTGAATACCCACTTGGTGCCTATGGGGTTGCATCCTGGTGGCGGCTCAACTAGTGTCCAAACCCGATTACGGAACAAAATTCTCAAGCTCTTCTTACATAGCATTAATCCAATTAGAGTCAGAAAGAGCATGAGAAATGTCTCTGGGCTCAAAGATGCAACAAACGCAGATTCAGCAAACACAGCGAGAGAGACAGAAGAACGCAAAGTTCTCTCAGTCAAATCACCAATGATGAGCTCTGAGGGATGGTCACGCTGAACTACTCGGGTTCCCTGGTGATCTGAAGTCACCTCACCGGAGTCAGCAGCAGGCACCTCTGGACTCGACTAAGGGGGCTCGATCGAAGTGGAAGAAGTGATCAGTGGTCCGCCCTCATCATCAGTCGAAGTCTCAGAAGGTGTGGGCTCTGCGGGGGATGCAGAAGGCCCACCCTCATCAGCAGCTGGAGTATCCTCATCTTCCTCGAAGATGGACTCTCCGAGCTCATCATCACCAGAAAGCTCAAAAGAAGGAGTCAATGAAGGCAAGGACTCATCAAATGAAACCTCACAAGTCTCGACAAGCAACTGGGATTCGAGGTTCCAAACACGAAACCCTCGAGAATGCAAAGCGTAGCCAAGAAAAACACCATCCCAGCAACGAGACTCAAACTTGTCCAAGTGCCCTCCCTTCTTGAGCACAAAGCACTTGCAGCCAAACGCTCGCAAGTGGCTCACCTTGGGCTGTCTGCCAAACCGCAATTCATATGATGTCTTACCAAGGTAAGCTCTAAGAAAAATGCGGTTGGTCAGATAGCAAGCCGTGTTCATGGCTTCAGCCCAAAAACGCCTAGGAGTCCTGTGCTCATCAAGCATCGTCCTGGCCATCTCGACTAGCGTGCGGTTTTTTCATTCCACAACGCCGTTCTGTGGGGGAGTGTAAGGAGATGAAAACTGATGGTCCAGACCCTGATCACTACAGAAGCTGATGAACTGAGAGTTCTTGAACTCAGAGCCGTTGTCGGAGCGAATTGCTCGCATCCGACCATTGTTCTCATTCTTCAGCTTCAAAATCAGGTCATGGACAAATTGAAAAGTTTCATCCTTAGACTCCAAAAAGAAAACCCACGAGAATCGAGAAAAGTCATCAACAATCACAAGTGCATACCACTTCCCACCGACTGAGCGTACCCGAGCTAGACCTACAGTGTCCAAATGTAAAAGCTCGCCCGGATATGAAGTCATCACCTGAGTCACAGGTGAGTGAGAAGCGGCAACCATTTTCCCATGACGACAGGGAGAACAAACTAGATCCTTCTCCATTTTAAGCTTGGGCAATCCTCGGATGAGGTCCATAGAGCTTAACCTGACTAGCAGATCAAAACTCAAGTGACCTAACCTCCTATGCCACTTCCAGAGCTCAGAAGAAGATCCAGCAATCAAACAGCGAGAAGGGCCAAAAGAACTAGAGAAGTCAATTTGAAAAACTCTACCGAAAGGTAAAATCTGACAAACCAAAGACCCTCTAGAATCAACCACAGAAGAATTACCCTTCTTAAAACGCACTTCCAAACCATCCTCAAGAAGTTGCGACACAGAAATCAAGTTGAAGTTCAAATTTTTAACCAAAGCAACATTCTTTAAAGAGAAATGATCTGAAATGCGAATTGAGCCTATGCCACTTACTTTCCCTTGACCGCTGTTCCCGAATGTGATGTACTCTTTGGAGCTCGGGGGAGTGAGACTAGAGAACCATCTGCGATGTCCCGTCATGTGGCGAGAGCATCCTGAGTCCATGATCCAAACATCCTCCAGTCCCCGGTCCTGCACAATCAGTGTCTGTAAGTGGGAGCAAATGGTCCGGCACCAGGTTTAGCAAAAGAGCTAAACCAGTGTCGAGCCATCTGCTCAAAAGATGGAAAACGAAAACCATCAAAAGAGTTCGGACCAAAATGCGGCTCAAAGCGCGGTCCTCGGTTTTGCCTAACCCTGCGGCCACGAGGTCCACAACCGTAGCGAACACGGTCTGGAACTCTGCCGGAACGGACACCACCAACTGGAGCACGGGCAAGAAAACCGTCTCCTCTACCACCACCTACACGACGTGGCCTGGCCTCCAGCCTCTCCCCGCCCCGAGGAACACGCAGTCTACCACCCTGCTGGTAGAACTGCTCCTGATCACTACGAGCCCTCTCTGCTCTTTCAACCCGCTTCCTCCTGAAGCAGAACTCCGCAAGATGCCCGTCTCTCTGACAGTACTCACAATGATAGGTGGGCTTCTTGGGATGTGGTTGAGGCTTGGGATGTTTGGGCTTAGTGATGTTTGGTGTTGTCTTCTTGGGTTGAGAGGGTCCAGGAAGAGAGTCAAGAGAAGTGTGGAGATTTTTGGGCTTTGGAACCCAGATAGGTTTCTTGGGTGGAGCTTTAGGTGGTTCAAGGATCACTCCATCCTTGGGCTGACAAGCCTGGGAAGACTCAGTGGAGTGAGTCTTGGGATACCTCTGCTCTGGAGTCATTTTACTCCACTCCACTGCCCGGCTGATGGCACTCTCAAAGTCAGCCTTGGTGTAGGTGTAACCTACCCCAAACCCATCCTGCCTCTTGAACTGCTGGATCATCATGCCAAGCTGTGGCTCTCTGGCACTGATCCAACTCAGGATAGAACGGAGGTAAAAGTTCTCATTCTGAGAATCTGCTAGCTCCTCTCTCAAGGAAGCTAGAACCTCCACCTGAGACAAACAGGTCTCACTTTCACTCTCTACTTGGACAGACTTCCCGGCTTTTAGCTTGATCAACTCCATTCTAAGAGACAGACAGTTCTCACAGACAGTGGGTGGAACTGACAGTGTCTCAAGCTCTAGCCTAGTCTGTGCAAGCTCAGCTCTCAACCTCTCTAAATCACCCAAATGCTCATCGCCCTTGGATTTCAGCTCAGCTAAGGCAGCTAGATGAGATGGGCAATCAACACAGGGTGCGACGACAGTGGCTTGAGCATCTTTCAGCTCCAGCTGAGCGCTTTCAAGCTCAGTGGCCAAAGCGTCCCTCTCATCAACCCTTTTTGTGTACCTGGACTTCAGAGTCGACAGGTCACATAGAAGCACCTCACACTTCGGGCACTCACTGCTATCACCCAAGCAAGGGGAAGAAGATAGACTCTCGATTCTGCCGTTGGCCACGGCAAGCTCACTCTCTAACTCATCTATCCTCTTCTTAGCCCCCCTAAGTAATTTTTCCCGATATCTCAACTCCTGACGATTGCTCTCAAGTAAATCAACTATTTCGCACTCGTAGGATGATACCTTGTTATCGTCGTCGTCGGAGTCGTCGGAGGAGCTCTTTTCTTCCTTATCCCCAAGAGCCATTGAGCATAAACTCTTGCGGGATCTTCGGCGCTGGTGCGAGCGGCTCTTCGGCTTGTCCCCGAAGGCCATGAAGCAGAGGCCTGCCGGATCGTCCTTGTCCTTCCCCTTCCTGATGGCGATCTCCTCATCGCTTGAGCTCGATGAAGAGGAAGAAGACGTGGACTGCTTGGAGTAGCTTTTCTCCATCTCGGCGAAGAAGGCCTTGTCGCGCTTCTTGTTCTCTCACCGGTAGTCCTTCAGGGCCTTCTTGAAGAAACGGGTCTTCGGCTTGCCCTTGTTGAAGGATGAGCTCTCATGCTTGCCGGAGTCGTGGAAGCTGCCACCGGTGCCCTTCTTGTGTCCATTTCGCTTGGGGCAGTCGCGATGAAGTGTCCTGGATCACCACACTCAAAGCATCCGGATTTTGTGCTGTGTCTTTGAACATTCTCTTGTCATAGACACGACGCACCCGGTTGTTAAACAGACACAAATCATCATCTCCCAAAGACTCAAGCTGGTCCTCAGTGATAGACATCAAAGAGAACCCAGCACAGCTCACAGCAGAGGGATCAACAGAAGGTGTAGCAAGGGCCAGGGATTTTGATCCAGAACTAGTGAGATTTGATCTCAACTGGATATCTACCTCAGTGGCCTTCAGCTTGCTAAATAACTCAGAAATGGTCAAGGTATCGTAAGAAGTGCTCTCAACGATAGAGGATACCTTGATCTCCCAGATCTTTGGGTCCAAGGTATGGAGAACCTTGAGCGCCTGCTCATGATCTGAGACTAACTGAGCATCCTCAGCCTTGTTGTCCC
Organism: Zizania palustris; assembly: GCA_019279435.1. Lineage (NCBI taxonomy): Eukaryota > Viridiplantae > Streptophyta > Magnoliopsida > Poales > Poaceae > Zizania > Zizania palustris. The sequence continues at coordinate 51,200,726 of JAAALK010000284.1, forward strand.
GAAGCTTGTTTATGATCGACTGAAAACGACCAACACAAAGCCTCAACAGATTCACGCGGCTTCTGTGTGAAATTCTCATATTCACGCCGGTAGGTCTGATAGAGTCGAGCCTTGACCTGTGCTGTTCCCTCATGGTGTGCCTTGAGGGTAGCCCAGATCTCTCTCGCAGTGGAGAGATGACTCACACGCTCAAACTCAGTGGGACCTAAGCCAGAAAACAGAATGTTCACGCGCTTACTGTTGCTCAGATGCTGAGCAATGATACCAGCATGTACCTTGCTCAGTAGCTAGGAAAATGACAAATGTGGTGTGAACGCAAATGTCCCATATGTCCGAACCCTGGCTCATGAGATAGGCTCGCATGCGAAGTCTTCCAATAGTTATAGCCATAGGCTTCCAAGGACGGGACCTTGCCAGGAGACGTCATGGTCACTACCGGGGTTTAGAACCGGTTAAGGTATGGAAAAAACCCTAACCAAGCTCTGATACCACTTGTAGGACCGAAAGTAGCGACCAGAGGGGGGTGAATGGGCGCCTAAAAAATTCTTCGAATCAATGGCCTGTTCCCAATACCCAACGCACCTCAAAAAGACTACGCAGCAGAAAATAAACAAAAGGCCTAAGTCTAAAGGTTTCTAACCTAGAAGCAAATGATCATAACTGAGAATTATTAAATAAGTGCAACTAGGCAGATGAATATGGTGTAACAGGCCTAAACTTCTCAATGAAATGATCTAAGTATGTGTAAGATGAAAAGAGAAGTTACTGTCCAAATTTGTCTCCTGTTAGGAACTGGGCGAAGCCTCCTTCGCACGTCGAGGTCTGCTTCGGAGGCTGGTGACGGAGCCTGCTTCGGAGGTCAGTTGCGAAGCATGTCGAAGATGCTGAAGGTGTTTGGTTCTAGTCTAGTTCGAAGTGGCAAGAAGCGAAGTATGCTTCGAAGCGAAGTATGACAAATGTCGGAGCTGATTCGAAGTGTGCACTTCGAAGACAAAACTTCGAACACAGCTTCGAACCAAATGCTTCGAAGCAAAACCTTCGAACAGAAAGCTTCGAACACAACACGCACACCCGGGCAACCTTCGAACAAAGAAGCGAAGCCTATCACACGACAGAAAACCAAGTCCGAAGCCTAGATTCTACCTCCGAAAAGAGAAAGCTTCGAAAAGAGAAGCGAAGGGTGACACGCCACACAAAAAGTTCAGTGCGAGGCCTAGCGGAACTATAAGCTTCGAACCCAACTTCGAAATCTATCGAGGTATGGACTTCGAACAGCTAGAGCCGAAGCCCCTTCGCACTATCGTTTGAAGTAAGCAATGCTGTCCGTTCTGAAAAATACTTCGAAGCTAAGCAACACAGAACGCACACGGAAGATCGAAGATCGAACGAGGGCTTCGAAGATGTTAGATCGAAGCCTGCCTCACGGAGCTGAGGGGCTTCGAACAGAGAAGGCCTTCGCCAGAACACAGCCAAAAAGGTGATAGAACCTGTCACTTCGATCAAAAAGTTGTGCAGTAGAAGGTGAAAAGCTGCACAGAACACTGTAGCTGCAGGGAAAGTAGTACTACTTGCAACAGCAAGAACTAGTACTACTAGCGTGAAGAACACACCCAGCCGAAGCTTCCAAGGCCTCAAAAATCACGGGGAAAACTTGCAATGCTAATGAAATGTAGCCATTAAAACTTTGCAGATGCCGCACACAACGAAATAGGGCATTACTGCAACATTAAAAGCAAGGCAATAAACGCATGGGCAAAATCTCCCTGGCGGCGCATGCAAGGAACAGGAGAAGAGAGAGAGAGGCAAGGCAAGAGACAAAAAGTGACCCAATAGAGTGGATTTGATTTCAGCCAAAAGGGTGGTCCAAACCCTAGGGATTGAGGTCCTATTTATAGGCAGCTCAACACTAGGAATATTTACCCGCCCATTAGGGTTTTTTAC
>JAAALK010000284.1:51203666-51331690 GCA_019279435.1 Zizania palustris
ACACACACAAAGACTCAAGAAAAGAGTAAAGAAGAAAGAAAACTGACGCAAAATATCCTAGAAAGGATATACAACACCCAAATCCCCTCGTAAACGCTTAAATGTTGACTGATCTAGGGGTTTGGTGAAAATGTCTGCCAGCTGATGATGGGTATCAACATGAACAAGGTAAATGACACCTTTCTCATATTGATCCCGCAAAAAGTGAAAGCGCACATCAATGTGTTTGGTTTTTGAATGAAGACATGGGTTTTTCCCTACACTAATAGCACTAGTGCTGTCGCAAAACAATGGAACCCTGGTAGGAAAGAACAACCCAAAATCTCGTAGAGTGGAAATCATCCAAACCAATTGTGAACAGCAGCTAGCAGCAGCTACGTACTCAGCCTCTGTGGTCGAAAGAGCAACTCCAGATTGCTTTCGAGAAGACCAAGAGACAAGAGAGGAACCGAGAAACTGGCAAGTACCCGGAAGTCGACTTGCGATCCAACCGGCACCCACCAAAGTCGGCATCCAAAAAGCCAAATAGATCAAGAGATGATGATGCTGAATAGTAAGACCGAGATCAGGCGCATAAGTGAGATACCTGAAAATGTGCTTGACAGCCTGCCGGTGAGACGCCGAGGTGAAGACTGGAAACGCGCGCAAAGTCCCACGGCGAACTGTATGTCCTGTCTTGTCGCCGTTAAGTACAGTAGCGAACCGATCATCCCTCGAAACTCTCTCTCATTGACCTTGACGCGTTCTCGTCCTTGTCCAAACCCCCAGAAGTGCCCATCGGGGTCATCTGTGGCTTCAATTCACCACCAATGTCAAATTTCTTTAACATGTCTCGAGTGTACGTACCTTGGTGGATGAAGGTGCTGTCCTTGGTCTGCTTGATCTGGAGCCCTAAGAAGTACTTGAGCTCACCCATGAGGCTCATCTCAAACTCATTGTGCATCTGCTCAAAAACTTGGACACAAGGAGAATCAGTGTACCGCGGCCACAGATAATATCGTCCACGTAAATCTGAGCAACTAAAAAATCTGAAGCATCTCTGAGCAGAAAAGAGTTTTGTCCAAGAACCCATCACAAAGCCCTTCCCCAACAAGAATTGCTTTAAACCGGTCATACCAAGCCCTGGGGGCTTGCTTCAACCCGTATAAAGCTTTATGCAATTTAAAAACATGTCCGAGGAAACTTCGAGTTCTCAAACCGGGGGGTTGCCTAACATAAACCTCCTCTTCTATGTACCCGTTCAAAAAAGCACTCTTAACATCCATTTGAAAAAGCTTAAAACCCTTCGAAACGGCAAAAGCTAGAAGAATACGAATGGACTCAAGACGGGCAATAGGAGCGAAGGTTTCTTCAAAGTCAATACCTTCCTTCTGGCAATAACCCTGGGCAACTAGTCGAGCCTTGTTGCGCACCACAACCCCATCTTCACCTTGTTTGTTCTTGAATACCCACTTGGTGCCTATGGGGTTGCATCCTGGTGGCGGCTCAACTAGTGTCCAAACCCGATTACGGACAAAATTCTCAAGCTCTTCTTACATAGCATTAATCCAATTAGAGTCAGAAAGAGCATGAGAAATGTCTCTGGGCTCAAAAAGATGCAACAAACGCAGATTCAGCAAACACAGCGAGAGAGACAGAAGAACGCAAAGTTCTCTCAGTCAAATCACCAATGATGAGCTCTGAGGGATGGTCACGCTGAACTACTCGGGTTCCCTGGTGATCTGAAGTCACCTCACCGGAGTCAGCAGCAGGCACCTCTGGACTCGACTAAGGGGGCTCGATCGAAGTGGAAGAAGTGATCAGTGGTCCGCCCTCATCATCAGTCGAAGTCTCAGAAGGTGTGGGCTCTGCGGGGGATGCAGAAGGCCCACCCTCATCAGCAGCTGGAGTATCCTCATCTTCCTCGAAGATGGACTCTCCGAGCTCATCATCACCAGAAAGCTCAAAAGAAGGAGTCAATGAAGGCAAGGACTCATCAAATGAAACCTCACAAGTCTCGACAAGCAACTGGGATTCGAGGTTCCAAACACGAAACCCTCGAGAATGCAAAGCGTAGCCAAGAAAAACACCATCCCAGCAACGAGACTCAAACTTGTCCAAGTGCCCTCCCTTCTTGAGCACAAAGCACTTGCAGCCAAACGCTCGCAAGTGGCTCACCTTGGGCTGTCTGCCAAACCGCAATTCATATGATGTCTTACCAAGGTAAGCTCTAAGAAAAATGCGGTTGGTCAGATAGCAAGCCGTGTTCATGGCTTCAGCCCAAAAACGCCTAGGAGTCCTGTGCTCATCAAGCATCGTCCTGGCCATCTCGACTAGCGTGCGGTTTTTCATTCCACAACGCCGTTCTGTGGGGGAGTGTAAGGAGATGAAAACTGATGGTCCAGACCCTGATCACTACAGAAGCTGATGAACTGAGAGTTCTTGAACTCAGAGCCGTTGTCGGAGCGAATTGCTCGCATCCGACCATTGTTCTCATTCTTCAGCTTCAAAATCAGGTCATGGACAAATTGAAAAGTTTCATCCTTAGACTCCAAAAAGAAAACCCACGAGAATCGAGAAAAGTCATCAACAATCACAAGTGCATACCACTTCCCACCGACTGAGCGTACCCGAGCTAGACCTACAGTGTCCAAATGTAAAAGCTCGCCCGGATATGAAGTCATCACCTGAGTCACAGGTGAGTGAGAAGCGGCAACCATTTTCCCATGACGACAGGGAGAACAAACTAGATCCTTCTCCATTTTAAGCTTGGGCAATCCTCGGATGAGGTCCATAGAGCTTAACCTGACTAGCAGATCAAAACTCAAGTGACCTAACCTCCTATGCCACTTCCAGAGCTCAGAAGAAGATCCAGCAATCAAACAGCGAGAAGGGCCAAAAGAACTAGAGAAGTCAATTTGAAAAACTCTACCGAAAGGTAAAATCTGACAAACCAAAGACCCTCTAGAATCAACCACAGAAGAATTACCCTTCTTAAAACGCACTTCCAAACCATCCTCAAGAAGTTGCGACACAGAAATCAAGTTGAAGTTCAAATTTTTAACCAAAGCAACATTCTTTAAGAGAAATGATCTGAAATGCGAATTGAGCCTATGCCACTTACTTTCCCTTGACCGCTGTTCCCGAATGTGATGTACTCTTTGGAGCTCGGGGGAGTGAGACTAGAGAACCATCTGCGATGTCCCGTCATGTGGCGAGAGCATCCTGAGTCCATGATCCAAACATCCTCCAGTCCCCGGTCCTGCACAATCAGTGTCTGTAAGTGGGAGCAAATGGTCCGGCACCAGGTTTAGCAAAAGAGCTAAACCAGTGTCGAGCCATCTGCTCAAAAGATGGAAAACGAAAACCATCAAAAGAGTTCGGACCAAAATGCGGCTCAAAGCGCGGTCCTCGGTTTTGCCTAACCCTGCGGCCACGAGGTCCACAACCGTAGCGAACACGGTCTGGAACTCTGCCGGAACGGACACCACCAACTGGAGCACGGGCAAGAAAACCGTCTCCTCTACCACCACCTACACGACGTGGCCTGGCCTCCAGCCTCTCCCCGCCCCGAGGAACACGCAGTCTACCACCCTGCTGGTAGAACTGCTCCTGATCACTACGAGCCCTCTCTGCTCTTTCAACCCGCTTCCTCCTGAAGCAGAACTCCGCAAGATGCCCGTCTCTCTGACAGTACTCACAATGATAGGTGGGCTTCTTGGGATGTGGTTGAGGCTTGGGATGTTTGGGCTTAGTGATGTTTGGTGTTGTCTTCTTGGGTTGAGAGGGTCCAGGAAGAGAGTCAAGAGAAGTGTGGAGATTTTTGGGCTTTGGAACCCAGATAGGTTTCTTGGGTGGAGCTTTAGGTGGTTCAAGGATCACTCCATCCTTGGGCTGACAAGCCTGGGAAGACTCAGTGGAGTGAGTCTTGGGATACCTCTGCTCTGGAGTCATTTTACTCCACTCCACTGCCCGGCTGATGGCACTCTCAAAGTCAGCCTTGGTGTAGGTGTAACCTACCCCAAACCCATCCTGCCTCTTGAACTGCTGGATCATCATGCCAAGCTGTGGCTCTCTGGCACTGATCCAACTCAGGATAGAACGGAGGTAAAAGTTCTCATTCTGAGAATCTGCTAGCTCCTCTCTCAAGGAAGCTAGAACCTCCACCTGAGACAAACAGGTCTCACTTTCACTCTCTACTTGGACAGACTTCCCGGCTTTTAGCTTGATCAACTCCATTCTAAGAGACAGACAGTTCTCACAGACAGTGGGTGGAACTGACAGTGTCTCAAGCTCTAGCCTAGTCTGTGCAAGCTCAGCTCTCAACCTCTCTAAATCACCCAAATGCTCATCGCCCTTGGATTTCAGCTCAGCTAAGGCAGCTAGATGAGATGGGCAATCAACACAGGGTGCGACGACAGTGGCTTGAGCATCTTTCAGCTCCAGCTGAGCGCTTTCAAGCTCAGTGGCCAAAGCGTCCCTCTCATCAACCCTTTTGTGTACCTGGACTTCAGAGTCGACAGGTCACATAGAAGCACCTCACACTTCGGGCACTCACTGCTATCACCCAAGCAAGGGGAAGAAGATAGACTCTCGATTCTGCCGTTGGCCACGGCAAGCTCACTCTCTAACTCATCTATCCTCTTCTTAGCCCCCCTAAGTAATTTTTCCCGATATCTCAACTCCTGACGATTGCTCTCAAGTAAATCAACTATTTCGCACTCGTAGGATGATACCTTGTTATCGTCGTCGTCGGAGTCGTCGGAGGAGCTCTTTTCTTCCTTATCCCCAAGAGCCATTGAGCATAAACTCTTGCGGGATCTTCGGCGCTGGTGCGAGCGGCTCTTCGGCTTGTCCCCGAAGGCCATGAAGCAGAGGCCTGCCGGATCGTCCTTGTCCTTCCCCTTCCTGATGGCGATCTCCTCATCGCTTGAGCTCGATGAAGAGGAAGAAGACGTGGACTGCTTGGAGTAGCTTTTCTCCATCTCGGCGAAGAAGGCCTTGTCGCGCTTCTTGTTCTCTCACCGGTAGTCCTTCAGGGCCTTCTTGAAGAAACGGGTCTTCGGCTTGCCCTTGTTGAAGGATGAGCTCTCATGCTTGCCGGAGTCGTGGAAGCTGCCACCGGTGCCCTTCTTGTGTCCATTTCGCTTGGGGCAGTCGGCGATGAAGTGTCCTGGATCACCACACTCAAAGCATCCGGATTTTGTGCTGTGTCTTTTGAACATTCTCTTGTCATAGACACGACGCACCCGGTTGTTAAACAGACACAAATCATCATCTCCCAAAGACTCAAGCTGGTCCTCAGTGATAGACATCAAAGAGAACCCAGCACAGCTCACAGCAGAGGGATCAACAGAAGGTGTAGCAAGGGCCAGGGATTTTGATCCAGAACTAGTGAGATTTGATCTCAACTGGATATCTACCTCAGTGGCCTTCAGCTTGCTAAATAACTCAGAAATGGTCAAGGTATCGTAAGAAGTGCTCTCAACGATAGAGGATACCTTGATCTCCCAGATCTTTGGGTCCAAGGTATGGAGAACCTTGAGCGCCTGCTCATGATCTGAGACTAACTGAGCATCCTCAGCCTTGTTGTCCCGAAGCTTGTTTATGATCGACTGAAAACGACCAAACAAAGCCTCAACAGATTCACTCGGCTTCTGTGTGAAATTCTCATATTCACGCCGGTAGGTCTGATAGAGTCGAGCCTTGACCTGTGCTGTTCCCTCATGGTGTGCCTTGAGGGTAGCCCAGATCTCTCTCGCAGTGGAGAGATGACTCACACGCTCAAACTCAGTGGGACCTAAGCCAGAAAACAGAATGTTCACCGCCTTACTGTTGCTCAGATGCTGAGCAATGATACCAGCAGTACCTTGCTCAGTAGCTAGGAAAATGACAAATGTGGTGTGAACGCAAATGTCCCATATGTCCGAACCCTGGCTCATGAGATAGGCTCGCATGCGAGTCTTCCAATAGTTATAGCCATAGGCTTCCAAGGACGGGACCTTGCCAGGAGACGTCATGGTCACTACCGGGGTTTAGAACCGGTTAAGGTATGGAAAAACCCTAACCAAGCTCTGATACCACTTGTAGGACCGAAAGTAGCGACCAGAGGGGGGTGAATGGGCGCCTAAAAAATTCTTTCGAATCAATGGCCTGTTCCCAATACCCAACGCACCTCAAAAAGACTACGCAGCAGAAATAAACAAAAGGCCTAAGTCTAAAGGTTTCTAACCTAGAAGCAAATGATCATAACTGAGAATTATTAAATAAGTGCAACTAGGCAGATGAATATGGTGTAACAGGCCTAAACTTCTCAATGAAATGATCTAAGTATGTGTAAGATGAAAAGAGAAGTTACTGTCCAAATTTGTCTCCTGTTATGAACTGGGCGAAGCCTCCTTCGCACGTCGAGGTCTGCTTCGGAGGCTGGTGACGGAGCCTGCTTCGGAGGTCAGTTGCGAAGCATGTCGAAGATGCTGAAGGTGTTTGGTTCTAGTCTAGTTCGAAGTGGCAAGAAGCGAAGTATGCTTCGAAGCGAAGTATGACAAATGTCGGAGCCTGATTCGAAGTGTGCACTTCGAAGACAAAACTTCGAACACAGCTTCGAACCAAATGCTTCGAAGCAAAACCTTCGAACAGAAAGCTTCGAACACAACACGCACACAGCGGGCAACCTTCGAACAAAGAAGCGAAGCCTGTCACACGACAGAAAACCAAGTCTGAAGCCTAGATTCTACCTCCGAAAAGAGCAAGCTTCGAAAAGAGAAGCGAAGGGTGACACGCCACACAAAAGTCAGTGCGAGGCCTAGCGGAACTATAAGCTTCGAACCCAACTTCGAAATCTATCGAGGTATGGACTTCGAACAGCTAGAGCCGAAGCCCCTTCGCACTATCGTTTGAAGTAAGCAATGCTGTCCGTTCTGAAAAATACTTCGAAGCTAAGCAACACAGAACGCACACGGAAGATCGAAGATCGAACGAGGGCTTCGAAGATGTTAGATCGAAGCCTGCCTCACGGAGCTGAGGGGCTTCGAACAGAGAAGGCCTTCGCCAGAAACACAGCCAAAAAGGTGATAGAACCTGTCAACTTCGATCAAAAAGTTGTGCAGTAGAAGGTGAAAAGCTGCACAGAACACTGTAGCTGCAGGAAAGTAGTACTACTTGCAACAGCAAGAACTAGTACTACTAGCGTGAAGAACACACCCAGCCGAAGCTTCCAAGGCCTCAAAAATCACGGGAAAACTTGCAATGCTAATGAAATGTAGCCATTAAAACTTTGCAGATGCCGCACACAACGAAATAGGGCATTTACTGCAACATTAAAAGCAAGGCAATAAACGCATGGGCAAAATCTCCCTGGCGGCGCATGCAAGGAACAGGAGAAGAGAGAGAGAGGCAAGGCAAGAGACAAAAAGTGACCCAATAGAGTGGATTTGATTTCAGCCAAAAGGGTGGTCCAAACCCTAGGGATTGAGGTCCTATTTATAGGCAGCTCAACACTAGGAATATTCTACCAGCCCCTTAGGGTTTTTACAGACTCAAAAATAAAGGAAAAGACTCTACTGCCCTTAGGAATTTTTTACAGACACGACTGACTGACTGTGGGCCTAGAGTTACAGAAGACTTATCTGGAAGCTAAGTTTTTGTAGCTACTACGGCTTCTCTTCTGGACAGTCGGATACAGAATCAACGGTTGTCAGTTTTACGCCGAAACTGACAAAGCCTCCACCGGCTTTTCACCAGGTACCCGGATTGGGCCGGCCCGACTCCGCAGCTCTCTCAGCCCGGCAATCGCTCACCGCCCGTGTACCTGAGTCAGTCCTGGTCAACAGCCCAGTGGGTCTTCTACTGCTTCTGGCCCATGCACCCTGGATTGGGCCAGCCCGACTTCGCAGCCTCCTCTGCCCGACAGTCGCTCGCTGCTCGTGTACCTGAGTCACACGCGGCCCATGAAACAGCAGATCTCTTCTTCTTCTCTCCTCATTGACTATCATTGACAATGACTCATCACTTCTGGAGCCATGAGGCCCACGCTATTCAGCATGGCTCCTCAGCTAGGCAACAGTAACACTTTGAGCAGCCATTTTAGAACTCCTGTGCTAGCCGCCACACACTCATGTATTCAAACATGTGAGTTCATTTTGTGTTTCCTGTTCAAGCCATGAAACTTTGATTCTATTTTTATTTACTACTTGAACTTGTATGCTTGTTTTGCACTGCAAGTTTTGCTTTCGTTCTGCTCCACTTCTTCCTGGTTCGAGTCTGATGCACTAGGGTGTGTTTGGAGAAGTGTGTGTGTTGGGGGAAAATATCTCATCTTCGGGGTTATTACCGAAGCAGTATAAAGACAATCAACCAGTTCGAAGATTCTCCGAAGATCATCTTCAAAGATGCCCAGAACCCCGTTCGAAGATCGAAGACAGGCATTGGTTCGAAGAATGTCTTCGAACTAAAGCCCTTCAGGATCTTTTCTGCCAGCTAAGATGGAAGACTTATCTTCTTTCCCATTAGATTAGTCTTTTACCATTTTAGCCCTATTAAGGAAATCAAATAGTTTCCTTAATGTCGGTTGTAATAGAGGGGTAAATAGGTCTTTTCCTTAATGTTTAGGCCTATAAATACCCCCCATTTAACCCTGTAATAGGGACCGAATACAAGTGATTCAATACACACTTTCGAACTATTCTAAGCTATTATCCTTTCGGAGGCTTAGAACAGTTTGCGTCACAAACACTTCGTTTGTTAGTTTCTTTTCTATAGAAACCTGTTAGCGTAATCTTTTACGCCAACAGTTGGCGCCGTCCGTGGGGAACCTAGTCCAAAAAACTTCGTTCTCTACCAACTTCTTACATCATGCCTCCTAAGCGGAGCGCACCTCGCAATCCCACTCGGAGGTCCTCTCGGATCTCCGGAGAGATACCCTTCGACACAGTTGAAGTCGGAGGGTCTTCGACTATCCCTCCACCTCAAACTCCGCAAGGGGCTTCTATCCCTCGAGGATACGAAACTTCTCTGCCAACCCCTTCCATACTCCGACCGCCCGGAGTCACTCCCCCACCCTCCATTCCGATTCGAACTGATCATACCAGTTCTCAAGACCCGGAAGGTCCTTCCGGAGGAGATGAAGATAGCCTTGAAGATATGGCCACTCAAATGGCCAACCTTCAAGCTGAGGTAGCAAGGTGGCGACAAGAAGCTGCGAACAGGCTTCGCTCTCAAGCCACCCCAGCTATTCCCGAAGTGCCCGAAGACGACGATCTTGGTTATCCCGAAGCCCCGGAGAACGCCTCTTACGACAATGAATCTCCTGTTGCATCCTGAGCTGCAGAAGGTTCGCTTTGATCCAAAGTTTAAAACTTCGAAGCTCTGCAAGTATGCCGGAGATGAAGATCCCGGAGAGTTCGCGCGTTCTTATGCCCTAGCGATTGAGGCTAGTGGCGGAGACAGAGACACTATGGCGAAGTGCTTCCCGTTAGCTCTTCAAGGAGTGGAGTTGAGATGGTTCTAGTCTTTAAAGCCAGGATCAATCAATTCGTGGTCACAGTTGAAGAGGAAGTTTATAAGTAACTTTCAGGGCACCTTCGTGCCTCCCATGTCAACAGGAAGCCTTTTCCAAGTGAAACAGCTCCCCGGAGAAACATTGAGGCAGTACTTCAAGCGCTTCGCTCATACGAAGTCGCAAATTCGGGGGCTGTCCACATCTTCAGTGGTTGATGCGGCTCGGGAAGGCGTCAGTCATCAAGGCCTTCTGGATAAACTGCATCGGAAGAGCATCTCCATAGTATCACAGCTGATGTCATATTTCGAGGAGTATGCGAGGTCAGAAGAGGGTTGGCTTCGGAGGACTGCTGCTACTTCGACAGTATTGCAAGAAGTTAAAGCAGAGGTGAAGACTTCGGCACAGCCGCAGGAACCAGTCTTCGAAGTGCAACATGATCGAAGAAGAGGGCAAAAGCACCGTATGCTTATAATGTCATCTTCGGACGGGGCATGTTGAATCAGTTCGGAGCTGTGGCGCAGCACAACTACTTGTGCATGAAGATGCCCACACAAGCAGGAGTCCTGACAATCTTCGGAGATCAAGCCATGGCTCGGAGGGCAGAATATGGTCACGGTCCTCCTCTTGATCCGAGGCAAGTAAATAGTGTCCAGGATAATGAAGAAATTTTTTCAGCCTCCTCCGAAGCTTCGAAGAAATCATTTCCGAGACCAAGTCCCGAAGGAGAGATTGCAACGAAGATCATTGTTAAAGATGGTAAAGAATACACTTTTCAATTTGGTAAAGATTTACCTCCTGAAGTTGCAACCTCCTTGGAAAAAGTCGTGGAAGAAAATTTGGATGTCTTCGCTTGGTCTGACGAAGATATCACCGGAGTCGATCGGGATATTATTGAGCACAGTTTACTTGTAAACCCGAAGGCCCGGCCTGTTCGACAAGGACTCCGGAAGATGTCCGCAGAGAGAGCTGCCCTAGCTAAGGACGAAGTTGAAAAACTGTTGAAGGCTGGGATTATCAGAGAAGTGGCCCACACAGAATGGTTAGCCAACCCAGTCTTTGTCAGGAAGAAGTCTTCCGGGAAGTGGCGCATGTGCATTGATTTCACATCTCTGAATAAAGCATGCCCACGTGACCCCTACCCCATGCGCCGAATTGATCAACTAGTTGACTCCACTGCAGGTTCGGAGTTACTAAGCTTCCTTGACGCGTATTCTGGTTATCATCAAATATGGTTGAAGCGCGAAGATGAAATCAAGACGAGCTTTGTAACTCCTTCGTGAGTCTTCTGCTATGTAAGAATGCCCTTCGGCCTAAGAAATGTCGGGGCTACTTTTTCAAGATTAGTTGCTAAGGCTCTAGGTCATCAACTAGGTCGCAATGTGGAGGCCTATATGGATGATATTGTAATAAAGAGTGCTTTAAAGCACCAACATAGCCTAGACTTAGCAGAAACATTCAATAGCCTTCGGGCATGTGGGATCCGTCTTAACCCCGAAAAATGTCTATTCGGAGCTAAGGCTGGAAAGTTGTTAGGGTACTTAGTTTCAAGCAGGGGAATTGAAGCTAGCCCTACTCAAATAACTGCGCTGCAGAAGATGGCTCCTCCGGAGAATTTAAAGCAAGTGCAAAAGCTGACTAGACGTCTGGCCGCACTTAGCAGGTTTTTATCAAGGTCTGCGGAGAGGAGCTTGCCAATATTTAAAGCTTTGAAAGGGTCCGAAGATTTTGCATGGACACCGGAGTGTCAGAAAAGCTTCGAAGATATTAAAGATTATCTCAGCAATCTTGCTACACTTACGGTGCCTATTGCGGACGAAACCCTACTCCTGTATCTTGCAGCCACAGGTTCAGCTGTCAGCGCAGTCCTTGTCAGAGAAGTGGATTTCAATGGGAAGTTGGTCCAAAATCCTGTCTATTTTGTATCCGAAGCATTGTCAGGAGCGAAGACAAGATACTCCGAACTTGAGAAGTTCGTTTATGCTCTGATAATGGCTTCGAGGAAGCTAAGACATTATTTTTTGGCTCACAATGTAATTGTACCAACTTCGTATCCTTTAGGAGATATGCTCCGAAGCAAAGATTCCACTGGAAGGATTGGAAAGTGGGCAGTAGAGCTAGCACCCTTCGGCATATCTTTCTTGGCAAGGACAGCTATCAAATCCCAAGTCCTAGCAGACTTCGTAGCAGAGTGGACTCCACCTGCGAATTTGACTCCGGAGAAATCAAGTGATGGAGTTTGGATTGTTTACTCCGATGGGGCTTTCCAAGCATCCGGAGCAGGCATTGGGGCAGTATTGATTTCACCGTCAGGGCAAAGAGCAATGTACTCCACAAGACTCAACTTTAAGTCTACCAATAATATAGCGGAGTACGAAGGGATTTTGTTGGGACTCCGGAAAGCACGTGCTCTAGGGGCTACAAGAATAATTATAAAAACACATTCTCAGATAGTAGCAGGGCACGTAGACAAAAGTTTTCAAGTTCGGCATCCACAGCTTGCAAAATACTTAAAAGAAATTCGCAAAATCGAAGCACACTTCAAGGGTATTTCCATTCGGAGTATACCAAGAGCTGAAAACGTGCAAGCGGACATTTTAGCGAAGGCTGCAGCCGGAGCTGTGGATGTGCCTGAAGAAGCTTTCTATGAGGAGCTCAATATACCTTCGGTGCCACAAATTGCCTCTGCGGAGATTCTTTGCATTCCTAGTGCAGATTGGAAAAATTCGATCATAGAACTCTTGCAAGGAGGAACAAATTTGCCCGAAGAGCCCCAGTTGTCAAGATTAAGGCTCAGAGCAAGAAACTATCAGTTAATCAACGGTATATTATACAAGGCCGGAGTATGTTCCCCTCTACTCCGATGTATATCTCAAGCCGAAGGCCAAGAAATTCTTCGAGAAATTCACGAAGGCCTTTGTGGAAGCCATTTAGCCCCTAGAGCTCTGGCAGGAAAAACACTTCGCCAGGGGCTTTATTGGCCCACAATAACAGCTGATGCGGAGAGCTTGGTCCGCACTTGTCAAGGATGCCAGTGGATGGGTCGACGGAGTCATCGCCCACCAACAACTCTTCAAGTCATTGCTCCGGTATGGCCTATGGCCAGATGGGGTATGGATCTAATTGGTCCCTTTCCGTTAGCAAAGGGAAATCTGAAGTTCGCAGTGGTAGCTATTGAATATTTTTCTAAGTGGGTAGAAGCAGAGCCCTTAACAGCTATCACTTCGAACAATGTACAGAAATTCTTTTGGAAGAACATTATTTGCCGGTTCGGAGTGCCTAGATATCTCACAGTTGATAATGGAACACAGTTCGACGCAGAACCCTTCCGGAAGTTTTGCGAAGACCTAGGCATTCAACTATGTTTTGCTGCAGTGAGACACCCTCAGTCGAATGGAGCCGTAGAGCGAGCCAATGGAAATATTTTATCAGGGCTAAATCGAAGAATAGTAGGATTGTCAAAGGGACTGTGGACCGAAGAGCTTCCGAAGATTATGTGGTCCATTCGGACTACGCAAACAAGGTCCACAGGTTTTACTCCGTTCAGACTACTATTCGGAGATGAAGCTATGACTCCAACGGAGCTTAAGGGGGGATCATTTCGCAGCACCGAACCGGACATTGAAGAAGAAAGACAAGCTTCGTTAGATTTGTCAGAAGAAACAAGACTTCGGGCTGTAGCTAATTTATCAAAGTATCATCAGCAGACGAAGACTTGGTATGACCCGAAGGTTAAGCTCAGCGAGTTAAGGCCGGGTCATCTTGTTCTACGAAGCATTATAGCACCAGGGAAGT
Source organism: Zizania palustris (assembly GCA_019279435.1). NCBI lineage: Eukaryota > Viridiplantae > Streptophyta > Magnoliopsida > Poales > Poaceae > Zizania > Zizania palustris. The sequence continues at coordinate 51,216,937 of JAAALK010000284.1, forward strand.
TAAGCAATAAATGGGAAGGTCCATATCTAATTGTCCGCTCAGGGCGCCCTGGTTCATTCAAATTAGCTAATTTAGAAGGTGAAGAGTTAGCACATACTTGGCATGCGGAGCACCTAAAGCGATACTTCGCATAAGGGCTCTTTGTAATTTGCTTGTAATCACCTCTAAATTAATAAAGCATACACCCTGATAGTTGCCTTCCCCTCATAGACTTCCAGCTTCCCGAGCGGACGCGCTGGAACCGCGGGGTCGACCGAGAGGGAAGTGTCATTAAGCTGGGTTGTATTTCCGGACTTTGAACCCATAAAGTCGAAGCCTCCGGTGTGGTGGCTGACATAATCCGGAGCCCAGGCCACGGCTTGTAGGCATCCGTAAAAGAGCCCAAAACCACATTCTACGGAGTCCAAGCCATTGGCTGGTAGACTTCCGTAAAAAGAGCCGAAGGTGGCCAAAATCTACGGAGTCCAAGCTGCAGCTTGCAGACTTCCGTAAAAAAGAGCCGAAGGTGGCCAAATTCTGCGAAGTCCAAGCCATTGGCTGGTAGACTTCTGCAAAAATAGCCGAAGGTGGCTACAATTATACAGAGTCCAAGCCATTGGCTGGTAGACATCCGTAAAAAGAGTCCAAAGAGACCATTGCAAACTCCGAACCATTGGTTCGTCAGAGATCGCAAAGACAAGCCGAAGGTGGCTAAAGCAAAAAGTCGAAGACATTTCATAAGATTTAAAAAAGATCTTTAAATGACAGAGGGGCTCCGAACCCCCAAAAAATTGTACTCCGAAGTTTTTTCTTTGCCTATAACCATCTTTGAATACATTTCGAAGTTGCTTATACCCAAAGAGGGGCTAGTAAATATGGAGACAATTTTAAATCGGCATTCATTATTGAAATAAATGTGTTTACAGATTACATTATGAAAAATTGGTATCTATACCAAGAAGGAATCGGAGACCTCTTCGGTCCCGAGAGCTAGGGGTGGAACGACTAGTTCCAACATCGAAAGTTCTAAGAACTTTACGCTTAACTCTCTTCCTCCCCCTCGAAGCTCTAAAATCCTTCTGCTCTTGTTGAAGCTCGGCCCAAGTTCGAAGCCGCTCGGGGCTTCTTTCCCAGCTTCTAAGATCTTTAGATCTTTTATTTTGGGCTTCACCTTCGTCTTCAGACCAGTTAGTGTCTTCAGAAGACGAGGTGTTTGCGTCAACCTCTTTATCTTCCTCTTTAATATAAGACAATACGTCTTTGATTACTTCGGGCGCAATTACGCCGGAGTCATCTCGAGGAATAAGAAATCGAGGACGCTTATAACTCTTTAGAAGTTTGAAGGTGTTCCACAATGAGCGAAGTTCGTTGTTAAGCTCTAACACTTCGATATCTTCCATAAGAGGCAAAGCCTAAAAATATAACAAGCAAGACTTTCATTGATAAATGTTTACAAGCATGAGCTTTACATAATCAAAAAATCCTAAATAATTCCTAAACCTGCGGGTTCGGAGGAGGCTGACTGCTCGAAGCTTGGCTCCGAACTTGCTTCTGGCGTTGGCCTTCATCAATCCAAGCCTTGATCGCAGAACGACCTTCGGCTCTCCATGAAGTTTGAAAGGCTCGCTAGGCGGCAGTCACGCCTTCGGAAGGATTCAAAAGTCTCGCGTCGTCGAAGGTGATGGAGCCCTCTGCGCTCGGAGTAATTGTTCGGCCCAAATCCTCATAGTAACGAAGCAATCCGAGGGCAGACACTTGTCCGGAGAGTTCTCCATAACGTATGCCTGCAGTCTTCATTTGCTTCGCTGCTCCTTGGATCCTCTTTAACCGGCGCAGCAGAGTCACATTGTCGTCCGAAGGTAGTGATCCAGTAGTACCGAAGTACTCCAAGACACCTAGCATCTGTTCAATAACCTCCGAAGCCACCTTTTCAGACTTAAGCTTTTCCTCAATAAGTGCATCCTTGGCCGAAGTCGTTTCTGCTAGAACTCCGGAAATTCTAGCATTCTCCGTAGTCAAAGTATTCTTTTGAGTCAGGAGTTGGCCAGCCTCTTCTTGGAGTCTCACAAGTTCGGACCCTTTAGTAGCATCCTCCTTCCGCAGTTTTTCAACCTCTGCTCGAAGCACAATTCTTTCTGCTTCGAGCTCTTTCTTTGCAGCCTCTAAGCTTTGCCTAGCCCTTCGCTCTGCTAATATCATATTATCCATCTGAGCTACTCGACCTTCGGAGAAGTTAAAATTTCTTTGAAGAGCTTCGTTCTCTTCCCGAAGTTGAGCAATTTCATTTTCGCCCGATAAAGCTGCAGCGCGGGCCAAGACTGCTTGCTAAGAAAAAAGAAAAACTGGAATAAGAAATTATTCATATATAATTCGCTATTTGGTTCGAAGATGTTTTGTACCTGATAAGCTGCTCTTTCTATAGCAATGTTAAGCTCCGAACTTTTCGCCCTGCTCAAGAGGCCTACCAGTTCTGTTTCCCCGACTTTGCGACTGGCTTGACCCAAAGGTTTAACCAGAGTCCGAAGTCCGGTTCTCTCCTCCAAAAAAGGAGTTAAGAGAGGAAGCATTACCGAAGCCTTCTGATCAGCTCTGCTTAGCGAAGGTCCGGAGAGTTCTTCTGAGGCCCTTGGAACTTCTGAAGATGGCCCCCCCTCGATTGATTCACTTTCATCTGTTGACTCAGACGAAGTCGAACCTTGAGTAGGGGGAGGCTCTATGTGCCTTTTACCTCTTCCAGGCCCCTGTTGAGTAGCCTCCGGGCGTGGCTCCGAAGTTGTCGAAGGCCTTTGAATTGTATCTTCGTGAGGTACTTCGACAACAGGAGGCTCTGCAAAAAACAAAAATATTATACATTGTAAAATTTTGCAGAAAATGATAAAGAATTATGCAAAAATTACCTTCGACATTCTCTGGGAGATCAAGTACTGGACTGATCGGAGGGTCGAAGGTGAAGTCATCTTCAGAATCCGCAGTTAAATTTTCCACTATCGGAGCACCTCCGTGAGCAGTCCTTTCCTCCACAACCGAAGTTGCAGGAACTTCGGCTTCATCTTCACCCATAGGGGCTTCGATTTGCTCCTCTTGGGTATCCGGAGCTCTTACTTCTTCTATGTTGGCTTGGGGCTCCGGTATACCTGCAGTGTCTTCAGTGTGAATATTTCGTTGAGCTGCATCTTCGTCAATCAATTTCACTAATAATATACCTTCATCCTCTTTAGAACCAGAAATTGAGGTTCTTGAGCTTGAAGGCGCAGGATCCGAAGGTGCGAGATTCTTTGGCTTCCGAGCCACCTTCTTCACCGGAGTCCTTGCGGAGCTAGAAGCTCCGGCTTCAGCCATTCTTTTCTTGGGTCCTTTCTCCAGAGGCACCCAGTCCATCAGAGGGGGCGGAGTTAACTCCAACATTCCCCATACTCTGTTAAACCGCTCCCAACTCCCGACCAATTTAATTCGCCATTCTTTTTCCGTCGGAGTTGGGGCACCCAGAATCTTCTCCGAAGCCCTTACGATTTGCTCTGAAGTAATAGGGGCTGAAGAAGCTAAAAATAATTCAAGTTAGTCTTTCTTCGAAGTAAATATGTACAATGCATGTTGGTTTCGATGTTACCTGCAGGACTCGAAGTAAAATTGATCTTGCGAAGACCACCTTCTGAGTCATCCTCGAAGACGATAGGCCAGTTGGCCATCAGCGGAGGAATTTGGAGTCCGAGGAATTCTTCGGCCAAGTCTCGCATGCTTAACCTTCGGCTAATTTTCTGAAGCAGATTAAGGCGAGCTTCGAGCTGACCTTCGTCCGGTTGCACTAAGGCTTCCTTCCGGAATTGAATTTCTTTGAGAGGCCCAGCCAGAGGACTACTCGCTCCAACTTCGGCATAGAACCACCTCAAGACCCAATCAGTATACCATCTTGCATTGATGGCCTTAGCAGGGAATTGTAGGGCATATTCATCTCGAAGTCTAAAATTAATGCTTCCGAAGGCAACCACTACTTTCTCACCTCCGGAGCCTACGGAGGTCTTCGGCTGGCAAGTTGCTCTATGAAGTGCAGCGAAGATTTCTGCCCTCCCCTCGCAACCTTCGGCTCTCAACGCCCATTCGAAGATAGCTAACCTAGCTACTGCATTCGGAGATAGCTGCGGGAGGGTTACGTGGAACAGATCAAGTACCTCTGCCAGGAAGTCCACTGTAGGGAGGCCCAAGCCTGCTTCGAAAAAAGCTTCAAATACTACAACCTCTCCGGGTCTTGGTGATGGAATCGATTCTTTGCCCGGCTTTCGAATCATAACTCCATTACTAATCTTTCCCCCTGCTGTGATTGCCAAAGATTCTCTCTTGCAGGTAGAAGGTCCCAACTCAAAAGATTGATCCAAGTATTTGGTCGACGGTGGGCACAGACCTTGGTCATCGGCGATTTGGGGATTTCTCCCCCCTGCCGCCATGGATGTTGCCGCCTGCATCGAGGGTGCCGCCGCCAATGCTGCCGCTGCGGCCGCCTGTTTCCGAGCCAAGGCCGAAGGAGGCGCAGATCCCTTGGTCTTCACCATCACGATCGCTGGATTGTTCTGAGGAAATGGAGGCTAGGGCTCAAGAACTCAAAAGCTAGGGCTCAAGAACTCAAGGGGCTCAAAAAAGCTTTTGACTGTGAGAAAGCGGTGAAAAGGTAATCGGGTAAGTTTTAGGCCCTCTATTTATAGCCCAAATGTTCCGCTTGTTACCGTTTTGGCTCTGCCTTTTCGCATTCTCGCCCGTTATTTTCCTCCGAAAATAACGCATTGTATAACTTCCGTTAGAAGAAACAGGCTAACGGCTATTTTTTCTAAGTATGGAAAGTCTTTAGTCTTTTTAAAGATATTTCTAAGTTACTTCGAATGTAACCTCTTCGAATACCAATTCGAAACATATATCTCCACATAATTCGGAGATGATATAAATCTGTTAACCCCTACGCATGATTACTTTTCTTGCGTATACTGCTCTCCTAAACGTTACAGGTCAACGGAGAAGCGTATTCGAGGGGCTACTGTTGGGGGAAAATATCTCATCTTCGGGGTTATTACCGAAGCAGTATAAAGACAGTCAACCAGTTCGAAGATTCTCCGAAGATCATCTTCAAAGATGCCCAGAACCCCGTTCGAAGATCGAAGACAGGCATTGGTTCGAAGAATGTCTTCGAACTAAAGCCCTTCAGGATCTTTTCTGCCAGCTAAGATGGAAGACTTATCTTCTTTCCCATTAGATTAGTCTTTTACCATTTTAGCCCTATTAAGGAAATCAAATAGTTTCCTTAATGTCGGTTGTAATAGAGGGGTAAATAGGTCTTTTCCTTAATGTTTAGGCCTATAAATACCCCCCATTTCACCCTGTAATAGGGACCGAATACAAGTGATTCAATACACACTTTCGAACTATTCTAAGCTATTATCCTTTCGGAGGCTTAGAACAGTTTGCTTCACAAACACTTCGTTTGTTAGTTTCTTTTCTACAGAAACCTGTTAGCGTAATCTTTTACGCCAACAGTGTGAGTGATCTGTGCTTGTTTAGTGTGTGTGTTCTCAGTGTGTGTTCGCTCTGTGTAAACTGGAGGCTAGTCCTCTCTGATTACTAGCGAAGCACTGTTCTTGGCTTAAATTGAAGCCCTTTTCTTCCCTTGTTGAAGTTCTTAGCGCAGTGTGCTCCGTGTGAGTTGAGTTCTTCGGAATACGAAGCCTAGTACTAGTTGCTAGTGCAGAGTATCTGGTCAAAGTCCTTAGAGGGAAGTCATCTCTTGCGAAGGGTGAAGTGCGAAGTCTGCTCGAAGGAACCCAGTGTGCGGAGCATGCACTAACTTAGCAGAGTTGAGTTTTAGGTGTTGTGGGTGGAGTGAAGTCTTCTTGACTTCAAACTTTTGCTCCTTGCGAAGCCTGGTTTCAGAGCTGTGAAATACCTCCGAACAAGAACTTCGAAGGGTGTGTTTGAAGCCTGTTCCGTAGAAGACAGAACTAAAACAGAAGGCTATTTTTAGCTTAAAATCTTAAAAGCTCCAATTCACCCCCCCCCCTCTGGTCGTCGTTTTCTGTCCAACAAAAATCTTCAGGAAGAGCTTGGCACCATACTAAACTTCAGCACAGCGTATCATCCATAGACTGATGGTCAGACCAAATGGTGAACCAAGTATTGGAAGATATGCTTAGGGCCTGCGCCATAGACTTTGGTCGGATGTGGAACAAGAGTTTGCCCTATGAAAAATTCTCCTACAACAACATCTATCAGGTTAGCCTACAGATGTCACCGTTCGAGGCATTATATGGACGTAAGTGCCAAACACCGCTACTATGGGATCAAGCTGGTGAATCTCAGTTGTTTGGTACGGACATTCTGCTAGAGGTCGAAGCTAAAGTCAAGGTCATCAGAGACCGATTGAAGATAGCACAGTCCATCCAAAAGAGCTATGTCGACAACCAACGCAGAAATTTAGCATTCGAGGAAGGCTATTATGTCTATCTTCGAGTCACTACCCTTTAAGGCACTCAAAGGTTCAACATGAAGGAAAAGTTAGCTCCTCATTACGTTGGTCCTTTTATGATTCTCTGTCAGCAATGAGAGGTCGCATACCAGTTGGAGCTACCACCCTCCTTAGCCGGAGTACATGATGTGTTTCACGTTTCCCACCTGAAGAAGTGTCTTCGAGTAACCACCGAACGAGCGGATCTTCAACAACTCAACATTCAATGATACTTGACCAATATCGAGAAGATTGTCCAAATCCTAGAGCTCAAGGAAAGAGTGACCAGAAATCGGGTGGTTCGTTTCTGCAAGGTTCAGTGGAATAACCACCCCGTCGAAGAAGCCACCTGGGAAAAAGAAATGACCTAAAAGCCTAATACCCCAAGCTATTCTAGGAACTCCTGTGCTAGCCGCCACACACTCATGTATTCAAACATGTGAGTTCATTTTGTGTTTCCTGTTCAAGCAATGAAACTTTGAATCTATTTTTATTTACTACTTGAACTTGTATTCTTGTTTTGCACTGCAAGTTTTGATTTCGTTCTGCTCCACTTCTTCCTGGTTCGAGTCTGTGCACTAGGGTGTTTTTGGAGAAGTGTGAGTGATATGTGCTTGTGTAGTGTGTGTGTTCTCAGTGTGTGTTCGCTCTGTGTAAACTGGAGGTTAGTCCTCTCTGATTACTAGCGAAGCACTGTTCTTGGCTTAAATCGAAGCCCTTTTCTTCCCTTGTCGAAGTTCTTAGCGCAGTGTGCTCCGTGTGAGTTGAGTTCTTCGGAATACGAAGCCTAGTACTAGTTGCTAGTGCAGAGTATCTGGTCAAAGTCCTTAGAGGGAAGTCATCTCTTGCGAAGGGTGAAGTGCAAAGTCTGCTCGAAGGAACCCAGTGTGTGGAGCATGCACTAACTTAGCAGAGTTGAGTTTTAGGTGTTGTGGGTGGAGTGAAGTCTTCTTGATTTCAAACTTTTGCTCCTTGTGAAGCCTGGTTTCAGAGCTGTGAAATACCTCCGAACCAGAACTTCGAAGGGTGTGTTTGAAGCCTGTTCCGTAGAAGACAGAACTAAAACAGAAGGCTATTTTTAGCTTGAAATCTTAAAAGCTCCAATTCACCCCCCCCCCCCTCCTCTGGTCATCGTTTTCTGTCCAACAAAAATCTTCAGGAAGAGCTTGGCACCATACTAAACTTTAGCACAGCGTATCATCCATAGACTGATGGTCAGACCAAATGGTGAACCAAGTATTGGAAGATATGCTTAGGGACTGCGCCATAGACTTTGGTGGGATGTGGAACAAGAGTTTGCCCTATGAAAATTCTCCTACAACAACAGCTATCAGGTTAGCCTACAGATGTCACCGTTCGAGGCGTTATATGGATGTAAGTGCCAAACACCGCTACTATGGGATCAAGCTGGTGAATCTCAGTTGTTTGGTACGGACATTCTGCTAGAGGTCGAAGCTAAAGTGAAGGTCATCAGAGACCGATTGAAGATAGCACAGTCCATCCAAAAGAGCTATGCCGACAACCGACGCAGAAATTTAGCATTTGAGGAAGGCGATTATGTCTATCTTCGAGTCACTGCCCTTTAAGGTACTCAAAGGTTCAACATGAAGGAAAAGTTAGCTCCTCATTACGTTGGTCCTTTTCTGATTCTCTGTCGGCAATGAGAGGTCGCATACCAATTGGAGCTACCATCCTCCTTAGCTGGAGTACATGATGTGTTTCACGTTTCCCACCTGAAGAAGTGTCTTCGAGTAACCACCGAACGAGCGGATCTTCAACAACTCGACATTCAAGGATACTTAACCTATATCGAGAAGACCGTCCAAATCCTAGAGCTCAAGGAAAGAGGTACCAGAAATCGGGTGGTTCGTTTCTGCAAGGTTCAGTGGAGTAACCACCCCGTCGAAGAAGCCACCTGGGAAAAAGAAATGACCTAAAAGCCTAATACCCCAAGCTATTCTAGGAACTTTCTGAATCTTGGGACGAGATTCTCTATAAGGGGGTAGGTTTGTAACACCCTTAATTCTAGAGCAATAAAATAAATTCAGAAAAATCAGAATTTTCTAGAAATATTTATTTTTATTCTCAAAAATTCACCAAGGCCTAGTATTCAAAAATATAGAGAAATAATTCAAAACATGGTATAAAAATTTATATTATGTTCCTAAGACCAAGATACAATTTTGGGAAGTTTTACAAATTTTTCCAACCTTTGTTTCTAGCTCATAATCTATAAAGTATTTTTTGTGATTATTTTTATTCAAAAATGAATTATAAATAGCAGTGGGCCACTCCCCTCGTTTCTCTCTCCCCAGCCTGATGAGGACATCCCTACCAATGATACAACCATACATGAATACCAAGATCCAATTATTTGAGTTCGAGCACAACGATTAAATCTTAAGAGGAAGATTGGGCACCCCTATCCTCCATCACAGCCGGCCCAGCCCATTCATCGTGGGGCCCTCTCTCTGACAAGTGGACCCCACCTATCAGTCATCTTCAACCTCGAGCGCCCGAGATCAACGGTCGTCGCTGTGAGATCTAGTCACCTCTGTCGTGAGCCCAAGCTCTAGTTAATCGCCAGAATTAAGTCACTGTTATAGCCGCGCTTTAATGCCCTCAGATCCCCTCGCCGTTATGCTCTAGAGCACCGCAAATAACAGGATTAACCTCACCATAGTAAAGAGGTTTAATCCTCGGTTTCCCCCTTTCTCACCGCTGTTAACCTCGCCAGAGCACTATAAAAAGGGCCCTGGCCACACCGGGTTCACCACAATGCTCAATTGCCCTCTCTCGCCTAAGCCCGAGTGCTAGCAGCCCGTTTTAGCACCGCCCCTCTGTCCTGCCTCCAGTCGCCGCTCGCCGTTGCCAGAGTACTCCCCTCACCCCGCCGACACCACCAGAGTGATCCCGATCGCCCCCTCGACCTCGGCCACCACTTCACTCGAGCTCATCGTCGGTGGAACATCATCACCGACGAGGACCCAAGAGATCGCTGCAACCCCGCACATCGCCGGCCTCGTCCAGTCGACCCGAGCCTCGCCGATGGTACCATCAGGACCCCCTCACAATTCTCATCACATTTTTGGCCTTAGGTCGAACTTTAGGCCACTGTCGCTGCCGCTAGGGCTCTCGCCATACTCGGCCATCGCCAGAGAAGATGACTGGCACAATAGTTATACCGTGCCATGTTAGATTTGATCTCGGCCGCCCGAGCGCGATCTACCGTTAGGAATAAAATCCCATCTGCGGTTTAATCCTGGCCGCTTGATTTGAACGAAGAGGTACCAAGACATCTCAGACATTTATTTCACTTAAAGTCCACCGGTTCAGAGCACAGTGTCGTGAACCCAGTCAACCGTGGACCTAAGGACAAATTAGGATTTAAATTAAATTCTAGAAATTAATTTAAAATTTAGAAATTCATAACTTGCTCAAATTAACTCCAAATTTGACCATTAAAATTTTAGAAAGTTTATATTTTTATTCTCTTCATGTTCATCCAATAAAAATTATATGTTTACACTGGATATTTTATATTATTTAATTGGGATTAAAATAAAATTGAAGAAATAAATTCCTAACTTCAAAAATTCATAACTCCTTGGAATTAACTCTAAAAATTACCATTCCAACTTCAGAAAACTTGTCTTTTGTTATCTTCAGGTTTATCCAATAAAATTTATATGTTTATACTAAACATTTTGCGTTGTTTAATTAGAGATTACAATAGAATTTAAGAAATCATTTTATACCTTCAAAAATCCATAACTACCTTAAATTAACTCTAAAAATCCCTATTTTAATTCCAGAGGCTTTATATTTTATCCCCTTCAATTTGACTCAATAAAATTTATAAGCTTGTATTGTGATTTTATATTGTTTTGATTGATTGTTATTTCTCGATTTGCGTACCGAGAAGATTACGACATCGTTGAGGAGCAGGAAGACTTCCTCCAAGTTTCCCCTGTCACATTTGCTGAACAAGGCAAGTCACCAACTCCATTTTGAGCATGTTGAACCCAATTTTTAATTAAATATCGCTAAAACTCATAGGTTATAATTGCATTAGTCAAATGAATAACCCTACATTATATTTATCGGATCCCCGACCTTGATGTGCAAACCCAAGCCATGCTATCGAGCCTGAATTCCTTGTCACCAGTATACTTATTAAATATTAGAAGTGTCCAATGTATCGACACAACTACTATAGGCTTAAAAACGAGTCATAAGTACTTGGATTTTGATATATGATCCATGATGTCTCTCCCCCCTGTTATTCTGTTGGTTTTGGAATTGGTTTGATAAGTTAGCATGGTGGGTTCCAGGTGCAAGCAAGGGCATTGGTTAGTCGCACCTGGGGCACTATAAGGACTGGTCTGCGGGATTCGTCACAAAGCACTTTCGTACCAACCACAAGTCTAGTGGGTAAGTCTTAACTAGAGGTATGGGTCGTTCCAACCCGAGGCACTATGTGGAGAGGGACAAGCAACACTTGTGGGTGGCTTGGGCCACGTGGCACAAAAGGGAGCGCTACGTTGGCCCGGTGCGCCGGCACGCTGGTGAAACCTATAGTGTGTGTCATTGAGTTGGAGCGATTCATGCTAAAGGTTTCGGCATAAGTTCCTGTGACTTGGGTCATTTGACACACTACGGTGTGCGGGAATGAGTGCCTTGTGGGTATAGTGGTACACCTCTGATCAGAGTTAAATCTTTTTGAAAAACTGAGCCCATAGTCAAGGGCGAGTGGAGTGACATCCCACAATTAGTATATGTTTGAGAAGTGTTGCATAATTGATTGGGCATGTAAGGACTGTCGAGTGAGGAGGGCTTACTGTACTCTTCGAGTTAGAAGATGTTGCATCATCCATAATTTAAATATTTTGTATGAATAAACTTGACTCACATTAAAGGCTGCAAGATAAAAATGTACTTTTTTGTATTTTAAGCCATTACCTCCCTTGGTTATTACCTTGCATTATCATTGCATTTCTCGGTGGCTTGTTGAGTACGTTTGTACTCACCCGTTGGACAAACCACTACAGAGGCGTACTACGATGAGGATGGTCTGGAGTAGCGACCTAGTCAAGGAAGCGACCCTGGAGAAGATGTTCATCGAGTTTAGTATTTTCATAGTTTATTTTATTTTAACACTTGTGTAATAATGTGGTATGCGAGCCACGAATGTTTGACGTATGTGCGTAGTCATGTGATGAACATCTTGTGATTATTGATTTTCTATGGAATTTCAATAAAGTTTGGGTTTTATTGAATCCAGGCGCTACAAACTACATCCCTGTATGTGTGGAATCCCTGGAGGTGTTGCTCCATAAGCGACGTTTGTGGCCGTCACCACGAGGAAGGCGACTTCTTCATCGATTGGATCGATGAGGAACGGCCAAGACAGAGTGGGGATAGTCTTGATGCGCTTCATAAACCTCTTCTTCCGCTGCACCTATTGTGTCAAGTGCTAGAAGGTACCAATTTATGATCTCACACGCGCATGGGTCTTAGGTTTTAGGGCGGAAATTTTGAATTTGTCGGCTAGCGTAGCTCCCCTATTCCCCAACATTGAGCTACCGACTCGACCTCCACTTAGATTGTGCTGGTATTTGGGCAGCTTCGAGGTGGGGGAGGTGATGTTGAGCACCTCTGACTGGTAGTGCTGCCACCCTCTCTAGAAGTCATGGTTCCAATGCTCCGTCGGTGTGGCTCGGGGAGGGTTGTGGCTTCCTGCTTTTGGGACTTTGACATCTGGAGCACACACTGGAGCGACCATCGTGTTTCTTTGAAGTTGTCCCTCCTCAGATCTAGCGTACTCCTCGAAGTATGTCATAAGTTGAGCCACCGAGGAAATGGGCTTTCGGTGGAGCTTGTCGAGGAGGCCGGGGTTGGTGACGCCTTCACGAGCAGCGTCGATGACGGAGGAGGTAGACAGTCCCTTGATCTGGGACTTGGTGTGAGCGAAGCACTGGGAGTACTGGCGAAGTGTCTCCCCAGGCTGCTGCTTCACCTGGAACAGGTTCCCTGTGGACATCGGAGCCATCATGGTCCCTTGGAAGTTGTTGACAAACTTCTTCTTCAATTGCTCCCACGATTTTACAGATCCCAGCTTCAATGAACAGAATTATGGAGCGCGATGCCTTTGAGTGTGAGAGGAAGCACTTGGCCATTGTATCACGCACCCCTTCGCAAGACTTTATTACCACGGCGTATGATTAGGAGAACTCACCGGGGTCAGTATCTCCGGGGTATTTAAGGATCTTGACCGCTTGGAACATGGCATTGAACCATACCCTCTACAAATTCGGGTGCATCGGGGAATCCTCATCAAAGGAAGCATTCTGCTCGCCCCTTCGTGCTTCCAGGTCCTCAGCGTCACTCACCACGATGACTTTGCTGGGAGCCAGTGGCCTTTCCATCTTGCCCTGAGTGGGGAGCTGGTTCGCAGCTGATTGCCACCACCTCATCAGCTCAGCCCTAAGTTGGGCATTCTTAGTAGCCATAGCGTCGCTTGGGCTCCCGATTCCTCTTGAGTGTGTCTCTAGGTCTTGCGACCGGGCAAAGTCTATCTGGAGTGCTATCGAGGCTGGGAGGAGGTCTTCGGATAGGCGAAGGCCAACAGCCCCTTGGCCCACAAGAGTATGAAGGTCCATAGACGAGCCTATGGAACTTGAGGGGTCTTTGGTTTCTAGTACCATGTTTTGGTTTGGGATTGTGATGGCTTCAGCAGTTGCTATGGTATCTTCTTGTGGGAGTTCCTGTCGTGAGGTCCGAGTGGACCTTCGAAGGGGAACCGTGTACGTGCTTCTTTTCGGAGGCATGTCTCCAAAAAGCTTTAGGTGGAAGAGATGATAACTTTTGGTACTCGGATCCCCACAGATGATGCCAACTGTTGGCGTAAAGGATTATACTACCAGGTTTGAATAACTTGAAGAAATAGATATCACTTAGCTAAGGGAATTATGTTGAGTCCAAATAGAGCCTCTGAATTGGATAATAACTCTGGCTGGGCTCTATGTGTGTGATTGCTTGAATCCAAATTCCCATTACAGTGGAAGGAGGGCGTATTTATAGGGAGAGAACTATAAGGAAAATGCCCCTTTATCCTCTAGTTACAACCGTTATAACGGACACTATTCACCAGATCCCGTAGGGGTACGATGATACAAACTAATGCAAATGCTCTGATAAGCAAACATCCCGTCTGAGTGATGGCAGATGTTTTGATGAGGCGGGTGCTTTGTCATGATAGGACGTCTTCATAAAGCAAATGTCTTGTCCAACAGAAAGGCAATCATCACACTCCATTTGACAGCGGCCCTTCGAGACAGAGTTCTGAGGGGTCTTCAGGGAAGCCTCCATCTGCGGTCGGAATCAGAGCCACGGTGAGGGCTTTGAATCCCTCCGAGGGTCTCAAAGGGTATTCTCTTGGGGAAGGGGCGACGCACGTTTTGGAGCCTACGCTTTGAAGCATCGTAGGAGCACTAGAGGGCTTCCTGCACGTAGATTCTAAAGCAGTCTTCGGGATATAGCTTCAGTTACTTATGTTTACGGGATTATTTTCCCCCAACACTAGTAGAGGTGGAAAGAGACATGGACGGTGAGACGATGCTTATGCTTCAATTAGCAGAGGCACTGAGGCAGCGAGATGAGTACTATGCTACATGCTTAGCACAACAGCAGACGATGTTTCAAGTAAGTTTAATGATTGCATTACAACTATATAGCATTTAACAATAGGTTTAAAACTAACTAATTGAATTACAACATGTATAGCAATTTTCCCAGCAACAAGGATTTGACAAGTCATAATTCCAACCGATACCTCCCCCACCACCATTATTTCCATTTGGTACTCCTCCTATAGTTGAGGTACCTCCTGGCATGTTACTTTGTTCTAATATATATTTTACATAAATGAAAATTTGGAGGGTTATTTGAGTTGGCTTATTAGTTGATAACATTTCCCCAAATTTATATATTGTTTCAAATTATCCATACTTCTGGTCAAGATGGAGCCTCGACTTCAAATGTTAATGATTCGAGAGGCAGTGACCACAATTCTAACCAACCAAGTGAGGGTTGTAAGTGAGTATGAATGTTATTTCTTCATATGACCTATCACTTTGTGGATTTGAATGTGACTTGTGAATTTGAACATGACTTGTTATTACTTTGAATGTCTTGTGCCTTTAAATGTGATTTATGACTTTGAATGGTTAAGTTTGTGAATGTGAATGGTTTGTGAAGATGAAGAATGTGAATGTGTTTATGAATGTTTGGTTAATTTGTGAATGTGTTTGTGGAGATGAATAATGTGAATGTGAATGTATTTGTGGATGTGATTTTGAATATGTGGATGTGTTTGAGGATGTGTATATGATTGTGAATGTGTAATTATGTTTGTGGATGTAAATGTGAATGGGTGAACCAGAAAAATCAAAAAAATCAGTAACTTCTATCGGCTATGGTCAGCCGACGGAAGTTAAAAACAGTAACTTTCGTCGGCTGACCATAGCCGACGGAAGTTAGTCAATTTCTGTCGACAAGCTTTCATCGGCTAGAAACTGACGAAAGTTAGTATTTTGCTTACGGAAGTTAGCTTCTTCCGTCGGATTTAGCCTAACTTGCTTCGGCTTTGACCGACGAAAGTTTGCTGATTTCCTGTAGTGAACCCACAAACTGTGTGAAGTTTCCTATTAATATTGCCGAAGAAAAACCATAAGATTGTTGTCATGGATGTAATTATTGTAGCATAAACAAGTATCACATATTGTAGTAATAGGATTAGGAATAGTTTGTATTCCATAGTAATAATAATATATATTCTAAATAATTACTATCTCCATTCCACATTATAAGTCATTCTGATTTTTTCATATTCATCATCTGTGATTGAATCTAAAAAAGTCAGAATGACTTATAATATGGAACAGAGATAGTAATTAGTATCTCAGGCCTTGTTTGGGGGAGCTTCTGGTTGGCTAGATACTTGTATCTAGAAGCTCCCTTAAATGATACCTCGGGTAGCTTAAATTTTTAAAATCTATAGAAGAAGCCAGTCTTTTCAAGCCTAGTAGCTGAGAAGTTAACCATGTCACTGAATAAAACCTACTCCTCAACAGTCAGCTACTCTAACCAGCTAGATAGATAGCTAGACTAGCTGATTTTGAGAATCTGTAGCTCCTCCAAACAGAGTCTCAGTCTCAAAATATAGCACCTTTTAGAGTTTAAAATTTGTCCAAGTTTAAAGGTTGTTATATTGTAGGATTGATGGAATATTTTACTAGGATAGAGACTATATATTTAGTATCATATTTATTAGTAGGAAGTTATTGATTCAGTTAGAAATTAAAGATATGGTTTGTTAGGAAATTACATATTGGTTGTATTTTTAACGAATAAGGTGTTGTTCATGTGAATAGTACTCAATGGTACTATAGCACACAAACTATTCCTATATAAAAGATTATCGGGATATTGCAGAGCAGTCCACCCCCAAGATGATATTTAGTAGGTAATGTAGTACTATGATTACGAAGAGTTTATTTTTTATAATAATAATATCTATTACATAAATAATTCATTATTTTATTAGGATAGAGATTATATATTTAGTATCCTATCTAATAGTTAGAAAGTTGTTGGTTCAATTAGGAATTAAAGCTATGATTTGTTAGGAAATTACATAATTAAGGAACAAGGTAATTGTTGGGGGAAATTACTCTATTTCCAGGACTTAAAGGGTAACCCTTCGATGGCTCAATGAGGATCCCGAAGGGGGTGGACCGCTGTTCGGAGCATACGTCGCCACGACCGGAGGGTGCCACGATGCGAAGTCCTAGAGAACCCTCCGAAGGGAAGATGGAGGCCTCGAAGCAGAAGGACATGATTGATTGGATGTTCAGCTTATCCATCTACCTTGCAGCACTTTACCGTGTATAACTTTGTTTATGATACCGAATAGTTTCTACTATGTCGGTTGTAATTTGGGGGTAAATAGGTCTTTTCCTTATACTTTTTTCCCTATAAATACCCCCTATTGTACCTTGTAAAGGGGGATCCAGAACAAGTTGTTCACCCACGCTCATTCGGACCGCTTGAGCTATTATCCATTTCGGAGGCTCGAGCTAGTCCTAAAGCACAAACTTCCTGTTTGTCCGTTCTTGATTACCGAGAACCTGTTGACGTAACATTTGCGCCAACAGTTGGCGCCGTCCGTGGGGATCCAAGTTCTAAAAGCTTGTTCTCTACTGCTGACTGCACTCCGAAGAGCACTTACGGAGGGAGCCTCGGAGTCCCAAGACTTCGCGCACCCTTCAGTTAAGGGCTTCTTAGTGCAGCTCGAAGGCCTTCTCTCGACCCCTCGAGTCGTTCGAAGTCCTCCATCTCCAAGACACCTTAACGGCTAGCTATGCCTCCGAAGCGTGGTCAAGCTTCGGGTCCTCTTCGAAGGTCCCCTCGGACCAATGGAGCCAGACCCTCAGCTAATCCGGCGATTCCTGCAGAGACCGCTGGGCGTCGGGTGCCCCGGGGCCCTCTGCCTCCTCCTACGGTGCTTTAGACCGACTACGCAGCGAGCCGGGATCCAGAAGTGCCCTCCGACGAAGACGAAGGCCCTCCCGAAACCGAGGCTACGCAGCTAGCCAGGCTTCAGGAGGAGGTATCCAGGTGGAGGCAAGAGGCCGCCGATCGCCTCCGCACTCAAGCCTCCACCGAAACTCCAAGGGAGCCTCAAGACGATGGAACCCGCAATCCCCCAGAAGTTATCCAAGTCCCGGAGGAAGCCGAGAATGCATCCTTCGATAATGAATCTCCGTTACACCCTGATCTGCAGAGAGTGCCTTTCGACCCCAGGTTCAAGGCCTCGAAGCTGCACAAATACTCCGGGGGGTCGGACCCCGAAGAGTTCGCCCGCTCTTACGCCCTGGCAATAGAAGCAAGCGGAGGGGTGCGAAGCACCATGGCAAAATGCTTCCCCCTCGCTCTCGAAGGTGTGGCACTCCGCTGGTTCTGGTCCCTAAAGCCAGGATCGATCAGTTCATGGAAGCAGCTAAAAAAGAAATTTGTGAGCAACTTCCAAGGTACCTTCGTGGCCCCAATGTCCACGGGAAGTTTGTTTCAGGTAAAGCAGCGGTTGGGAGAAACCCTCCGAGAGTACTTCACGCGCTTCGCCCACACCAAGTCACAGATCAAGGGCCTCTCTACCTCCTTGGTAGTTGATGCTGCCCGCGAAGGGGTGCTGAACCCCGACCTCTTCAGCAAACTCCATCGGAAGCCGGTAACGTCTGTGGCACAGCTCATGGCATACTTCGAACAGTATGCCAAGGCGGAGGAAGGATGTCTTCGACGAGTTGAAGCAACATTGCCCACCCTCCGGGAAGTCAAAAGGGAGCCTGAAGCCTCCGCTACACTACAACCTCCACAAGACAACCGCTCCAACGAGTACAAGCGAGGGAAGAAGCATTTCCGCTCGGAGGTGCTAAACATTGCACCTTCAGCCTCGAAGGCACCTGCCAATTTCCAGCAGGTAAAAAATTTCAAGGCTGGACCACCAAAGCCTCAAGAAAGGATGCCTGGCAGGCGCCAGAGTTTTTTCTGTTGCGTGCATGGCGACAACAGAAGCCATGACACGAAGGATTGCAAGGCAGTATTAGCCCTTCGGGGCGACTACCTTGAGCGAAATACCAGGGAGGGGTACTTCGGATCGAGCCCCACCGTCGGCACGCTCGGAGCCTGTTCAAACTGTGGCCCGAGCCGGTGCCCTCGAAGCCCCCATGCGGCTACCAGTGACCAGTATTATGCCACCACCAAAGCAAGAAGACCCGCAAGACCGCGGCAAGAGAGTGGTCCTGCCCATCTCCGAAGGGGGGACCCTCGGAAGCATGTCCAAGAGACAGCGCCGCGAGTACGTCCGCGAGGTCGGGCACATTGGGACCTCGAGTTCCGCTGAAGGGATGCCAGAATGGTCCCGTGTGCCCATCTCGTTCACAGCCAGCGACGCGGCGGGGGTGAAGTTTCCCCATGCTGACCCATTAGTCATCTCTGCCGATATAGCAGGAGCAGACGTTCGAAGGATCCTGGTAGATGGCGGGAGCTCCGCAGACATACTCTTCGTCCAGGCCTTCGACCAGATGTGCATACCTCGGAAGCATCTGCTTCCAGCAACCTGGCCGCTTCAAGGGTTCTAAGGAACGCCTCTCAATGCCCTCGGCCAAATAGGCCTCGAGGTTGCCTTCGAAGAGGGGCCTCTGGCACGAGTAGAAGAGGTGATCTTCGATGTGGTGGATGCCCCTTACGCTTACAATGCTATCTTCGGTCGAGGGATGTTGAACCAATTCGGGGCTATAGCACATCACAATTACCTCTGTCTCAAAATGCCCACGCAAGGTGGGGTGCTTACTATTTCAGGAGACCAAGATGTAGCCAGGAGGACAAAGTATGGCCATGGGCAGCCATTGGACCCCCGACAAGTGCATAATGTGGCAGAAAGCACCGAGGAAGTACCGGAGGCCTTGAACCCTCCGAAGGGATCTTCGCTTAAGCCAAGCCCGGAGGGTGATGTCGAGACAAGAATAATCTCGGAAGACGGCAAAGAATACCCAGTGAAATTTGGCAAGGGGCTATCTCTAGAAATAACCGCCTCGTTAGAAGAAGTCGTCAAAAAAAAATCTAGACATATTTGCTTGGACCGACGAAGACATCACTGGAGTCGATCGAAGCATCATCGAGCATAGTCTGCTCGTCAACCCGAAGGCCAAGCCGGTGCGCCAGGGGCTCCGCAAGCTGTCAGCAGAAAGAGCAAGCTTAGCCAAGGCCGAGGTAGAAAAATTGTTAAGGGCTGACATTATCAGGGAGGTAGCCCATACTGAGTGGTTGGCTAACCCTGTTTTTGTAAGAAAAAAGGACTCGAACAAGTGGCGCATGTGTATTGACTTCACCTCGTTGAATAAAGCATGCCCGCGAGACCCCTACCCAATGCCCCGAATAGATCAATTGATAGATTCCACAGCCGACTCCGAATTATTAAGCTTCCTCGACGCTTATTCCGGGTACCATCAAGTATGGCTGAAGCGCGAAGATGAAGCCAAGACAAGCTTTATAACTCCTTCCGGAGTATTCTGCTATGTAAGAATGCCTTTTGGTTTACGAAATGACGGATCCACCTTTTCTCGCTTAATAGCTAAGGCTCTAGGTCATCAGATAGGCCGCAATGTCGAGGCCTACATGGACGATATTATAATAAAAAGTGCTCAAAAGCACCGGCATAGCCTAGATCTAGCTGAAACATTCGAGAGCCTCCGAGCATGTGGAGTACGCCTCAACCCCGAAAAATGTATATTCGGGGCACAAGCAGGAAAGCTGCTAGGGTACTTAGTTTCGAGCAGAGGGATCGAAGCTAGCCCAACACAAATAAGTGCGCTGCAAAGGATGGCTCCGCCAGAGAATTTCAAACAAGTACAGAAGCTAGCAGGAAGGCTCGCAGCACTCAGCAGGTTCCTGTCCAGGTCGGCAGAGCGGAGCCTCCCAATTTTCAAGGCGCTGAAGGGATCCGAAAGCTTCAGCTAGACGCCGGAGTGCCAGAAGAGCTTCGAGGATATAAAAACATACCTCGACACATTATCAACCTTAACTATCCCCCTTCCAGGGGAAACACTGCTTTTATATCTTGCAGCAACAGGTTCAGCAGTAAGCGCAGTGCTGGTCCGAGAGGTCGAGCTTAAAGGGAAGCTGGTGCAAAACCCAATTTATTTTGTGTCGGAGGCATTATCCGGAGCCAAGGTCAGATACTCCGAGCTCGAGAAATTTGCTTATGCCCTAGTAATGGCCTCGCGAAAGCTAAGGCATTATTTCTTGGCGCATAACCTCATCGTCCCTACATCATATCCTCTTGGGGATATGCTCCGAAACAAAGATTCCACAGGCAGGGTTGGAAAATGGGCAGTCGAGCTGGCACCCTTCGAAATCTCCTTCACAGCGAGGACAGCTGTTAAATCTCAAATTATAGCAGATTTCGTAGCAGAGTGGACTCCATCTGCAATCTGGACCCTGGAGGAACCCTCCGAAGGTTTTTGGACAATATTCTCTGACGGAGCTTATCAAGCATCAGGTGCCGGGGCAGGGGCCGTCATCTTGTCACCATCAGGACAAAAGGCTATGTATTCCACAAGGCTCAACTTCAGAACCACTAACAACATTGCCGAGTATGAAGGAATCTTGCTAGGCCTCCGAAAGGCTAAAGCACTCGGAGCTACAAGAATAGTGATCAAGACAGATTCCCAAGTCGTCGCGGGGCATATTGACAAAAGCTTTCAAGCAAAAAACCCACATCTCGCGCAATACCTTCAAGAAATCCGCAAGGCCGAAGCAGCATTCAAAGGGTTTACAGTTCGAAGCATCCCTCGGGCAGATAATCAACTTGCAGATATTCTTGCGAAAGCTGCAGCAGGAGCGGTAGACCTCCCGGAGGGTGCTTTCTACAAAGAATTAGAGCAGCCAGCGGCTGACCAAATATCCTCATCAGAAGTAATGTGCATTCCAACTACAAATTGGCGAGCTCCGATAATAACCATGTCGCAAAGTAGCATGGACCTTCCGAAAGGCCCAGAAGCTCGAAGGTTGCAAGCAAGAGCTCGAAATTACAAGCTCATTGATGAAGTGTTGTACAAGGCCGGAGTATGCTCACCCCTACTTCGATGCATCTCACAGCCCGAAGGTCAAGACATACTTCGAGGCATCCACGAAGGACTGTGCGGAGGTCATTTAGCCCCTCGAGCGCTAGCAGGCAAGACGCTTCGGCAAGGATTTTACTGGCCAACAATTGTCAGAGACGCAGAAGAGCTGGTTCGAACATGCCAAGGCTGCCAGTGGATGGGCCGACGAAGCCATCGCCCGCCAGCTCAGCTTCAAGTTATTGCCCCAGTATGGCCAATGGCTAGATGGGGCATGGACCTCATAGGCCCCTTCCCAGCAGCAAAAGGCGGTTTGAAATTTGCGATAGTAGCAATCGAATATTTCTCAAAATGGGTGGAAGCGGAGCCACTAACAGCTATCACCTCGAGGAGCGTGCAAAAATTCTTCTGGCAAAATATTATATGCAGGTTCGGAGTTCCCAGAGAGTTGACGATGGATAATGGAACCCAGTTCGAAGCTGATACCTTTCAAATATTTTGTGAAGAACTAGGCATTAAGTTATGCTTCGCAGCAGTGCGACATCCGCAGTCCAACGGAGCCGTCGAGCGAGCCAATGGGAACATCCTCTCCGGGTTAAATCGCCGAATTGTAGGATTGGCCAAGGGGCTGTGGGTCGAAGAACTACCTAAAATATTATGGTCCATCCGAACCACTCAAACTAGATCAACAGGTTTCACACCATTCAGATTGCTCTTCGGAGATGAAGCCATGACTCCTACGGAGCTCAGAGGGGGGTCGCTTCGCGTAATTCAGCCCGGGGATGAAGATGATCGGAGTACTTCAATAGATCTGTCAGAAGAAACAAGGCTTCGAGCTGTCGCCAACCTGACTAAGTACCAGGAGTACACCAAAACGTGGTATGACCCAAAGTAAGATTAAGTAAGTTAAAGCCAGGTCATCTAGTATTGCGAAGTGTAATAGCTCCGGGGAAGCTAGGAAACAAATGGGAAGGACCATATGTTATCTTACGCTCAGGACACCCCGGATCGTTTAAATTAGCTAATTTAGAAGGGGAAGAGTTGAAACATGCATGGCATGCGGAGCACCTTAAGAGATATTACGCTTAAGACCTCCTTGTAATCACTTGTAGCACTTTCCTTTCTATAAATAAAGATAAGGGTTGAAACCTGTTTTGCTCTTCGAACATCCCTTACTCCTGATGGACGCATTAGGAGGACGGTGATGCTGGTAGAGCCAAGCATTTTTCTCAAGACCCAAGGGGCTGACTCCGAACCATTGGTTCAGTGGCTCCGCCAACCTACGGATTCCAGGCTCCGGCTTGTTAGGATCCGTAGAAGAGTCTAAGGACTTTAAAGAAAACAGATTTTCAGCCTCCGGGTGCGAAGTATCTGTAAAAGAGCCGAAGGTGGCCAACCTACGGATTCCAGGCTCTGGCTTGTTAGGATCCGTAGAAGAGTCTAAGGACTTTAAAGAAAACAGATTTTCAGCCTCCGGGTGCGAAGTATCTGTAAAAGAGCCGAAGGTGGCCAACCTACGGATTCCAGGCTCTGGCTTGTTAGGATCTGTAGAAGAGTCTAAGGACTTTAAAGAAAACAGATTTTCAGCCTCCGGGTGCGAAGTATCTGTAAAAGAGCCGAAGGTGGACAACCTACGGATTCCAGGCTCCGGCTTGTTAGGATCCGTAGAAGAGTCTAAGGACTTTAAAGAAAATAGATTTTAGCCTCCGGGTGCGAAGTATCTGTAAAAGAGCCGAAGGTGGCCAACCTATGGATTCCAGGCTCCGGCTTGTTAGGATCCGTACAAGAGTCTAAAGACTTAAAAAAAAAGAAAGAGCGAACAAATTTTTAGTCTTCGGAAGCAAACTAAAAATGCAAATGATAAGTGCAAATTCGAAGCATGCGGTTGTTCGGACATTCATTGTGCCTAGCGAACCCTTCTTTAGGGAGAAGGCTCCGCCACCCACAAGGGGGGTCGGAGGGTAGGAGTCACACAGCATACTTTCGAAGCATTCCACATTAAAATGTTATACTTATACATCAAGAGAAATTTGTATCTAAACCTAAGAAAAATCGGAGACCTTTTCGGCCCCTACGGCTACTTTGCCCTTCGGAGCTCGAAGCCGCCGAGGTTGTCCTTTTAGTTCGGGTGCTTCTTTATTTTCTTCGAGGCTCGCAGTTTCTTTTGCTCCTCTTGAAGCTCGGCCCATGTCAGGAGCCTTTCGGAGTCAGCCTCCGCAGGGTCTTCGGCTCGATACTCCGAGTCGGACCAGTTAATAGGTTTGGAGGACGAAGATCCCTCCGCCTTCTCTTCCTCTTTAATATAAGCTAAGACGTCCCTTCGAACCTCGAGGGTGATCTCCCCCTCGTCTCCACGAGGAACAGAAAAGCGGGAGCGACGGTAAGGCCTCAAGCCCTCGAGGTTTGCCCACTCCTTTCGGAGTTCGTCGGTAATTTCCAGAAGTTCGAAGTCAGGGCTCGAAGGGCACGACAAAACCTAAAAAATAGCAGAACACCCAAGACAAGTTCCCATTTATAACTTTTCCATTAATAAAAACAGGGTTTACAGGGTTTCACATACATAACAGTCCTAAGTGGCTAGACCTGCGGGTCGGTCGGCGGAGCAGGAACAGAAGGGGCCAGCGCGGCAGGAAGTGGTGGCCTTGTCTGCGCTTGCTTCTGCCGACGGGCCTCGTCAATCCAAGCCTTGGCTGCGGCCTTATGATCCGTCTTCCAGGTCGACCGGAAGGCCTCCCAGGCCGAAGCCACGTCCGAAGATGGCCGCAGCAGGTCGTCGTCCGCGAAGCCTCCAGGAGACGAGCCTTCGACTAAGCCAAGGGGGATTCGAAGGGACTCAAGATGACGAAGAACCCCGATACCAGCACACTGTCCGGAGATTTCCCCGTACCGGATACCGGAGTTCTTCATCAACGACGAAGCAACTTGGATCCTCGTCAGCTTCCGGTCAAGGGGCTCGTGGGTTGCAGCAGAAGCCGAAGGGCACATGGTGCCAAAGTACTCCAGCGTACCCTGGAGGGCTTCCAAGGTACGGTCCGCAGTACTAGAATTCTTCTTCTCCGCTGCTTCCAGGCCTGCAGCAGTCGCGCCCACTTCGGCCACCCGGAGCATCAAAGAACTCTTGAGGGCCATCGCCTGGCTAAGAGCTCCCTGAAGTTCTACCAGCTGCGCACTTGAGGTAGCGGCATCTTGGCGGAGCCTTTCAACCTCCGCTCGGAGGACAACGCGCTCGGCCTCGACCTCCTGAGCTGACGAACGGAGGGCCCGAGGGCTTCGTCCGACGCTGCCCTAGCCCTCCGTTCCTCCAAGACTTCTTCCTCCAGCCGGAGGGATCTCCCGGTGGAGTCATTAAGAGCCGTCTGGAGGGTAGTGACCTTCCGTTTAAGTCGATTAACTTCGACCTCGTTGGAAGTCGCTGTCGCTCTAGCGAGAACAAATTGCTGCAAAAAGAAATAGTAAGTACTAAAATATTTATAACTACTGATACGAAGTAGCTATGGTGTCTTTTCTGTACCTGAAGGGCAGCCCTTTCGAGGGCCGTGTTGAGTGTCGAAGCCCTGGCCTCGCTCAAGACGAAGATCAACTCCGAATTGGCAATATCTTGGCTTCTCTCAGCCAAGGGCTCCATAAGTACTCGGAGGCCACTCCGGTGCTCCAGGAACGGAGCCAGCAGAGGAAGCCAAGACAGAGCTTGAGCGTCATCCGCTGCGGCTTCGTCTTCTGAATTGCCAACGGAGGGTGCGCCTGGCTAGGAAGAAGGCTGAGGCTAGAAATACTCTTACCCCGCCCCGGCACAAACGAGGGCGAAGCAGGAGTACTCCGACCATCGGCAACTACCCCTTCGACCAGAACCGCAGCGGCGGAGGCAACCTCGGTAGTCGAAGTGGCCACTACAGGAGTGACCTCCGTCGCCAACTCCGTCCCAGCAAGCACGTCGTCTGCCCCGAAGGACACATTCTCCGCTGCCAAATTCGGAGCATCCGGAGGTCCGGAGGGATCCGCTCGGAGGACAGCCTCCGAATATGCAGGGGCTTTGGACGCCACCATGGCATCGACACCCGAAGAGGTACCTATTTCAATAACAAAATCAATAAGCGTGTTTTCACAGACAGCAAGCAGGTATTGAGTATAAAAGGGAGGAGCTTCGAGAAAAACCTCCAGGAGCTTCGTGGGGGAGGATTGCTGGATCCTCCAGAGTTTCGTACATCTGGAGGATGTCCGCGAAGTCATCCCCCGAGGTCCTGTCCTCAACAATTTCCATCGGAGCCACGGCCTCCGCAGGGGTCACCTCAGGTGCGGGCAAGTTGGGAACAGAGGAATCCGACTCCACCTGAACGATGACAGGCGCAGCAGGAGCAGTAGGAACCCCGCTTACCACCTCCTCGACGGAGGTAGGAGGAGGGACTTCCCCTGTATCTTCGTCAACCATGAGGTAGGCTTCAAAGGCCGCCGCCGTCTGACCGTCGGAGTCTGCTACCTCTTCGGAGGCCGAGCTTTGAGCACCCGGCGACGAGACAGACGAGGCGGGCGCCAACTCCGAAGGGTGCTTCGCTACTTTCTTCCTCCGAAGCGGCTGTTTGCCTGCCTTTTTGGAGGGCTCGGCAGCGGCTTTCCTCTTACGGCCAACTGCTCCGGTCGGAGCGAAGTCGGGAAGAGCCGGGGGCTCCATGCCGAGGGCCCTCCACATTCTGTTGGATCGCTCCCAGCTCCCCACCAGCTCCAACCTTCTCTGCCTCTCGGCCACCGAAGGGGCTCCGAGGATTCGTTCGGCGGCCCGAACTATGTCCTCCGGAGCCAATACCAGAGGCGCCACTGAAAGAAAAAGGTATGAGAATATAAGTATAATTGATTTCTTCGTTCAAATATGATGCAGCAAGGAGAAGGTTTACCTAAGTTTCGGAGGTCCCCCTCCGAAGCTTGTGGGAACACAATCGGCCAGTTGGCTCCGAGGGGAGGGATTCGAAGGGTGACGAACTCCTCAGCCAAGTCGCGCATGCTCATACGACGAGCCACCGAGGTAAGCAACCCTAGCCTCGTCGAGAGCAAGCTAGGGTCCGGAGAGATATCCGCCTCCTTCCGGTACCAGATCTCCTGGAGAGGACCAGCGAGGGGGGAGTCCTCTTCGACTTCGGCATAAAACCACCGAAGTATCCAGTTGGTGTACCATCTGTCGTTTATAGCTTTGGCAGGAAAGTGGAGGGCGTGCTCCCTCCGCAGCTGGAAGTTGACGCTGCCGAAGGCTATCGTCACCTTGGAGTCCCCCGACCCGTCTTGTGGCTTCGGTTGGCATATGGCTTCGTGGGTCGCGGCGAAGATTTCAGAGCATCCTTCGCACCCCTCCGCCCGGAGCGCCCATTCGAAGATGGCCAATCGGGCGATGGCGTTTGAGGACAGTTGAGGCAGGGTGATATGGAACAAGTCCAACACCTCTGCCAAGAAGTCCACGGCCGGCAGCCCCAAGCCTGCTTCGAAGAATGCTTCCAAGACCACCACCTCTCCGCTCCTCGGCCTTGGAGTCGACTCCGTCCTGGGGACTCGGGTCCTCAACCCAGCGCCCAACCTTCCATCCACCGCTTCTTCAATGGACTCGACGGTGCTCAAGGATTGGCCGATGATGAAGCTTTGAGCAATCTTCTTCTTGGAAGGCGGACGGAGCGCCCGAGGATTCTTGGGCCAAGCACCGCTCGGAGCCCCCGCCATTGCCGCTGCTGCCGAAGCAGCCCACGCCTGCCTCTGCGCCAAGGTGTTGGCCGCTGCAGGGGTGGTGTGGCTAGTTCTCGCCATCGCGCTCGAACGTTCAAGAGTTTGGAAGATTGGGGGAAAGGTGAATCACAGGTGATGAATGCGGTAAAAAATCTCGGTTAATCTCCGTCTTCCCCTTTTATAACCACGCTACCAGTACTACTCTTTGGCTGATTTCACATTGCAGGTCCTGTTTCTGTCACCGACAAGTGGGTCCGGTAATTGGAACGGCGTATAACCGCTGTAGAAATCGACCGTTACCTTTTTTGCAGAAGGTAACGGCTACTTGCGCCGTAACGGTCACTTTGACGGCACCCCACGACGTTTGCTCTCTAGAACCGTCTCCACGACGAAGGTGCTCCGTAACCGTCTCCACGACGCTCACACTCTGAAACCGTTCCATTCCCAGGGAGTTTTCTCACTGCATCAAGAACCCGAAGACGAAGGTTCGAAAGTATTGGGTCCAAAATCCTGGGCTAAGTCACAGCATCTTCAAATCTTCTTTAAGCCTCAGAAATTAGAAATGTCCTTTTCGTATACTGTCTTCTTCCTAAAAACAGGTTAACTACAGAAAGGCATATTCGAGGGGCTACTGTTGGGGGAAATTACTCTATTTTCAGGACTTAAAGGGTAACCCTTCGATGGCTCAATGAGGATCCCGAAGGGGGCGGACCGCTGTTCGGAGCATACGTCGCCACGACCGGAGGGTGCCACGGTGCGAAGTCCTAGAGAACCCTCCGAAGGGAAGATGGAAGCCTCGAAGCAGAAGGACATGATTGATTGGATGTTCAGCTTATCCATCTACCTTGCAGCACTTTACCGTGTATAACTTTGTTTATGATACCGAATAGTTTCTACTATGTCGGTTGTAATTTGGGGGTAAATAGGTCTTTTCCTTATACTTTTTTCCCTATAAATACCCCCTATTGTACCTTGTAAAGGAGGATCCAGAACAAGTTGTTCACCCACGCTCATTCGGACCGCTTGAGCTATTATCCATTTCGGAGGCTCGAGCTAGTCCTAAAGCACAAACTTCCTGTTTGTCCGTTCTTGATTACCGAGAACCTGTTGACGTAACATTTGCGCCAACAGTAATGTTCACATGAATATTATCCGCTGGTATTGTAACACAAGAATTCTCTATATAAGGGACATATATTTTATTATAATCAAGCAATAAAAGAATCCTAAAGTTAGCCCTAGCTTGATCGGGTTGGTACCCGACGTTGACGAGAGTGATCTTGTATTTATGCTGGTCTCTAGACCCTTATCTTATCCATGTATGAACATTCATTACATTACAATCGCGAGAGGTTATAATTAGAAAAAAAAATCAAAAACACAGTAACACTGGCTAGCAGCCTCAGCACATAATCTACATACATCATAAGCACCAAACCGACCACCGCTAAGCGAGACCAGCTGTCACTAGTAATGCAAACACTCAATCAAACCAACTCAATAAGAACTTCGGCGTAAGAGAAGAAGATCAACTCTTCCCTTACGGCAACCAAAAAACGACGAAAAGTGAAACAATTAAGTAGATTACATAAAAACAGATTTTTGGGCTTGCAGTCTTGGACATGCATGATTTCCCCATTTTTGTCTTCCAGAACTGATTAAGCAGTATCAGTACGCAGAAAACGACGCATGAAAAACTTCAGCTCCAGGTTGTCTTGAAAACGCATGTCCTACCTACAGTGCACGGATTTAACCAAAAGCTTGAGATTCCTGACGAGCATTAAGCCCGTGATAAATCTCGTCGCTTTAAAGGAATCAAAATATGCCTTGGATACAAAGAATCCGGAAAGAGAGAACAAGTAATAGGAGATAAAGCGGTTTAAAATGATTTCGAATCTGGATGGATACATACATGCTGGCAACCTCATTTGCTCTTTACAATGCATCTTGCTTTGGCTGCGATTCTCGAGTTTAAAATGATGTACTTGTTCAGACTCTTTTCCTCCTCTTTATTTGCATTTGCTATGTAGGATTGTTAAAGTGTTAATTGCTTTGATTCAGGACACAGGAGAGCTTGATTTTGTGCTTTAACTTTTCCATAGTTATCTTTTCAAAGTAAATAATTCTAACTACTACTACTCCTGTACATGATTTATGGTATATTTGATTGAGTTGTAGATAAAAAAACTGACATAAACTCTGAAAAAAATAAAAAGCTGCTTGGTTAGAGTAGATGTAGATTTGTGGTATAACGGATCCACAAAGCTTAATAATAGTAAAAAAATAATTTCATATATTAATTAACAATAACTGTTGGGGGAAAATATTCCATCTTTAGGGTTATCGCAGTAACAGGACAAAGATTGATGATTAAGTTCAAGATTTCCAGGATATGACTCCGGAGATGTATTGAGTCAAGTTCGAAGTATGATGACGGACTCCTATTCGGAGTATATCTTCGAACCTGGACTCTTCCGAGAGGTTCTTTGCCAGCTAAGATGGAAGACTTATCTTCTTTCTCATTAGATTAGTCTTTTACCATTTTAGCACTATTAAGGGTACCGAATAGTTTCCACTATGTCGGTTGTAATAGAGGGGTAAAAAGGTCTTTTCCTTAATGTTTGGGCCTATAAATACCCACCGTTTCACCCTGTAAGAGGGACTGAATACATTTTATTCAATACACACTTTCAAACTATTCTAAGTTATTATCCTTTTGGAGGCTTGGAATAGTTTCCTTCGCAAACACTTCGTTTGTTAGTTTCTAATCTTCAGAAACCTGTTAGCGTAATCTTTTACGCCAACAATAACTATAATATGTTCATGTTTATTGATGAAAGAATCTTGCAGTGCAAACTATGAAGTTGTAGAACCTGGGAGATGAACAACTTTTACTTTATACTAGAAAAAACCGTGTCAATTAAAAAACTGCTTTTTAAAATTTTAACAAAAAAATCAATTGAAAAAGTTAATCCAAACACCTTTAGAATGTCACATATGCTATTCACTTGACATGCAGAATTACAAAACTAAAGAATATCTCGTTTATCTCGGAGCTTCAAAGAAAATATTGCATGTTTGTAGGGAGCCGGCCAACCCACCAGCCCTTATGGTTGGCGGGCCTACATGCTTGCAACATACGAGTACAATAGTAGTAGTCCGGTTGGTCTTACCTGGCAGACTTGTTTATGACTC
The DNA here is from genome assembly GCA_019279435.1 of Zizania palustris. Taxonomy (NCBI): domain Eukaryota; kingdom Viridiplantae; phylum Streptophyta; class Magnoliopsida; order Poales; family Poaceae; genus Zizania; species Zizania palustris. Next base: position 51,246,973 of record JAAALK010000284.1, read on the forward strand.
CTTGAATAGAATATGATGATGCGTAAAGAAAGTAAAGACGCCCTAATTAATTTCGATTGTTTATGTTTGCATGTTTGCGTGCTTCCAATCAGCTGTTTCAATTAGCTGACAATCTAGAGAGGAGTTGTACTTCCTCTGTTTCAAATGGTTGGAATGTGGAAATTATATCCTGATTCCTGTAGGACATGAAGAGTTTATATGTTAAAATTTTCAGTAAAATTCATGCATTTTTTACTCATGCACAAGGACTAAGAGAGTTGGTCAAATGATTTTTTGTTGTGCTTCATTTATACCATATTGGAAAAGAAAATACATTTATCCATGAGAAACGTGGTACATATTTAACAATGATATGGATGGAAGAAAAGGGCGAAAAATGGCTTAAAATTCGTGGTGACAAAATCTAGAAAAGAGTAAAAAAGGTACGAAAACGATCTCATTTAGAAATGGTAGGAATTCATAGCACACAATCAAAATGAAATGGCCTCTTTCATACTTTCATAAGTCCCGGCCCAGTACCCAGTAGGCTTGGTAAAGCAAGAGAATGAAAATAAGACATAAAATGCAGCTCGTACAAACAAATAAATCCAATATCAAGTTTCTACATTAAAAAATAGAAATTCACCGGAAAGGTTATCAGAGACTTTCGATGTTTCAGCAGCTACTCCCGGTGTTGATTTCTGGGTGCACAGCATACGAGACTCGCACAGAATGGGATTGAAAACACAATTAAGGTTCACACCTGAACTCTGCGCTGAGCTTCCTTCAATCTTCAAAGGCAACTCCAATGTGGACGATTCATGGAATCAAAATAGTCAATTGTCACCTAACAGTAGAGTAGGTGATGAATTCCCTCGAAGTGAAGTGAAATGGCTGGTGGGGAACATGGTTCCTGAGAACAAGAAACAGTATAAGAATGAAGATGAAAATCTTATATATGTTGCTACGAATCTCAAGACTGATATTAAAGGAAGCCACAGCAAAAGATTCACAGAGACATGGCAATGGCAACGTTGTACTATTGTAGTTCAATCTGTACAGTCGGCACTATTCAATCAGGATCATCAACATGTACTGTCTATTATCTGGGAGGAATCAAATAGTTATATATGGGTTCTGACTCGGTAGTAAGCCATGTATAACGATATTAACACTAGATTATTCCTGTATATGATTTTTTGTTGGTTCTCTTTAGTTGGATGATGCTTGAGTTATCTTTTTCCCAGGAAATTGTTAGAGAAAACTGAATCTTGTACTAATTAATACAGCTACATATGTCGGTGTTTAATTGTATATTATCCAACTTACGTCCTATGCCCAAAGAACCTGATTTGGGGATACCAGATTAATTCAGATTGTCGCATCTTGTACTACCTAATACAATTACAAAGAAGTGTGCCTATACAATATTCAACTTACAGTCTTGGCCCATATATCTTGATCTGTCGAATATGAGTATCCCTCCCATTCAGGTGATTGGACAACACCGAAATTTGGAGCATAAACGTATGAATGAATGTTTCTCTGCACAAATATGGCACAAGAAAGAGAATGACACAACTGTCTGCAACAGAGTAGTAAAATTAGGTAGCAACGTCAAAAACTTTTTTGACAGTTTTGAGTCTGAAAAATGAAACATTGATTTTTTTTAATGTATTCTGTTAGATCAATACAGTAACCAGTTCTATAGAGCTCATGAACAAATATTGCAATGGAGTACTATTAGATTGAAAATGAGTAACTATGTCTCTCACGACCGAAGGAAGTATACAGGTGATGGTAAGGACATTAGCTGATTAGCACCATAGTAATGAACTATAAATATAAGCATCAGTTTGCAGATCCTCTATCCTAAGAATCTGAGATGCTCTACATGTCTAAATGGAACATATTTATATGGAGACTAGCCAATAAACCATGCGTTACAACATTTAAAACAAATCTTGCAAGGGATAGCGTCAAACATATGTCATGGTCCATAGCTGCTTCTCACTGTTGATAGATATAAGGAGAGATATTTCCTAGTTTGGCCACATGTGTAACCTCGCAATATTTAGAAGCTTGCATTAAAATCTTATAATTGTAATACTTAAGTGTGTGATATACTTTCAAAATTTTGATGCCATCAGACAAAATTGCCATCCTTGAACATATGGAATCCCCTTGAATTGCACAGATACAATGCTGAACCATAGTTATATTTATGTTTTTTTTTTGAGGCAATAGTTATATTTATGTTAAAAATGCATACCGGGGATCAGCTCCAGATAATGATATATGAACCCATCCAACTGGCTTTGAAAGCTCCACAGTTTTAATTTCCTACAGACATGACCAAAATTCTGGCACAGCATTAGATCAAAGAAATACTATCACTAAGTAAACTAAAAGGCTTCATCTTTCAGCGGACAACTTCATTTATTGCAGCTTCATGTTCCCTGCTAGAAGAGCGTTCCCTGCTAGAAAACGCTCCCACCATACTTTTTTGCGACCTAGCCTAATATAAATATAGTTCAGTACAAGAGAAACAACAAGGCAAGCTAAGCCAAACTGCTCCTTAACACAACTTTTTAAAAGCATCATTCTGTTACATTTGATCCAAAAGCAACAACCTTTCAGATGAGAGCACAAATGCTAACTTAAAATTCAGATTTTCATATCTGCATAAAATCTAACATAAGTAACAAGCAACATTCTCACAACAATTTCTCGTGGAAGGAGATCACCTTGAGATTGTGGAAGCCATCTCCAGCCCGGACAGATATCTTGCTGGGCGTGTAGCTCTCGTCGAGCTTGAAATCCACATACAGCACAAGAAGCTGCCACACAACAGAAGGAGCAAATAATTAAGCACGATTCACACGAATAAGAAAAACCATTCTAGTAGGAACTCTTCCTCAAGCACCTGCAGCTGCACCTTCTTCTGGAACTGGATGTTCACCAAGTGCGGCTGTGCGCCGTCCGACCTAACCAAAAATTCGAAACCCAAATCACTAACTACCCGGCTTCTTCTCCTTCCTTTTACTCTCTCTCTCAAAAAAAAAAATTGGAATCTCTAGCGGATAATACTGACTGCCAATAGGTGTCGAGGTTGTCGTCGCGGAGGGAGGCGACGCCGTTGCCGGGCTTGCAGGAGCTAACGCTCCAGGCAGCCGTCTTCGCCATCTCTCGCATGTCGTCGTCCACCGAAAGCTCCGGGCGGCCCTTCAATCTGCCCGCTGGCGGCGCCCCACCGGTCGCCGGGGTCGTCGCGGCCTCCTCGTCACCGTCGGATTCCATCGGCGCAGTCCTCGGGAGGTTGTGTGGTAGAGGCGTTGCAAATTTTGGACCGAGGAAGAGGGAGAGGCTGAAAGGAGGAAATAAACAAAATTGGGCCCGGCCCAAGTTGATCTGGATTGCTGGATGGGTCGGGCCCACTTATGAAATAGCTGGGATTTTTTCTTGTTTAGTTTGCTAAAAAATAAAAAAAGGCAAAAAAACAATTCGAACTCAAAAGAAAATTGAATTTTCTATGTTTTTATTGTGCTTTTTTCATTATTTATCCAGCAAGGAAACATGCAGAAGCAATAGTAAAGAAGCATACGGCATATATCTAACAATCACGACAAAATATGTTCGATTACTGACAACTCTGAATGTTGCTCTAAAGAGATGCGCCAACGCTATTATTTTTTCTGTGACTATAGTAATATTTGCTGCAAGAATCATGGCATCTTGCTAGTAATCTGTGCGTTACAACGGGAAGCCAAACTTTGTTTTATTAAAAATGCTAAGCAAATATATGAAAAAATAATTATATTTTGTCTTGTGATATATGAAAATGTTGTAACCATGTTTTTGTTCAGCTAGAGTTTGTCATGTTCTAAATTGTTTGGCTGATGTGTTTGCCTATTGCATTCTTTAGTGTGCCACCTACTCTTGGCTTTCTTTGAAAACCAAATGATGACACTGGGCTTGGGCCAGCACTTTGGATCACCATGGATCACACTTGAGCAAGGATGTTGACATTTTTCTATTAAATCAAAATATTTCCTATTGTGCTATCTAATTAGTGTCATACTTTGTTATCTTATATGTTATTTTGCATGCTTCTTTAGAGTGTTTCAAATAACAACTTGTGATCTAGGTTTGTCATAAAATACTGCTCTATGTGCAGATTTCTTTATGCTACAGAACTATACCTTTAATCTTTTGAGTAAACCTAATTGATGAGCCTCCATGCAATTATAATAAATAGGGGTGAACATCTATGGGGAAATATCATGTGTAATCGTACAATCATGCAATCGTGCGATCTAGTGCATATAATCAAGATCCAACGGTTACATATGAAAAAAAAGTAAAAAAGTACTAGGTTTCATATATAACCGTTGGATCTTAATTGGATGCAATAGATCGCACGATTGCAGATTGCACAGGATATTTCCCCAACATCTATTGTCATTGTTTCTATACTCTTATGAGATGAAATGGCTCCTAATACAAAACACATATCTCACATCCAAGAGCATTTATATATATCTCACATCCAAGAACATTTACATGATCATTAGGAGCACTATAGTTTCAGACACCGGAAGAGAGATAACTGAAGATATGATTATCAGACATACAAAATCACTGGTGTTTCTCTCATTCATCAGATTGCGGAACTATCCCATAGAGACAAATTTGCTGCCACTGCTTATCGGTGAGCACATCAGCCCCGCCTTGGATCAAACACAACTAACAAATCCAAGGTATTAGATGCCACCACAATGGTATTACTCCATTTCACCACGGAAATAGCTCATCACAACATGTTAGAGCACCCCAAAATGCTCATCGTTTCTCCAGCAAAAAAGGTAGTGATCGCACACCCAATTCTAAATGTAATATTTGCTTTATTCTGTAGCACGAATCCAAGATGGCAAAGGTCCCAAATACCAATCATGGAAAATTGCCAGTTTCCCCTTAACATTTGCCAAGCAACAAGGGAAAATGCGGCTGAGAAGTGAAGGAGGAGGAGCGTACGGGTCTCAAGGGCGAAGGCAAGGTATCATTTGTGGCACTTCTCGAAGGCCTTGAGGCTGATGAAGCCCGCAAGGATGAGCGGTGCCCCAACATCGGCCCCGCTGGCTAGGGATGTCATGCTACTGTGGTAGAGGTAGCCAACCACAAAATCGGTCTGGACGATGAAGCCATTCTGGATGGTGAAGCAGAAGTTGTGCATCTAGGAAGCTCCTGCTCTCAGAACTCTCCCCTATCGACGCTGAGATCTCTCATTTCTCAGAAGTCATACTGATATGTTTTAATAGCATGGTATGTAATATTTATTCAAAGTTAAATTGAGAATCTGTAAAAATCTAGATTATACCAGCTTTTAAATTTATACTATGAGAATCTGTAGAATCTGAAAAAGCTGGGTAACCAAAAGAGCTGTTTGGTTCAGATTCCAGCTTCCGAATGCCAAATCACAGATGAACTATGATGAGGAGGTTCACAAACGCTGATGCAGCAGCTAATCGGTCTGGTGCAGGAGCGGGATCTAACACACACAAGTGTAGATACAAACAAAGCAAAACCTAACCCTAAAGGCGGCTAGCGTGAGTATATAAGGCGTGGGCAGCCTGTAGGAGGCGCACACGACTCGGACTATGGGTCAACATGGCCTCCAACTCAGTACAAGGTCCAACTCGGCCCAACTCTGTCACGCAGGACTGTCTTAGTCACACAGGACGACTCGAAACTCCAAATGAGGCGAAACCAATGCCAAAAGATCCGTCTTCTCCTTAGCTTTCCAAAAAGTCCAAGAATGCACCAATCGGACTTCGTATGAGCAAGTTATGCCTGTTTTGGTGCATGGTGGTTGATGTAGTTCGAACCAGCGAATTCTTGACTTCAAATCATCCGTGCGACTCCGTATTCAACTCCAACTCTCCTATTCCATCTCCCATGTTCCTAAGCAATAAAATATCACTAGTATTCAGTAGCATCCCATCCAAAAAAATATTAACATAGTTGCTAAGGAAAAAATTAACCTCATGGTTCAAGCGACGGGCACATGCGCGTGTGATTGGTCCCTGTAATTGAATTGTAGGTTCATGGTGCTTGTGTGTATCATGGTGGTGCATGTGTGTATCATGTTGGTGCATGTGTGTATCATGGGGGTGCAGGTGTGTATCATGTTGGTGCATGTGTGTATCATGTGAAGTGATGTCCTCATCATCCTCCCCCTCTTGAATTGGAGTCGTCCTCGACTCAAGCTCATCGTCATCTCCCAAATAGAGCTTTAAATCTGAAATGTTAAATGTGGGACTAACCCCAAAAGCTGCAGGCAACTCAAGTTTATATGCATTATCATTGATCTTCTCAAGCACACGGAAAGGACCATCAGCACGGGGCATCAATTTAGACTTTCTCAAATCAGGAAAACGATCCTTGCGCAAGTGCAACCAAACAAGATCACCCGGTTCAAATGTTATCTCTTTTCTACCCTTACTACCATAAGCATGATATTTCTCATTCATTTTCTCTATGTTTGTTTTAGTAGTTTCATACATCTTAAGCAATAATTCAGCACGTGTAGTAGCATCAAAATTCAATTTTTCAGATGGTGGCAATGGTAGCAAATCAATAGGAGCACGCGGACTAAAGCCATAGACCATTTGAAACGGACTTACCTTAGTAGTGGAGTGTACTGACCTATTATATACAAACTCAATATGAGGTAGACACTCTTCCCAGAGCTTCAAGTTGGTCTTCAAAACAGCCCTCAACATGGTGGACAACGTACGGTTGACGACCTCCGTTTGCCCATCCGTTTGGGGGTGACAAGTAGTAAAAAACAGCAGCTTCGTCCCCAACTTATGCCACAACGTCCTCCAAAAATGACTTAAGAATTTAGCATCACGATCTGAAACGATGGTATTGGGAACTCCATGCAAGTGTACGACCTCTCTGAAAAACAAATCAGCAACATTGGTAGCGTCGTCGCTCTTGTGACAAGGTATAAAATGTGCCATTTTAGAGAACCGATCTACCACCACAAAAATACTATCCCTCCCCCTCTTAGTTCTAGGTAATCCTAACACAAAATCCATAGAAATATCCTCCCAAGGTACGCTAGGAACGGGCAGAGGCATATAAAGACCATGTGGGTTTAGATGGGACTTAGCTTTATTGCAAGTAGTGCATCGTGCCACATAGCGCTCAACATCTCATCTCATCCTAGGCCAATAGAAGTGTGTGGACAGCACATCTTCAGTTTTCTTTGATCCAAAATGACCCATCAAACCACCACCATGTGCTTCCTGTAATAACAACAAGCGAAGAGAGCTAGCCGGCACACATAACTTGTTAGCACGAAAAAGATATCCATTATTCAGCACATATTTGTTCCAAGCACGGTCATCTGTACAGTTTGCAAAAGCATCTTTGAAGTCCAAATCAGTAGCATACATGTCCTTCAATGTTTCTAAACCAAAGATCTTATAATCAAGTTGAGAAAGCAATGTATAACGTCTAGATAAAGCATCGGCAATCACATTATCTTTACCTTTCTTATGCTTAATGATATATGGAAAAGTCTCAATGAATTCTACCCATTTAGCATGTCATTTATTTAGATTTGCTTGACTACTGTTGGGGGAACTTACTCCATTTCCAGGGCTTAAAGATTAATCCTTCAAAGGCTAAGGAGGACTCCGAAGCTAGTGAGCAGTTGTTCGAAGTATGAGTCGCCACGCCGAAGGGTGCAGCGGTGCGAAGCCCTGGAGAACCCTCCGAATGGAAGATGGAGGCCTCGAAGCCGAAGGACATGATTGATGGGATGTACAGCTTATCCATTTACCTTGTTGTATTTTACCTTGTATAACCTTGTTTATGGTACCGAATAGTTTCCACTATGTCGGTTGTAATCTAGGGATAAATAGGTCTTTTCCTTATGCTTTTTCACCTATAAATACCCCCCTCTGTACCCTGTAAAAGGGAGCCAGGACAAGTCATTCATTACACTCATTCGGACTACTCGAGTTATTATCCAATTCGGATGTTCGAGGTAGTCCTAAAACGCAAACTCCTTGTTTGTCCATTCTTGATTTCAGAGAACCTGTTGGCGTAACATTTGCGCCAACAGTTGGCGCCGTCCGTGGGGACTCAAGTTCTAAAAGCTTGTTCTCTGCTGCTGACTGCACTTCGAAGAGCACTTTCGGAGGGAGCCTCGGAGTCTCAAGATTCCGCGCACCCTTTAGTTAAGGGCTTCTTAGTGCAGCCCAAAAGCCTTCACTCGACCTCTCGAGTCGTTCGAAGTCCTCCGTCTCCAAGACCTCTTCGTGGCTAGCTATGCCTCCAAAGCGAAGTCAGGCTTTCGGTCCTCTCCAAAGGTCCCCTAGGACCATAGGATCCGGACCCTCGACTACTCCGGCAACTCTCGCCGAGGCTGCTGGGCGTCGAGCACCCCGGGGCCCTCGAGCTCCTCCTACGGTGCTTCAGACCGATTACGTCAGCTCCCGAGACCCAGAGGTACCCTCCGACGAAGACGAAGACCTTCCTGAAACCGAGGCTGCGCAACTAGCCAGGCTTCAGGAGGAAGTATCCAGGTGGAGGCAAGAGGTCGCCGATCGCCTTCGCACTCAAGCTTCCACCGAAACTCCAGAAGGGCCTCAAGACGGTGGTACCCACAATCTCCCAGAAGTTATCCAAGTCCCGGAGGAAGCCGAGAATGCATCCTTCGATAACGAGTCTCCATTACATTCGGATTTACAGAGAGTGCCTTTCGACCCCAGATTCAAGGCCTCGAAACTGCACAAGTACTCCGGGGGGTCGGACCCCAGAGAGTTCGCCCGCTCATATGCCCTGGCAATAGAAGCGAGCGGAGGGGTGCGAAGCACTATGGCAAAATGCTTCCCCCTCGCCCTCGAAGGTGTGGCACTTCGCTGGTTCTGGTCCCTGAAGCTAGGATCGATCAGTTCCTGGGAGCAGCTGAAGAAGAAATTTGTGAGCAACTTCCAAGGCACCTTCGTAGCCCCGATGTCCACAAGAAGTTTGTTCCAGGTGAAGCAGCGGGTGGGAGAAACACTCCGGGAGTACTTCACGCGTTTCGCCCACACTAAATCACAGATCAAGGGCCTGTCTACCTCTTCGGTAGTCGACGCCGCCCGCGAAGGGGTGCTAAACCCCGACCTCCTCAGTAAGCTGCATCGGAAGCCGGTGACCTCTATGGCGCAGCTAATGGCATACTTCGAACAGTATGCCAAAGCGGAGGAAGGCTGTCTTCGTTGAGCTGAAGCACCATCACCCACCCTCCGAGAAGTAAAGATGGAGAGCGAAACCTCTACTCCCCTGCAGCCTCCTCAGGACAACCGCTTCAACGAGCACAAGCGAGGAAAGAAGCATTTTCATTCGGAGGTGCTAAACATTGCACCTTCTGCTCTGAAGGCACCTGCCAATTTCCAGCAGGTGAAGAATTTCAAGGCTGGGCCGCCGAAGCCTCAAGAAAGGGTGCTTGGGAGGCGCCAGAGTTTTTTCTGTTGCGTGCATGGCGACAATAGAAGCCATGACACGAAGGATTGCAAGGCAGTGTTGGCCCTTCGAGGCGACTACCTTGAACGAAGTACCGGGCAGGGTACTTCGGATCGAGCCCCACCATCGGCACGGTCGGAGCCTGTGCAAGCTGTGGCCCGAGCCGGTGCCCTTGAAGCCCCCATACGGCTGCCGGTGGCCAACATTATGCCACCACTAAAGCAGGAAGACCCACAGGACAGCGGCAAGAGAGTGGTCCTGCCCATCTCCGGAGGGGGGACGCTCGGAAGCATGTCCAAAAGGCAGCGGCGCGAGTACGTCCGCGAAGTCGGGCACATTGGGACCTCGAGTTCCGCCGAAGGGATGCCAGAGTGGTCCCACGTACCCATCTCATTTACCGCCAACGATGCTGCGGGGGTGAAGTTCCCCCATGCTAACCCATTGGTCATCTCTGCTGATATAGCAGGAGTGGAGGTCCGAAGGATCCTGGTAGACGGTGGGAGCTCCGCTGACATACTCTTTGTCCAGGCTTTCGATCAGATGTGCATACCTCGGAAGCATCTACTTCCAGCGGCCCGGCCGCTTCAAGGGTTCTCAGGACCGCCTCTCGATGCCCTCGGCTAGATAGGCCTTGAGGTTGCCTTCGGAGAGGGGCCTCTAGCCAGGATAGAAGAGGTGATCTTCGACGTTGTCGACACTCCATATGCTTACAATGAAATCTTCGGCCGAGGGATGTTGAACCAGTTCGGAGCTATAGCGCACCATAATTACCTTTGTCTCAAAATGCCCACGCAAGGTGGAGTGCTTACTATTTCAGGAGACCAAGCTGTAGCCCGGAGGACGGAGTATGGCCATGGGCAGTCGTTGGATCCCCGGCAAGTGCATAATGTGGCGGAAAGCATCGAAGAAGTGCCGGAGGCCTCGAACCCTTCGAAGGGATCCTCGCTCAAGCCAAGCCCAGAGGGTGAAGTCGAAACGAGAATAATTTCAAAAGATGGCAAAGAGTATCCAGTGCAGTTTGGCAGAGGGCTATCCCCGGAGATAGCTACTTCGTTAGAAGAAGTCGTCAGGCAAAATCTGGACGTCTTTGCTTGGACCGACGAAGACATCACCGGGGTCGATCGAAGCATCATGGAGCATGGTCTGCTCGTCAACCCGAAGGCCAAGCCAGTGCGCCAGGGGCTCCGCAAGCTGTCAGCAGAAAGAGCAAGCCTCGCCAAAGCAGAAGTAGAGAAATTATTAAAAGCTGGCATTATCAGGGAAGTAGCCCATACCGAGTGGTTGGCTAACCCTGTTTTTGTAAGGAAGAAGGATTCGAACAAGTGGCGCATGTGTATTGACTTCACTTCATTAAATAAAGCATGCCCGCGAGACCCCTACCCGATGCCCCGAATATATCAGCTGGTAGATTCCACAGCCGGCTCCGAATTGCTAAGTTTCCTCGACGCTTATTCCGGATATCATCAAGTATGGCTGAAACGCGAAGACGAAGCCAAGACAAGCTTTATAACTCCTTCCGAAGTATTTTGTTATGTAAGAATGCCTTTTGGTTTGCGGAATGCCGGAGCCACCTTTTCTCGTTTAATAGCTAAAGCTCTAGGTCATCAGATAGGCCGGAATGTCGAGGCCTATATGGATGATATTGTAATAAAAAGTGCTCAAAAGCACCATCATAGCCTAGACTTAGCTGAAACATTTGAGAGCCTCCGAGCATGTGGAGTACGCCTCAATCCGGAAAAATGTATATTCGGGGCACAAGCAGGAAAACTGCTAGGGTACTTAGTTTCGAGCAGGGGAATCGAAGCTAGCCCGACACAGATAAGCGCACTACAAAGGATGGCTCCACCAGAGAATTTGAAGCAAGTTCAGAAGCTAGCAGGAAGGCTCGCAGCTCTTAGCAGGTTCTTGGCCAGGTCAGCAGAGCGGAGCCTCCCAATTTTCAAAGCACTAAAGGGGTCCGAAAGCTTTCAGTGGACACCGGAGTGCCAGAAGAGCTTCGATGATATAAAGGCATACCTCGGAATATTATCAATTATGACTGTTCCACTTCCAGAAGAAACACTGCACCTTTATCTTGCAGCAACAAGTTCAGCGGTGAGCGCAGTATTGGTCCGGGAAGTCGAGCTTAAGGAAAAACTAGTCCAGAACCCAGTTTATTTTGTCTCAGAGGCATTATCCGGAACTAAATTCAGATACTCCGAACTCGAGAAGTTTGCTTATGCCCTAGTAATGGCCTCGCGAAAGCTAAGGCATTATTTCTTGGCGCATAACCTGATCGTCCCTACATCGTATCCTCTTGGAGATATGCTCCGAAACAAAGATTCTACGGGCAGGATTGGAAAATGGGCGGTCGAGCTAGCACCCTTTGGAATCTCCTTCACGGCAAGAACAACTATTAAATCTCAAATTATAGCTGACTTTGTAGCAGAGTGGACTCCATCTGCTATTTGGGCCCCGGAAGAATCCTCCGAAGGTTTTTGGACAATATTTTCTAACGGAGCTTATCAAGCATCCGGTGCCGGAGCAGGGGCCATCATCATATCACCATCGGGGCAGAAGGCCATGTATTCTGCGAGGCTCAACTTCAGAACCACTAATAACATTGCCGAGTATGAAGGAATTTTGCTAGGCCTCCGAAAGGCTAAAGCTCTCGGAGCTGCAAGAATAGTGATTAAGACAGATTCCCAAGTCGTCGCAGGGCATGTTGATAAAAGTTTTCAAGCAAAGAATCCACATTTAGCACAATACCTTGAAGAAATCCGCAAGGCCGAAGCAGCATTCAGAGGATTTACAGTTTGAAGTATCCCTCGGGCAGAGAATCAACTTGTAGATATTCTTGCAAAGGCTACAGCAGGGGCAGTAGACCTCCCGAAGGGTGCTTTCTAAGAAGAACTAGCGCAACCAACGGCTGTTCAATTACCCCCTTCGAAGGTACTGTGCATTCCAATTACAGATTGGCGGGCTCCGATAATGAACATGTTGCAAGGTAGCATGGACCCTCCCGAAGGTCCAGAAGCCCGAAGGTTGCAAGCAAGAGCTCGAAATTACAAGCTCAAAATTACAAGCTTATTGATCTCACAGCCCGAAGGTCAAGACATACTTCGAGACATCCACGAAGGCTTGTGCGGAGGTCATTTAGCCCCTCGTGCGCTAGCGGGCAAGACGCTTCGGCAAGGGTTTTATTGGCCAACTATAGTAAGAGATGCGGAGGAACTAGTTCGAACATGCAAAGGCTGCCAGTGGATGGGCAGACGAAGCCATCGCCCGCCAGCTCAGCTTCAAGTTATTACCCCAGTGTGGCCAATGGCTAGATGGGGCATGGACCTCATAGGCCCTTTCCCAATGGCAAAAGGCGGCTTGAAATTTGCGGTAGTGGCAATTGAGTATTTCTCAAAATGGGTTGAAGCGGAGCCATTAATAGCTATCACCTCGAAGAATGTGCAAAGATTTTTCTGGCAGAATATTGTATGCAGGTTCGGAGTTCCAAGAGAGTTGACAGTGGATAATGGAACCCAGTTCGAAGCTGACACCTTCCAAACATTTTGTGAAAAACTGGGCATTAAGTTGTGCTTCGCGGCGGTGCGACATCCACAGTCCAACGGAGCCGTTGAGCGAGCCAACGGGAACATCCTCTCCGGGCTGAATCGCCAAATTGTTGGATTGGCCAAGGGGCTGTGGGTCGAAGAGCTCCCCAAAATCTTGTGGTCCATTCGAACGACTCAAACCAGGTCAACAGGTTTCACACCATTCAGATTGCTCTTCGGAGATGAGGCCATGACTCCTACGGAGCTCAGAGGTGGATCGCTTCGCGTAGTTCAACCTGGGGATGAAGATGACAGGAGAACTTCGCTGGATTTGTCAGAAGAAACAAGGCTTCGAGCTGTCGCCAACCTGACTAAGTACCAGGACCACACCAAAACATGGTATGACCCAAAGGTAAAACTAAATGAGTTAAAGCCTGGTCATCTAGTGTTGCGAAGTGTAATAGCTCCGGGGAAGCTAGGAAACAAATGGGAAGGACCATATGTTATCCTACGCTCAGGACGCCCCGGATCGTTTAAATTAGCTAATTTAGAAGGAGAAGAGTTGAAGCATGCATGGCATGCGGAGCACCTTAAGCGTTATTTTGCTTAGGGGCCCCTTGTAATCACTTGTAAAACTTTCCTTTCTATGAATAAAGATAAGGGTCGAATTTTGTTTGCTCTTTGAATATCCCTTACTCCTGATGGACGCATCGGGAGGACGGAGATGCTTGTAGAGCCAAGCATTTTTCCCAAGACCCAGGCTGCTGCCTTTGAACCATTGGTTCAGAGGCTCCGTGGCCACCCTATGGATTCCAGGATCCGGCTTGTTAGAATCCATAGAAGAGTCTAAGGACTTTAAAAGAAAAACAGATTTTCGGCCTCTGGGTGCGAAGTATCTGTAAAAGAGCCGAAGGTGGCCACCCTACGGATTCCAGGCTCCGGCTTGTTAGGATCCGTAGAAGAGTCTAAGGACTTTAAAAGAAAAACAGATTTTTGGCCTTCGGGTGCGAAGTATCTGTAAAAGAGCCGAAGGTGGCCACCCTACGGATTTCAGGCTCCAGCTTGTCAAGATCCGTGTAAAAAAAATTTAATAAAAGGAGAGCCGCGAAGTGGTACTGCTAAAAGTACAAATGATAAGTGTAAATTCGAAGCATTCGGTTGTTCGGAGCATTATTGTGCCTAGCGAACCCTTTTCTATAGTAAAGGCTCCACCACCCACAAGGAGGGTCGGAGGATAGGAGTCACATAGCATACTTTCGAAGCATTTCACATTAAATCATTATACTTTTTGTAGCGCCCCGATTTAACAAATCGAGACATTATTGAATTTCATAAGAAAAACAATAATACAAGAGGTTCATCATGCGACAATCGTACATACGACAGTATCCATGTTTTGCAGACCATATTTATTACATCATTGTTTTAATAAAACAGTAAAGTAAAATAATTAGAAAACGGAATGACGAACATCTTCTTCAGGATTTTTCTTCTCGACTGGGTCGCTACTCCAGACCGTCTTCGTAGTAGGCATCCTCTGTGGGGTCCAACGGGTATGAGTACAAAAAGTACTCAACAAGCCACCGCAAATGCAAGTAACAATTCAGGATAATAAACAAGGAAGGGTAATGGCTAGCATTGCGGAAAAGTACAATTTCAGTTATTGCATTTAGTGTAATCATATTTTAATCATGCGGAAAATAAACATGAACATCACCAACATCAACTAACTCGAGGGGTACAGTCAGCCCCACCTCGCTCAACGGTCCTTACATGTCAATCCATCATGCACATACATATTCAAAGTAAACTAACTGGGGGATGTCACGCAACCCGCCCTTGACCGTGGGCTCGGCTTTTCGAAAAGATTTAAGACTCTGATCAGAGATGTACTACTGTACCCACAAGGCACGCACTCATCCCAAACGAGATGACCCATTTCACGGGAACTCGTGCCAAAACCTCAATATGAGATGTTCCAAGCGATAACCACCCGCTCTAGGTTTCGCCGGCGCGCCGGGCCGCATCCCGGCTAACGTCGCACCCCCTTTTGCGCCACTTTGGTACAAGTCACCCGCAGGTGCAACTTGACCCATCTCCAAATGGTGGCCTCGGTTTGGAACAACCTATACCTTAGTTAGGACTTACCCACTAGACTTGTGGTTAGTACATAAGTGTATTGCAACGGATCCCTCAGACCGGTCCTTATAGTGCCCCGGGTGCTACCGACCAATGCCCTAGCTTGCTCCCAGAACCCACCATGCATACACTCACAACCATAACTCATCACCAACAGAATTTCCAAGGATAAGAAGTAACGGAGATCATATAATAGAACCATTTTGCTACGACTCATTTTTATCCTATAGCGATCGTGTCAATACATTAGACACTAGCTAATATCATTGATCATATGGTGACAAGGAGGTTAGGCGAGATAGCATGGCTTGGGTTGCACATCAAGGTCGGGGGATCCTAAATAAATATAATGTAAGGGTTCATTTGACTAATGCATATATAACCTATGTGTTTTAGCGATAGTTTAATCAAACATGGGTTCAATATGCTCAAAAGATTGGTTTGGTGACTTGCCTTGTTTAGCAAAGGGAGAGGGAGGGACTTCGGGGAAGTACTCCGGCTCCTCGGCGACGTCGTAGTCTTTTTAATATAATAAAGTAAAATAAAAAGAACACATTCAATCAAACAATATAACATTACATTATAAGCACATAAGTTATAGTTGGTTTGATTAAAAGTAAAATAATTTCAATTGTTAAGGTTCTGTGGTTTATCTCTTAAATAAATTTTAAAGGAATTTAAAAGTAGTCCTTTTTTAGAAAGGGGTTTTAAAAGGGGTTGTTCTCAATTTTAAGTTCTTTAATAAATTTAAAATGAAGGTTCCATAGAAAACCTAGTGGTTTATTCATATCAACAGGAAATAAATAAATATAAACTTTACTGGAATTTAAATAATTAAATTTTACATTTATAACCTAAGGGTATTTAAACATTCATTTAAATAAACATGAGATGTCCAATGTAAGCCTACTATTTTTATTGTATAAACATGTAGAGAATAATATTATGAATTTTCTGAAATTGAAATGGCAATTTTTTGAGTTCAAATACACCAGATATGAATTTTACAAGTTTTAAACCTTTTTCTGGAATTTATTTTCAAATTTTAAACTCCTCGGGTCCACGGTGAGCCAGGCTCACGGTGAACCCGCGCACTGTGCGCGTGCGCCGGGTCGATCTGGACCGTCGGATCCAGATCCGACGCGCGAGGGCGAGGCGGGGCGCGTAAGTTACGATGGACGGTCAGGATTAAAACGTGCGAAAGGGTACCACGTGGACGCTCGAGATCGCACGCTGGTTTTAAATGAAAATCAACGCGTGAGATTAAAACGTAACGCTTTGACCAGATCCGACGGTGCGGATTATATCGCGTACGTGGGCACACGCGCGTCGTCCGATCGCGATCGCACGGTCGGGATCAGATCCGACACGGCACGGGTACTCGACCCGTGCCGGTCGTCTTCTCCGGCGACGGCGAGCGGGCCAGCGGCCACGGCGAGCGACGGCGGCCCTAGCTAAGCCTAGAAATGGAAAGAGGGCACTACAACGGTCACGATGGTACCTTAGGCGAGGCGAGGGGTCGACGGAGCGCGGTCGGCGGCGAGGGTAGACGACGGAGTGGTTCGGGCTCCTCGTCGGCGATGGTGTTCCGGCGATCTCCTTGGCCAGCGAAGGTGTGGCCGAGGTAGGGGTGGTCTTTGCGGTCACGGAGGTGCGGTCGACGAGAACGGAGGGGCACTCCGGCGACGGTGATCGACGGCTGGCGGACAGGCGGCGGTGTTGCGCTAAAAACCGGGTGGAGTGCGTTCTGATCGTGCTCGAGGCGAGTGGGCGTGGGGTCGGACGCGGCGGAGGCTGGGGGGTTTAAATAGGGCGTCGGAGGGGGCTTGCATGCAAGGAAAACCGAGGGAGGGGTTGAAGTTGCCGGCGAGGGCACGGCCATGCACGGCGCTGCGTTCCCGGGCGCTTAAACGCGCCCTTTAACGCGATTAAACGGGCAGGGGGGCTCGGGGTGCATTAAACCGGCGGCAATTGAATGCGGGAGGGGCCAGCGGGGCGGATCCGAGGTGGGGTCGTCGGCCGGCGGGATTTGGGGGCGGAGGCGGGAGGTAGACGACGGGTCTGACAGGCGGGGTCCACTGGCCAGCGGGCGCGAGCGAGCGAACGGCGACTGACGGGTGGGGTCGGGCTCGGGCGCGAGGGGGGAATGGCTGGTGCCGACAGGTGGGGCCGGGCGATGGTGTGGAGAGGAGGTCACTGACGGGTGGGACCCGGTTGTCAGGTGGCGCGCGCGAGGGGGAGTGGGCTGGGCCGGCCGGGAGAGAGGGAAAGGAGGGAGGGGAGCCCATTACTGTTTTCCAAGGTTTTCTGATTAAAATAATTGCAGAAAATAGTTTAAACCTTTTGGGGTATTTCCAAAGTGGGTAAAAATTTGTAAAAATTCTCAAAAACATTTCTTGGGCTTGGGAGTCTATACAAAAATTTTCAGCTCCTGGTTTGGCCATCTACTCTAGGTTGTAGTTCAAAAGGGTATAAAAGAGTATTAAAAGTATTTTCAGAAATATATATTCCAAGAAGTTGAATTTAATAATAGTTTTATTGCCTTGAAAATTTGGGGTGTCACAAACCTATCCCCCTTACAAAGAATCTCGTCCTCGAGATTGGAACGTTACTCGAATAACTCAGGGTATTGGGCTTTCAATTCGTCTTCCTTTTCCCAAGTGGCTTCTTCGGCGGGATGGTTGTTCCATTGGACTTTGCAGAAGCGAACAACGTGACTTCTGGTTACTCTCTCCTTGGTTTCCAAGATCTTGACGGGTTTCTCTATGTAGGTCAAGTCTTCTTGGACATTAAGCTGCTGAAGGTCGGCTTGCTCGGTGGGTACACGGAGGCACTTCTTCAGTTGAGAGACATGGAACACATCGTGAACGCCTGCCAAGGATGGGGGCAGTTCGAGTTGATATGCCACTTCTCCCTGTCGTCGGAGGATCTGGAAAGGTCCGACGTAGCGGGGTGCTAGTTTGCCTTTCATGTTGAACCTTTGAGTGCCACGGAGGGGAGTGACTCGGAGGTAGACATAATCGCCCTCCTCAAAGGCTAGGTCTCTTTGACGGTTGTCGGCATAGCTCTTTTGCCTGGATTGGGCTGCCTTCAATCGGTCTCTTATGATCTTAACCTTCTCTTCAGCTTCTCTTAATAAATCAGTCCCAAATAGTTGCGACTCTCCGGTTTGGTCCCAGAGCAACAGCGTTCTGCACTTACGTCCATAGAGTGCTTCGAACGGGGACATTTGCAGGCTGGCTTGATAGCTGTTGTTGTAGGAGAACTCTGCATACGGTAAGTTCTTGTCCCACATTCCGCCAAAGTCTAGAGCGCAAGCCCTAAGCATATCTTCCAATATCTGGTTGACCCTTTCGGTTTGACCGTCGGTCTGTGGATGATAGGCGGTGCTAAAGTTCAGCCGGGTGCCGAGTTCCTCTTGAAGGTTCTTCCAAAACTTGGAGGTAAACTGACTCCCGCGGTCAGATACAATCTTCTTAGGAACTCCGTGAAGGCACACGATCCGGGTCATATACAACTCAGCCAACTTGGCGACGGTGTAAGTTGTCTTGACTGGAACGAAGTGAGCTACCTTGGTGAGTCGATCGACGATCACCCAGATAGAATCATGACTAGCTTGGGTCCTGGGCAGTCTCGTGATGAAGTCCATTCCTATCTCTTCCCACTTCCATTCAGGGACCTTGAGAGGTTGAAGAAGTCCGGCAGGCCTCTGATGCTCTGCCTTGACTCGCCGGCATGTGTCGCACTTGGCCACATACTCAGCTATTTCTCTCTTCATGCTGACCCACCGATATTTTTCCTTTAGGTCTTGATACATCTTCGTACTCCCGGGATGGATGGAGTATAGAGTATCGTGGGCTTCTTGAAGGATGAGGGTCTTCAACTCAGGTAGGTTGGGCACGCATACTCGGTTTCCGAACCAGATGGTACCATGCTCGTCTTCGGAAAATCCGGGGGCTTTACCCTTCCTCATGTTCTGCTGGATCTCCAGGATGTCCGGATCTTCCTTCTGCTTCTCTCGGATCTGGTCTATTAAGACAGGCCGAGACTCCAAGGCAGCGAGGTACGCTCGAGTGGTGATCCCTAGGTTTAGCCTTTCCATCTCCTTATAAAGTAAAGGAGCTTGGTCCTGAATCATGATGGCATTGCAGTACCCTTTTCGACTAAGGGCGTCTGCCACCACATTCGCTTTGCCCGGATGATAATGGATGCCCAAGTCGTAATCCTTGATCAGTTCCAACCATCTCCTTTGCCTGAGGTTCAGATCTGGTTGGGTGAATATGTACTTGAGGCTCTTGTGGTCGGTGAAGACCTCACACCGATTCCCCACAAGGTAATGTCTCCATATCTTCAAGGCATGAACCACGGCTGTTAATTCCAGGTCGTGGGTTGGGTAGTTCAGCTCATGCGGTCTCAGCTGTCGGGAGGCGTAGGATATCACTTTCCCTTCTTGCATTAAGACGCATCCCAATCCTTGACGAGAGGCATCACAGTAGACATGGAAGTCTTTCCGGATGTCTGGCAGAGTCAGAATAGGAGCTGACACTAGCTTCTTCTTGAGGGTCTGGAAGCTTTCTTCGCAGTCGGGGGTCCATTCAAACTTCACTTCCTTCTGTAGAAGTCTGGTCATAGGCTTGGCGATCTTGGAAAAATTCTCGATGAACCGGCGGTAGTATCTGGCCAATCCGAGAAAACTCCGGATCTCGGTCACGGTTGTGGGCTGCAGCCAGTTGGTTACCGCTTCGACGGTGGTTGGGTCCACTGCTATTCCTCCAGCAGATATAACATGGCCGAGGAACTTCACCTCAGACGACCAAAATTCGCATTTGCTGTATTTGGCGTACAGTTGCTGCTCCCTTAGCTTTCCGAGGGTCAGACGGAGGTGAGTCTCATGTTCTTCCTTGGTCCTGGAGTAGACGAGGATATCGTCGATGAATACCACGATGAACTTGTCCAAGAACTCCATGAATACGTTGTTCATCATGTTCATGAAAAAGGCCGGGGCATTCGTGACTCCGAACGACATCACGGTGTACTCGTAGAGTCCATAGCGAGAGGTGAAGGCAGTCTTGGGTATGTCTTCTTCTCTAATCCTCAACTGGTGATAACCTGACCTGAGGTCAATCTTGGAAAACACCGAGGATCCTTTCAATTGATCGAACAGGTCGTCGATCCGAGGCAATGGGTACTTGTTCTTGATGGTTACGTTGTTCAAGGCTCTATAGTCCACGCACATCCTCTTGGTCTTGTCCTTCTTCATGGCAAATATAACCGGTGCACCCCAGGGTGAGGTACTCGGTCGGATGTAACCTTTCTGCTCTAGGTCTTCGATGTTGCTCTTGACTTCGGCTAGTTCATTGGCGGCCATCCGGTATGGGTGCTTGGAGATTGGAGTGGTCCCGGGGACAAGTTCGATGCTGAATTCGATGTCCCGCTTGGGAGGCATTCCGGGTAGGTCTTCAGGGAAGACATCCGCAAACTCCTTGACTATAGGCACCTCTTCAAGAGCTATCGAGCGAAGGGATGTTCCGAGTGGTTTGCGACTGGTCATCCGAAAGGTGACGGCTGTGCCTTCAGAGTTGGTCACCGTGACGGACTTGTTGGCACAGTCGATCACTCCCTTGTGCTTCATCAACCAATCCATCCCTAGTATGAGGTCAAGCCCGGTGCATTGGATGAGGACTGGCTCGACTCGAAACAGTATTCCTTGGATGTCAATTTGAACCTTAGGGCTGTATAAGCGGGCTAAGGTCCTATTGCCGGGGGTGGCAATCACCATGGGAATGGGTAGAGGGAGCACGTCCCGTTCGTTTGTTTTCACAAAATTTTCTGAGATGAAGGAGTGGGTTGCTCCAGAGTCAAATAATATGACGGCCGGTACGGAATTCACAGTAAATGTACCGAGCACGACTTCAGGAGCCTCCTGAGCTTCCTCCGCGCTGATGTGGTTGACGCGGGCACGAACCGCCTGGTTGGGTGCCGCGCCCTGAGCTGGCTTGGGGTGGGGACACTGGTGTGCATAGTGCCCTTCCTTGCGGCAGTTGAAGCAGACGACCGGCCTTCCTTGGCGATCCTTCAAGATCGGGGCCCTGGCGGCTGGTGTCGGCTGAGCGACCGGAGCTGGTGGAGCGGGGCGAGGATGCCCGGCGTTGGATCCACCGGCGGCGTGAGGCGGCCTGTAGGCGGGCCGAGGATGGTAGGCAGGCGCTGGTGGCGGAGGGACGAAGCGGGGCCTCTGAGAGTTCGCCTGCTGATGCTTGAAGGCGATCATTTTCCTCTTCTTGAGGTCCAGCTTGTTCTGCTCAGTCTCTTGGATGAGCGCTTTGTTGACTAGCCGTTGGAAGTCGGCGAAGTCGGCGGCGACGAGCTGGATGGACAGCTCATCCTTAAGTCCCCGGAGGAACTTGGCTTGGCGGAGAGCGTCGGTGCGCACTTCCTCCGGTGCGTAGCGGGCGAGGCGGTTGAACTCATGGAGGTACTCCATGACGGTCCTGTTGCCTTGCTGCAGGTCGCGGAACTCCTGCTGTTTCACCGCGATAACACCGGCGGGGACGTGGGCAGCACGAAAGGCGATGGTGAACTCCGCCCAAGTCACCACGTGGCCCTCAGGCTGGGACTCACGATAGTTGTCCCACCATTCAGCGGCGGGACCCTGGAGCTGGTGAGTGGCGAAGGCCACCCGCTCCCGGTCGGTGCAGGGGAGGAGGTCGAGCTTCTTTCCGATGGTGCGAAGCCAATCTCCGGCCTCCATCGGGTTGGTGGTGCTCGAGAAGATGGGCGGGCGCACGCGCAGAAACTCGGAGAGTTGCGGAGCAGGCGCGGGTGCTAGTGCGCGAGGGGCGGGTTCCCCGTTCTGCAGACGGTCCAACTGAGCCTGTTGGTTCTGCATTTGGGTGAGGAGGGCGGTGATCAGGTGGTTCTGATTCGCCATCATCTCCGCCAAGGTGGGGTGGTTGGCGGAAGGCGACCCAGACTGACGTGGGCCCGTTGCACCCCAGTTGGGTACAACACCCTCGGGCGCATCACGGCTTCCTCCTGCTCCGTTGTTGGAACCGGTGTTCTGGTGATCGGCCATCTTCTGAATACACATAGTGATAAAACAAAGATGATGAAACAATAATACAACCAAAAATACCAAGCACATAAGTATATAGAGTGGCATAAATTGTTCATTACAATTAAGATCTTATTCTACCCACAACACACTCGTCGTGGGTAGAACCACATACAAAATTATGCTTTTATTAAAGTAGCGACTCCTAACGCCTAATCGCCACCGGAGGCGGTCTCCGTGCTCTCGGAACCACGAGTGCGCGGCTCCAGAGGGATGGTGGGCTCGAGAAAATTCTCGATGATGGAGTCGGAGACGAGGCCGGGGCGTGGTGTAGGGGCGCTGGTGGAGGGTCTGGCGGGGGAGGGTCGTGGCGGGATCCTCTTGGGGCGAGGGAGGGGCTCACGGATGGGCTTCTTCTTCCTTGGAAGAAGAGGAACCATTTCCGCAATATCCTTCCGCAGCTGCATGATCTTGCGCTGCAACTCGCCATTCTGTTGGATCAAGTTCTTCGTCTCTTCCCGAAGGAACTCAACCGCCTCATGGTGCTCGTCGGCGTCAAGCACCGCCTCGGTGTGGAGATCATCCATGGCCTGTAGCAGACGCGACTGCTGGGCCATGACCGGATCACGCACGGAGTGAACTCCGAGGTAGATGCTACGGTGGGCTCCGAGAGTACGCTTCGGCACGAGCCGGAAGGATGAGTTCTGAAGACGATCGTCGTAGATCATCCTCAGCTCCATGAGGGCCTGGAGGGCGACTCGTTGACACGCGACGTCGAAAGTCGGGCCTCCAAGTGCGGTGGTGTAGGGCGGCAGGTGTTCCCCGGAGCCGTGGACGGTGAGGGAGACGTCGCAAGGCCCGGCGAACTCGTCGGGATATACTCCTTGGAATTCGGGTTCGAAGAGGAACCCGAGGAAGGTGAGCATCATGCGGAGCTCCCAGACGAAGCCCTCGTAGTGGCGGCAGTAACTGTGGACTTGGTAAACAGGCATCTACAAAACAGCAAGTTGAATAAAAGTGAGGAGAGGAACAAAGTTTATAAAGTAGATTTTCGAGAAACAATTTCCTGTGGCTAATGGCTAGGCGGGTCTGTTTGGCTTCCTACAGTCAAGTCGGCTCTGATACCATCTTGTAGCGCCCCGATTTAACAAATCGAGACATTATTGAATTTCATAAGAAAAACAATAATACAAGAGGTTCATCATGCGACAATCGTACATACGACAGTATCCATGGTACGCAGACCATATTTATTACATCATTGTTTTAATAAAACAGTAAAGTAAAATAATTAGAAAACGGCATGACGAACATCTTCTTCAGGATTTTTCTTCTCGACTGGGTCGCTACTCCAGACCGTCTTCGTAGTAGGCATCCTCTGTGGGGTCCAACGGGTATGAGTACAAAAAGTACTCAACAAGCCACCGCAAATGCAAGTAACAATGCAGGATAATAAACAAGGAAGGGTAATGGCTAGCATTGCGGAAAAGTACAATTTCAGTTATTGCATTTAGTGTAATCATATTTTAATCATGAGGAAAATAAACATGAACATCACCAACATCAACTAACTCGAGGGGTACAGTCAGCCCCACCTCGCTCAACGGTCCTTACATGTCAATCCATCATGCACATACATATTCAAAGTAAACTAACTGGGGGATGTCACGCAACCCGCCCTTGACCGTGGGCTCGGCTTTTCGAAAAGATTTAAGACTCTGATCAGAGATGTACTACTGTACCCACAAGGCACGCACTCATCCCAAACGAGATGACCCATTTCACGGGAACTCGTGCCAAAACCTCAATATGAGATGTTCCAAGCGATAACCACCCGCTCTAGGTTTCGCCGGTGCGCCGGGCCGCATCCCGGCTAATGTCGCACCCCCTTTTGCGCCACTTTGGTACAAGTCACCCGCAGGTGCAACTTGACCCATCTCCAAATGGTGGCCTCGGTTTGGAACAACCCATACCTTAGTTAGGACTTACCCACTAGACTTGTGGTTAGTACGTAAGTGTATTGCAACGGATCCCTCAGACCGGTCCTTATAGTGCCCCGGGTGCTACCGACCAATGCCCTAGCTTGCACCCGGAACCCACCATGCATACACTCACAACCATAACTCATCACCAACAGAATTTCCAAGGATAAGAAGTAACGGGGATCATATAATAGAACCATTTTGCTACGACTCATTTTTATCCTATAGCGATCGTGTCAATACATTGGACACTAGCTAATATCATTGATCATATGGTGACAAGGAGGTTAGGCGAGATAGCATGGCTTGGGTTGCACATCAAGGTCGGGGGATCCTAAATAAATATAATGTAAGGGTTCATTTGACTAATGCATATATAACCTATGTGTTTTAGCGATAGTTTAATCAAACATGGGTTCAATATGCTCAAAAGATTGGTTTGGTGACTTGCCTTGTTCAGCAAAGGGAGAGGGAGGGACTTCGGGGAAGTACTCCGGCTCCTCGGCGACGTCGTAGTCTTTTTAATATAATAAAGTAAAATAAAAAGAACACATTCAATCAAACAATATAACATTACATTATAAGCACATAAGTTATAGTTGGTTTGATTAAAAGTAAAATAATTTCAATTGTTAAGGTTCTGTGGTTTATATCTTAAATAAATTTTAAAGGAATTTAAAAGTAGTCCTTTTTTTAGAAAGGGGTTTTAAAAGGGGTTGTTATCAATTTTAAGTTCTTTAATAAATTTAAAATGAAGGTTCCATAGAAAACCTAGTGGTTTATTCATATCAACAGGAAATAAATAAATATAAACTTTACTGGAATTTAAATAATTAAATTTTACATTTTTAACCTAAGGGTATTTAAACATTCATTTAAATAAACATGAGATGTCCAATGTAAGCCTACTGTTTTTATTGTATAAACATGTAGAGAATAATATTATGAATTTTCTGAAATTGAAATGGCAATTTTTTGAGTTCAAATACACCAGATATGAATTTTACAAGTTTTAAACCTTTTTCTGGAATTTATTTTCAAATTTTAAACTCCTCGGGTCCACGGTGAGCCAGGCTCACGGTGAACCCGCGCACTGTGCGCGTGCGCCGGGTCGATCTGGACCGTCGGATCCAGATCCGACGCGCGAGGGCGAGGT
This sequence comes from Zizania palustris, assembly GCA_019279435.1. NCBI lineage: Eukaryota > Viridiplantae > Streptophyta > Magnoliopsida > Poales > Poaceae > Zizania > Zizania palustris. Next base: position 51,272,329 of record JAAALK010000284.1, read on the forward strand.
GGGGCGCGTAAGTTACGATGGACGGTCAGGATTAAAACGTGCGAAAGGGTACCACGTGGACGCTAGAGATCGCACGCTGGTTTTAAATGAAAATCAACGCGTGAGATTAAAACGTAACGCTTTGACTAGATCTGACGGTGCGGATTAGATCGCGTACGTGGGCACACGCGCGTCGTCCGATCGCGATCGCACGGTCGGGATCAGATCCGACACGGCACGGGTACTCGACCCGTGCCGGTCGTCTTCTCCAGCGACGGCGAGCGGGCCAGCGGCCACGGCGAGCGACGGCGGCCCTAGCTAAGCCTAGAAATGGAAAGAGGGCACTACGACGGTCACGATGGTACCTTAGGCGAGGCGAGGGGTCGACGGAGCGCAGTCGGCGGCGAGGGTAGACGGCGGAGTGGTTCGGGCTCCTCGTCGGCGATGGTGTTCCGGCGATCTCCTTGGCCAGCGAAGGTGTGGACGAGGTAGGGGTGGTCTTTGCGGTCACGGAGGTGCGGTCGACGAGAATGGAGGTGCACTCCGGCGACGGCGATCGACGGCTGGCGGACAGACGGCGGTGTTGCGCTAAAAACCGGGTGGAGTGCGTTCTGATCGTGCTCGAGGTGAGTGGGCGTGGGGGTCGGACGCGGCGGAGGTCGGGGGGTTTAAATAGGGCGTCGGAGGGGGCTTGCATGCAAGGAAAACCGAGGGAGGGGTTGAAGTCGCCGGCGAGGGCGCGGCCATGCACGACGCTGCGTTCCCGGGGGCTTAAACGCGCCCTTTAACGCGATTTAAACGGGCAGGGGGGCTCGGGGTGCATTAAACCGGCGGCAATTGAATGCGGGAGGGGCCAGCGGGGCGGATCCGAGGCGGGGTCGTCGGCCGGCGGGATTTGGGGGCGGAGGCCGGAGGTAGACGATGGGTCTGACAGGTGGGGTCCACTGGCCAGCGGGCGCGAGCGAGCGAACGGCGACTGACGGGTGGTGCCGGGCTCGGGCGCGAGGGGGGAACGGCTGGTGCCGACAGGTGGGGCCGGGCGATGGTGTGGAGAGGAGGTCACTGACGGGTGGAACCCGGTTGTCAGGTGGCGCGCGCGAGGGGGAGTGGGCTGGGCCGGCCGGGAGAGAGGGAAAGGAGGGAGGGGAGCCCATTACTGTTTTCCAAGGTTTTCTGATTAAAATAATTGCAGAAAATAGTTTAAACCTTTTGGGGTATTTCCAAAGTGGGTAAAAATTTGTAAAAATTCTCAAAAACATTTCTTGGGCTTGGGAGTCTATACAAAAATTTTCAGCTCCTGGTTTGGCCATCTACTCTAGGTTGTAGTTCAAAAGGGTATAAAAGAGTATTAAAAGTATTTTCAGAAATATATATTCCAAGAAGTTGAATTTAATAATAGTTTTATTGCCTTGAAAATTTGGGGTGTCACACTTTTACATCAAGAAAAGTTTTGGTCCAAGCCTAGGAAAAAGCGAAGACCCTGTCGATGTCTAGAGCTACTCCTCCGGCTACTCTGCCTTTCGGAACTCGAAGCTCTTGGCTTGGCCCTCTTCGTTCGAGCACTTCTCTTCTTCTTGGAGGCTCGTAGTTTCTTTTGCTCTTCTTGAAGCTCCGCCCATGTCAGGAGCCTTTCGGAGTTAGCCTTCGCAGGGTCTTCGGCCCGGTACTCTGAGTCGGACCAGTCAATAGGTTCGGAAGACGAAGATCCCTCCACCTTCTCTTCATCTTTAATATAAGCTAAGACATCTTGGCAAACTTCAAGGATGATCTCTCCTCCGTCTCCACGAGGAACAGAAAAGCGGGAGCGGCGGTAAGGCCTTAAGCCCTCGAGGTTTGCCCACTCCTTTTGGAGCTCGTCGATAATTTCCAAAAGTTCGAAGTCAGGGCTCGAAGGGCATAACAAACCTAAAAAAGAAAAGAACACCCAAGACAAGTTCTTGCTTATAGCTTTTTCATTTATAAAAAGAGGCTTTACAAGGCTTCGTGTACATAATAACCCTAAGTGGCTAGACCTGCGGGTCAGTTGGCGGAGCAGGAATGGCAGGGGCTGGCGAAGCAGGAAGTGGTGGCCTTGTATGCGCCTGCTTCTACCGACGGGCCTCGTCAATCCAAGCTTTAGCTGCGACCTTGTGGTCCGTCTTCCAGGTTGACCGGAAGGCTTCCCAGGCCGAAGCCACATCCGAAGATGGCCGCAGCAAGTCGTCGAATGCGAAGCCTCTTGGAGTCGAAGCCCCGACTGAGGCGAGGGGGATCCGAAGAGACTCAAGGTGACGAAGAACCCCAATGCTGGCACATTGTCCGGAGATCTCTCCGTACCGAATGCCGGAGTTCATCATCAGCGACGAAGCCACTTGGATCCTCGTCAGCTTTCGGTCGAGGGGCTCGTGGGTCGTAGCAGAAGACGAAGGGCACATAGTGCCGAAGTACTCCAAGGTACCCTGAAGAGCCTCCAAGGTACGGTCCGCAATGCCGGAGTTCTTCTTCTCTGCTGTTTCCAGCCCTGCAGCAGTCGCAGACACTTCGGCCACCTGGAGCATTAAAGAGCTCTTATGGGCCATCGCCTGGCTAAGAGCCCCCTGGAGCTCCACCAACTGCGCGCTCGAAGTAGCAGCCTCTTGGCGGAGTCTTTCAACTTCCGCCCGAAGGACGACGCGCTCGGCCTTGACCTCTTGGGCGGACGAGCGAAGGGCGTCGCTGTCTTGTCGCGCTACCCGGAGGGCTTCGTCAGACGCCGCCCTAGCCCTCTGTTCCTCTAGGATCTCTTCCTCCAGCCTAAGGGATCTTGCGGTGGAGTCGTTAAGGGCCGTCTGGAGGGTGGTGACCTTCCGTTTAAGTCGATTAACCTCAACCTCGTTGGAAGTTGCTGCCGCTCTAGCAAGGACAAATTGCTGCAAAAAGAACAAGTAAGTACTGAAGTATTTATGATCACTAATGCGAAGCAGCTATGGTGTCTTTTCATACCTGAAGGGCAGCCCTTTCGAGGTCTAAGTTGAGTGACGAAGTCCTGGCCTCGCTCAAGACGGAGACCAAGTCCGAATTGGCGATATCCTGGCTTCTCTCTACCAGGGGCTCCATGAGTTTCCGGAGGCCACTCCGATGCTCCAAGAACAGAGCCAGCAGAGGAAGCCAAGACAAAGCTTGAAGATCATCCGCTGCGGCTTCGTCCTCCGAATTGCCAACAGAGGTCGCGGCCTGGCCAGGAAGAAGGCCGAGGCTAGATATGCTCTTGCCCCTCCCCGGTACGAAAGAGGTCAAAGAAGGTACACTCCGATCGTCGGCAGCTACCCCTTCGACCAGAACCGCAGCGGCAGAGGCAACCTCGGTGGTCGGGGCCGCCACTACAGGGATGACCTCCGATGCCAAGTTCATCTCGGCAGGCGCATCATCCGCTCCGACGGACGCATTCTCCACCGTCAAGCTCGGAGTGTCTGAAGGCACGGGAGGGTCCGCTCGAGCAGCAGCCTCCGAAGGTGCAGGAGCTTCGGACGCCACCGAAGCATCGACACCCGTAGAGGTACCTACTTCAATAACAAAATCAATAAGCATATTTCCAGAGATAGTGTGCATGTATTGATTAAAAAAGGGGGAGCTTCGGAAAGTACCTCCGGGAGCCTCGTGGGGTAGGATCGCTGGATCCTCCAGGACCTCGTACATCCGAAGGATGTTGGCGAAGTCATCTCCCGAGGTCCTGCCCTCAACATTTCCTGCCAGAGCCGCATTTTCCGTCGTAACCACCTCGAGTGTAGGCAAGTTGGGAGGAGCGGAGCCTGACTCCACTTGCACGATGACGGGCGCAGGGGGAACCGTCGGGGCTAAGCTCACTACCTCCCTAACGGAGGTGCCAGGGGGGACCTCCCCTAGGTCTTCGTCGTCATCCAGGAGGTAGGCTTCGAAGGCCGCCGCTGTCTGAGCATCGGAGTCCTCTACCTCTTCGGAGGCTGAGCTCTGAGCGCCCGGTGATGAAGCAGACGAGGCAGGCGTCAACTGCGAAGGGGGCTTCGCTACTTTCTTCTTCCTGGGCGGTTGCTTGCCGGTTTTCTTGGATGGTTCGGCAGCGACTTTCCTTTTGCGAGGAGCCGCTCCGGTCGGGGCAAAGTCAGGAAGAGGGGGGCTCCATCCCGAGAGCTCTCCACACTCTGTTGGACCGCTCCCAGCATCCCACCAGCTCTAGCCTTTTTTGCCTCTCGGTCACCGAAGGGGCTCCGAGAACTCGTTCGGTGGCCTGAACTATGTCCTCCGGAGCCAATGCCAGAGGCGCCGCTGAAAGAAAAAGGTATGAGATTATGAATATGATTGTTTCCTTCATCTAATATGATGCTGCAGGGATTGAAGTCTTACCTAAGTTTCGGAGATCCCCCTCCGAGGCCTGTGAAAACGCGATCGGCCAGTTAGCTCCGAGGGGAGGGATCCGAAGGGCAATGAACTCTTCGGCTAGATCGCGCATACTCATGCGGCGAGCCACCGAAGTAAGCAACCCTAGCCTCGTCGAGAGCAGGCTAGGGTTCGGAGAAATCTCCTCCTCCTTGCGGAACCAGATCTCCTGGAGAGGACCAGCGAGGCGGGAGTCCTCTCTGACTTCGGCGTAAAACCACCGAAGTATCCAGTTCGTATACCACCTGTCATTTATGGCTTTTGCAGGGAAATGAAGTGCATGCTACCTCCGTAGCTGGAAATTGACGCTGCCGAAGGCTATGATCACCTTGGAATCCCCTGGCCCGTCTTGTGGCTTCGGCTGGCATATAGCTTCGTGGGTCGCAGCGAAGATCTCGGAGCATCCTTTGCACCCCTCTGCCCGGAGCGCCCATTTGAAGATGGCTAAGCGCGCGATGGCGTTGGGCGACAGCTGAGGAAGAGTTATGTGGAACAGGTCTAGCACCTCCATCAAGAAGTCCATGGTCGGCAGCCCCAAGCCTGCTTCGAAGAACGCTTCGAAGACTACCACCTCCCCGCTTCGCGGCCTCGGAGTTGATTCTGGCCCGGGGACCCTAGTCCTCAGTCCAGCGCCTAGCTTCCCGTCCACGGCTTCTTCAATAGATTCGGCGGTGCTCACAGATTGACCAATGATGAAGCTTTGGGCTATCTTCTTCTTGGAAGGTGGACGGAGCTCCCGAGGATTCTTGGGCCAAGCACCGCTCGAAGTCCCCGCCATTGCCGCCGCTGCCGAGGAAGCCCACGCCTGCCTCTGCGCTAGGGTGCTGGCTGCTGCTGGGTTGGTGTGGCTAGTTCTTGCCATTTCGCTCGGATGCTCGAAAGATTGGAGGATTGGGGGAAAGTGAATCGCAAATAATGGATGCAGTAAGAATTCTCGATTAATCCTTGTCTTTCCCTTTTATAACCGCACGTCCAGTGCTACTCTTCGATTGGTTTCACACTGCAGGTTCGGCTTCTGTCGCCGACAAGTGGGTCCGGTAATTGGAACGGCGAGCAACCACCGTAAAAATCGACCGTTACCTTTTTTGCAGAGTGTAACGGTTACTTGCGCCGTAACGGCTACAATCAAACGGCGCTCCGCGACGTCTGCTCTCCGGAACCGTTCCCCTCCCAAACGTGCGTTCCCATTGCATCAAGAACCCGAAGGGGGAGGTTCGAACACGTTGGGCTCGAAGTTCTCGGCAAAGTCGCAATATGCCCAAATCCTCTTTAAGCCTCAAAAAATAGAAATGTTCCTTCCGTATACTGCCTTCTTCCTAAACAGGTTAACTACAGAGAGGCGTATTCGAGGGGCTACTGTTGGGGGAACTTACTCCATTTCCAGGGCTTAAAGATTAATCCTTCAAAGGCTAAGGAGGACTCCGAAGCTAGTGAGCAGTTGTTCGAAGTATGAGTCACCACGCCGAAGGGTGCAGCGGTGCGAAGCCCTGGAGAACACTCCGAATGGAAGATGGAGGCCTCGAAGCCGAAGGACATGATTGATGGGATGTACAGCTTATCCATCTACCTTGTTGTATTTTACCTTGTATAACCTTGTTTATGGTACCGAATAGTTTCCACTATGTCGGTTGTAATCTAGGGGTAAATAGGTCTTTTCCTTATGCTTTTTCACCTATAAATACCACCCTCTGTACCCTGTAAAAGGGAGCCAGGACAAGTCATTCATTACACTCATTCGGACTACTCGAGTTATTATCCAATTCGGAGGTTCGAGGTAGTCCTAAAACGCAAACTCCTTGTTTGTCCGTTCTTGATTTCAGAGAACCTGTTGGCGTAACATTTGCGCCAACAACTACGTATATGCTTCAATGCTTCATGATCCGAATGAATAATAAACTCCTTAGGCAAAAGGTAATGTTGCCAAGTTTCAAGCACACGCACTAAGGCATATAATTCCTTATCATAGGTAGAATAATTCAACTGTGGACCATGTAATTTCTCACTAAAATAGGCCACGGGTCTACCTCCTTGTAGCAACACACCTCCTATTCCAAAACCACTAGCATCACATTCTAACTCAAAAGTCTTACTGAAGTCGGGTAGCTGAAGTAGAGGTGCATATGTAAGGCGATCCTTGAGTGTGGCAAAAGCCTGCTCTTGTGCTGGTTCCCAAGTAAAAGTAACTCCCTTCTTGGTCAACTCATGCAAAGGGCTGGCTATGGTGCTGAAATCTTTCACAAAATGCCGGTAGAAACCTGCAAGACCAAGAAAACTACGTACCTGTGTGATAGTTTGGGGTTGCGGCCAGCTGTTGATTGCTTCTACCTTTGCCGCGTCAACCTCAATACCATGTGATGTGACAACATATCCAAGAAACACAACTTGATCCGTGCAAAACGTGCAATTCTCAAGGTTACCAAACAATCTAGCCTCACGTAGGGCAGAAAACACAACACGTAGGTGTTCAACATGTTCAGTGAGAGACTTGCTGTAAATCAAGATATCATCAAAGTATACTACCACAAAGCGTCCTATAAAGTGTCGTAGGACTTCATTCATCAAGCGCATGAAGGTACTAGGTGCATTAGTAAGTCCAAAAGGCATGACAAGCCACTCATATAATCCAAACTTTGTCTTAAAAGCAGTTTTCCATTCATCACCTAGTTTCATGCGAATTTGGTGGTAGCCACTACGGAGATCGATCTTAGTAAAGATAATGGCACCACTAAGCTCATCAAGCATGTCATCCAATCTAGGAATAGGGTGTCGATATCGAATGGTGATATTATTAATAGCACGACAATCAACACACATGCGCCAACTACCATCTTTCTTAGGCACCAAAAGAACGGGTACTGCACAAGGACTAAGGCTTTCACAGACGTACCCACGATCAAGAAGGTCCTGTACTTGGCGCTGAATTTCTTTTGTCTCCTCTGGATTGGTACGGTACGCTGCACGATTGGGAAGAGACGCTCCCGGGATCAAATCAATTTGGTGCTCGATGCCGCGTATCGGTGGCAGCCCGGGTGGTATCTCAGCAGGGAAAACATCGTTAAACTCTTGCAAAAGGTTAGTGACTGCAACAGGAACAGAGCTAGGAATGTTCGCAAGTGAAAACAGCACGTTCGTGCAAATCAAGCCATATATCAAGGGAGTATCATCACAAATTTCAGCAAGGTCAATTTTAGTTGCAAACATGACACATCCTTTCAAATTAATAACTTGTGATGAAGAAGGAGAAGCAACTTTATCTTTCTGTTGCCTCAAAAGCTTCTTAGCTACTTGCTGATTTTCAGAAGGTTGTGTGCTCGTTTGTGCGTCCTTAGCATGTTTTTCTTGTTCAAATTTCACAATTTCAGCAGGAGTCATAGGAAGCAAAGTAACTTTCTTTCCTTTATACATAAATGTGTACTTATTGCTCGTACCATGGTGTGTAGCATCAGTATCATACTCCCAAGGTCTACCAAGTAATAGAGAACATGCTTGCATTGGTACTGCATCAAAATCAACAACTCCGAAGTATGTACCAATGGAAAATTTGATGTGAGCAGTTTGTGTTACCTTGACCTTACCGTTATTGTTGAACCATTGCACATGGTAAGGGTGTGGATGCGCATGTGTGGGAAGTTGAAGCTTCGTTACCATGTCGAGGCTCACCAAATTGTTGCAACTACCGTTGTCGATGATGACACGTACACGACGGTCATTGACGACGAAGAAGGTCTGAAACATATTATTCCGTTGTGCCCGATCGTCCTGCTCCATGTGAGTGCTCAAAACACGTTGTACAATAAGTGCTTCATGGTCGGCAGAGGCACAATCATTAAAATCGGATGGAGGGGTACCATTGTTATCTGCCATGTTAGTGAAAAGACAAACAACAAAAATAATCCTTATGGAACGCAACTAGGTGGAGTGGTGGGTGTGTGGTGGAAGCAATTTGTCAAGCGTCTTACCCACGCTTGCAAGTGTTCTTACCACGCCACAGTGAGGTCACCAGCCTACAGGTGAAGAACCAAGTGGAGGGTGATGGGCGATTGCAAGATATGAACCTGTCCTGACCAAGAGAAGGTGTAGCTTGGAAGGCAAAGTAAGTAGCAAAGAATAGCGATAGTAATAACAGTTAAACCAAGTTCAATAAGTGTTCCCTAGTACTCAGTCAAAGTTGCTGGCCTTAGTGCTCCCAAGGTGAAAATTCAAGCAATAGAGGGAAACTATGTGCCCAAAACTCAAGTGGAGGCAGAACAAGGTAGCAAATGACAGTACCGGTTCTCTTTTGCTTCTCACAATCTCGTTTCTTTTCTTTTCTCTTTTTTTCCTTTTTTTCACTATATTTTTTTAACAACGGATGACAAGAGATGCAACCACAAAAATTGGCACCTGCAACTGAGGTGGGATGTGGTTCAAAGAAAATTCAACAAGTTCTCTGAACGGCGTACAAAAACTTTGACCAATTTTTTTCTCTATCTTCCTGATTTTTTTGAAATTCTAATTGATGGGGGAAAATATCTCATCTTCGGGGTTATTGCCGAAACAACATAAAGGCAGATACTGGATTCGAAGGTTTCCAGTTGTCCATCTTCAAAGATGCCCTGAGTCAAGTTCGAAGTACGAAGATAGGCATTGGTTCGAAGTACATCTTCGAACTAAGGCAATTCAAGATCTTTATTGCCAGCTAAGATGGAAGATTTATCTTTTATATCATTAGATTAGTCTTTTACCATTTTAGCCCTATCAAGGGTACCGAATAGTTTCCACTATGTCGGTTGTAATAGAGGGGTAAATAGGTCTTTTCCTTAATATTTGGGCCTATAAATACCCCCCATTTCACCCTGTAATAGGGACCGAATACAAGTTATTCAATACACACATTCGAACTATTCTATGTTGTTATCCTTTCGGAGGCTTAGAACAGTTCTCTTCGCAAACACTTTGTTTGTTAGTTTCTATTCTACAGAAACCTGTTAACGTAATCTTTTACGCCAACAGTTGGCGCCGTCCGTGGGGAACCTAGTCCGAAAAACTTCGTTCTCTACCAACTTCTTACATCATGCCTCCTAAGCGGAGCGCACCCCGCAATCCCACTCGAAGGTCTTCTCGGATCTCCGGAGAGATACCCTTCGACACGGTTGAAGTCGGAGGGTCTTCGGCATTCCCTCCGCAAAATCCGGAAGGGGCTTCTATCCCTCGAACATACGAAGCTTCTCCGCCAACCCCTTCCATACTTCGACCACCTGGAGTCCCTCCTCCACCCTCCATCCCAATTCGAACTGATCCTACTAGTTCTCAAGACCCGGAAGATCCTTCCGGAGGAGATGAAGACAATCTTGGAGATATGGCCACTCAAATGGCCAACCTTCAAGCTGAAGTGGCAAGGTGGCGACAGGAAGCTGCGAACAGGCTTCGCTCTCAAGCCACCCCAACTATCCCAGAAGTGCCCGAAGACGATGATCTCGATTATCCCGAAGCCCCGGAGAATGCCTCCTTCGATAATGAATCTCCGTTGCATCCTGAGCTGCAGAAGGTTCTCTTTGATCCAAAGTTCAAAACTTCGAAGCTCTGTAAGTATGCCGGAGATGAAGATCCCGGAGAGTTCGTTCGTTCTTATGCCCTAGCAATTGAAGCTAGCGGAGGAGTTCGAGACACCATGGCGAAGTGCTTCCCTTTAGCCCTTCAAGGAGTGGCATTAAGGTGGTTCTGGTCCTTGAAGCCAGGATCAATTAACTCATGGTCGCAGCTGAAGAAGAAATTTATAAGCAATTTTCAAGGCACCTTCGTGCCTCCCATGTCAACAGGAAGCCTTTTCCAGGTGAAACAGCTCCCCGGAGAAACATTGAGGCAGTACTTTAAGCGCTTCGCTCATACGAAGTCGCAAATCCGGGGGTTGTCTGCATCTTCGGTAGTTGATGCAGCTCGAGAAGGCGTCACTCATCAAGGCCTCTTGGATAAGCTTCATCGGAAAATCATCTCCTCGGTCTCTCAGTTGATGTCATACTTCGAGGAGTATGCGAGGTCAGAAGAGGGTTGGCTTCGAAGGACTGCTGCTACTTCGTCCATATTGCAAGAAGTTAAAGTAGAAGTGAAGACATCGGCACAACCGCAAGAACCAGTCTTCGAAGTTCAACATGATCGGAGAAGAGGGCAAAAGCACCCTCGTTCTGAAGTCATGAATATTGCACCCCCACAGAAGTTTACACAGAGAGCTCCACAGTCTACGGGGAACAAGGCCAGCGGCTGGAGGTCGCCAGGGAAAACGGCTGGCAAGGGCCAGACCCTTTTCTGCTGCATCCATGGAGAAAATCGAAGCCATGCAACTGATACTTGCATGGCTATACTTACCCTAAGGGGAGAGTACCTAGAGAGAACTTCGGGTCGAGGTACTACCGACCGAGTTCCAGCTGCAACGCGCCCTGAGCCGGTCCAGGCTGTGGCGCGGATAGAAAACTTTGATGCTGCAAGACACCCTCCGGTGGCCAATGTTATGCCACCTCAGAAGCAAGAGGAAGGGCAAGATAGAGGAAAAAGAGTAGTTCTCCCTATCTCCGGAGGAGGTACCCTCGGAAGCATGTCCAAGAGACAGCGAAGGGACTACGTCAGAGAAGTAGGCCATATTGGGACTTCATCGTCTGCAGCTGCTATGCCGGAGTGGTCTCACGTACCAATATCCTTTTCTGCGGAGGATGCAGCTGGTATTAAGTTCCCGCATGCAGATCCACTTGTTATCACTGCTGATATTGCGGGCACTGAAGTTCGAAGAGTGTTGATTGACGGAGGTAGTTCGGCGGATATCATTTTTGTTCAAGCCTTCGATCAATTGTGCATTTCCAGGAAGCATGTCCTTCCAGCGGCTCGTCCTCTGCAAGGCTTCGCAGGACCTCCGCTTGATGCACTTGGCCAAATAGGCCTGGAAGTTACCTTCGGAGAAGGTTTATTGGCCCAGACTGAGGAAGTAATCTTCGATGTTGTAGATGCCCCGTATGCTTACAACGTCATCTTCAGAAGAGGCATGCTGAACCAGTTCGGAGCTGTGGCGCATCACAATTATTTGTGCATGAAGATGCCCACACAGGCAGGAGTCCTTACTGTCTTCGGAGATCAAGCTATTGCTCGGAGAGCAGAATATGGTCATGGTCCCCCTCTTGATCCAAGACAAGTAAACAATGTACAAGATAATGAAGAAATTCTTTCCGCCTCCTCCGAAGCTTCGAAGAAGTCATTTCCGAGACCAAGTCCTGAGGGAGAAATTGCAACGAAGGTCATTGTTAAAAATGGTAAAGAGTATACATTTCAATTTAGTAAAGATTTACCCCCAGAAGTTGCAACCTCCTTGGAAAAGGTGGTAGAGGAAAATTTGGATGTCTTCGCTTGGTCTGACGAAGATATCACCGGAGTCGATCGGGATATCATTGAACATAGTTTACTTGTAAACCCGAAGGCCCGACCTGTTCGGCAAGGACTCCGGAAGATGTCCGCAGAAAGAGCTGCTCTAGCTAAGGACGAAGTGGAGAAATTGTTGAAGGCTGGGATTATCAGAGAAGTGGCTCACACAGAATGGTTAGCCAACCCAGTCTTCGTCAGAAAGAAGTCTTCCGGGAAGTGGCGCATGTGCATCGATTTCACATCTTTGAATAAAGCATGCCCACGTGACCCCTACCCCATGCCCCGAATTGATCAATTGGTTGACTCCACCGCAGGTTCGGAGTTATTAAGCTTCCTTGATGCGTATTCTGGTTATCATCAAATATGGTTGAAGCGCGAAGATGAGATCAAGACAAGCTTCGTAACTCCTTCAGGAGTCTTCTGTTATGTAAGAATGCCCTTCGGCTTAAGAAATGCCGAGGCTACTTTTTCGAGGTTAGTTGCTAAGGCTCTAGGTCATCAATTAGGTCGCAATGTGGAGGCCTATATTGATGATATTGTAATAAAGAGTGCTTTAAAGCACCAGCATAGCCTAGACTTAGCAGAAACATTCAATAGCCTTCGGGCATGTGGGATCCGTCTTAACCCCAAAAAATGTATCTTCGGAGCTAAGGCTGGAAAGTTGTTAGGGTATTTAGTTTCAAGCAGGGGAATTGAAGCTAGCCCTACTCAAATAACTACGCTGCAAAAGATGGCAGCACTTAGCAGGTTTTTATCAAGGTCTGCGGAGAGAAGCTTGCCTATATTTAAAGCATTGAAAGGGTCCGAAGATTTTGCATGGACACCGGAGTGTCAGAAAAGCTTCGAAGATATTAAAGAGTATCTCAGTAATCTTGCTACACTCACGGTGCCTACTGCGGACGAAACCCTACTCCTTTACCTTGCAGCTACAGGTTCTGCTATCAGCACAGTCCTTGTGAGAGAAGTGGATTTCAATGGGAAGTTGGTCCAAAATCCTGTTTATTTTGTATCCGAAGCATTATCAGGAGCGAAGACAAGATACTCCGAACTTGAGAAGTTCGTTTATGCTCTGATAATGGCTTCGAGGAAATTAAGACATTATTTTTTGGCACACAATGTAATTGTACCAACTTCGTATCCTTTAGGAGATATGCTTCGAAGTAAGGATTCCACTGGAAGGATTGGGAAGTGGGCAGTTGAGCTAGCACCCTTCGACATATCTTTCTTGGCAAGGACAGCAATCAAATCACAAGTCCTAGCAGATTTTGTAGCAGAATGGACTCCACCTGCAAATTTGGTTCCGGAGAAGTCAAGTGACGGAGTTTGGATTGTTTACTCCGATGGGGCTTTCCAAGCATCCGGAGCAGGCATTGGAGCAGTGTTAATTTCGCCTTCAGGGCAAAGAGCAATGTACTCCGCAAGACTCAACTTTAAGTCTACCAATAATATAGCGGAGTATGAAGGGATTTTATTTGGACTCCGAAAAGCACGTGCTCTAGGGGCTACAAGAATAATTATAAAGACAGATTCTCAGATAGTAGCAGGGCACATAGATAAAAGTTTCCAAGTTCGGCATCCACAGCTTGCAAAGTACTTATAAGAAATCCGTAAAATCGAAGCACACTTCAAGGGTATTTCCATTCGGAGTATACCAAGAGCAGAAAATGTGCAAGCGGGCATCTTAGCAAAAGCTGCAGCTGGAGCTGTGGATGTGCCCGAAGATGCTTTCTATGAGGAGCTCAATATACCTTCGGTGCCACAAATTCCCTCTGCAGAGATTCTTTGCATTCCTAGTGCAGATTGGAAAAATTCAATCATGGAACTTTTACAGGGAGGAACAAATTTGCCCGAAGAGCCACAACTGTCAAGATTAAAGCGTAGAGCCAGAAATTATCAAATAATCAACGGTATTTTATACAAGGCCAGAGTATGTTCCCCTCTACTCCGATGTATATCTCAAGCCGAAGGCCAAGAAATTCTTCAAGAAATTCATGAAGGCCTTTGTGGTAGCCATTTAGCCCCTAGAGCTTTGGCAGGAAAAACACTTCGCCAGGGGCTTTATTGGCCTACAATAACAGCTGATGCGGAGAGCTTAGTTCGCACTTGTCAAGGATGCCAGTGGATGGGTCGACGGAGTCATCGCCCACCAACAGCTCTTCAAGTCATTGCTCCGGTATGGCCTATGGCCAGATGGGGTATGGATTTAATTGGTCCCTTTCCAGTAGCCAAGGGAAATCTGAAGTTCGCAGTGGTAGATATTGAATATTTTTCTAAGTGGGTGGAAGCAGAACCCTTAACAGCTATCACTTCGAACAATGTACAGAAATTCTTCTGGAAGAACATTATTTGCTAGTTCGGAGTGCCTAGATACCTCACAGTTGATAATGGAACATAGTTCGACGCAGAACCCTTCAGGAAGTTTTGCGAAGATCTAGGCATTCAGTTATGTTTTGCTGCAGTGAGGCATCCCCAGTCTAATGGAGCCGTAGAGCGAGCCAATGGAAATATTTTATCAGGGCTAAATCGAAGAATAGTAGGATTAGCAAAGGGACTGTGGACCGAAGAGCTTCCGAAGATTTTGTGGTCCATTCGGACTACGCAAACAAGGTCCACAGGTTTTACTCCGTTCAGACTACTATTCGGAGATGAAGCTATGACTCCAACGGAGCTCAAAGGAGGATCATTTCGCAGCACCGAACCGGACATTGAAGAAGAACGACAAGCTTCGTTAGATTTATCAGAAGAAACAAGACTTCGAGCTGTGGCAAATTTATCAAAGTATCATCAGCAGACGAAGGCTTGGTTCGACCCGAAGGTTAAGCTCAATGAACTAAGACCGGGTCATCTTGTTCTACGAAGCATTATAGCACCAGGGAAGTTAGGGAATAAATGGGAAGGTCCATACCTAATTGTTCGTTCAGGGCGCCCTGGCTCCTTTAAGTTAGCTAATTTAGAAGGTGAAGAGTTAGCACATACTTGGCATGCGGAGCACCTAAAGCGATACTTCGCATAAGGGCTCCTTGTAATTCGCTTGTAATCATCTTCTAAATTAATAAATCATATGATCCTGATAGTGCCTTCCCCTCATAGACTTCCAGCTTCCAAGTGGACGCACTGGAACCGCGGGGTCGACCGAGAGGGAAGTGTCATGAAGCTGGGTTTTATTTTCGGACTTCGAACCTGCAAGTTCGAAGCTTCCGATGTGGGGGCTGACATAATCCGGAGCCCAAGCCACCGGCTTGTAGGCATCCGTAAAAGAGCCCAAAACCACATCCTACGGAGTCCAAGCCATTGGCTGGTATACTTCCGTAAAAAGAGCCGAAGGTGGCCAAAACCTACGGAGTCCAAGCCATTGGCTGGTAGACTTCCGTAAAAAGAACCGAAGGTGGCCAAAACCTGCGGAGTCCAAGCCATTGGCTGGTAGACTTCCGTAAAAAGAGCCGAAGGTGGCCAAAATCTGCGAAGTCCAAGCCATTGGCTGGTAGACTTCCGCAAAAAGAGCCGAAGGTGGCCAAAATATACGGAGTCCAAGCCATTGGCTGGTAGACATCCGTAAAAAGAGTCCAAAGAGACCATTGCAAACTCCGAACCATTGGTTCGACAGAGATCGCAAAAAAGAGCCGAAGGTGGCTAAAGCAAAACAGAATTTGAGCCATGAGCTTCGAATGTCTGTTAACACAGTCCAAAGTAACAAATTATCTAAGATACTAAAGTATCTTGAAAGTTATCTCAAGTGATTTCTTTCATAAAACAAAGGTACTAAGTTGCCATTCTTCCGATTGCAAATAGTCGAAGACATTTTATAAGATTTTAAAAGATCTTTAAATTGCAGAGGGGCTCCGAACCCCCAAAAAATTGTACTCCGAAGTTTTTCTTTGCGCATAACCATCTTTGAATACATTTCGAAGTTGCTTATGCCCAAAGAGGGGCTAGTAAATATGGAGACAATTTTAAATCGGTATTCATTATTCAAGCAAATGTGTTTACAGATTACATTATGAAAAATTGGTATCTATACCAAGAAGGAATCGGAGACCTCTTCGGTCCCTAGAGCTAGGGATGGAACGACTAGTTCCAGCACCGGGAGTTCTAATAACTTTGCGTTTAACTCTCTTGCTCCCCTTCGAAGCTCTAAAATCCTTCTGTTCTTGTTGAAGCTCGGCCCAAGTTCGAAGCCGTTCGGGGTTTCTATCCCAGCTTCTAAGATCTTCAGATCTTTTATTTTGCACTTCATCTTCGTCTTCAGACCAAATAGTGTCTTCAGAAGACGAAGTGTTTACGTTAACCTCTTTTTCTTCCTCTTTAATATAAGACAATACATCTTTGATTACTTCGGGCGCAATTACGCCGGAGTCATCTCGAGGAATTAGAAATCGAGGACGCTTGTAAGTCTTTAGAAGTTCGGAGGTGTTCCATAATGAGCGAAGTTCGTCGTTAATATCTAACACTTCGATATCTTCCGTATGAGACAAAGCCTAAAAATATGATAAACAAATTTTCATTGATAAATGTTCATAAGCATGAAGCTTTACATAGTCAAAAATCCTAAATTATTCCTAAACCTGCGGGTGCGGAGGAGGCTGACTACTTGAAGCTTGGTTCCGAACTTGCTTCTGGCGTTGACCTTCGTCGATCCAAGCCTTGATCGCAGTGCGACCTTCGGCTCTCCATGAAGCTTGGAAGGCCTGCCAGGCAGCGGTCACGCCTTCGGAAGGAGTCACAAGCCGCTCGTCGTCGAAGGTAATAGGGCCCTCTGCGCTCGGAGTGATTGTTCGCCCCAAGTCCTCGTAGTAACGAAGTAGTCCGATGGCAGACACTTGTCCGGAGAGTTCTCCGTAACGAATGCCCGCCGTCTTCATTTGCTTCGCTGCTCCTTGGATCCTTTTTAACCAGCGCAGCAGAGTGACATTGTCATCTGAAGGAAGTGATCCAGTAGTACCGAAGTACTCCAGAACACCTAGCATCTGTTCTATGACCTCCGTAGCTACCTTCTCGGACTTAAGCTTTTCTTCAATTAATGCATCCTTGCTCAAAGTCGTTTCTTCTAGAACTCCGGAATGCCTAGCATTCTCCGTAGTTAAAGTATTCTTCTGATTTAGGAGTTGGCTAGCTTCCTCTTGGAGCCTCACAAGCTCGGATCCCGCATTAGCATGCTCCAACCGCACCCTTTCGATTTCCGCTCGAAGCACGATCCTTTCTGCCTCGAGCTCCTTATTTGCAGCCTCCAAACCCTGTCTGGCCCTGCATTCTGTTGAAATCATATTATTCATTTGAATCACTCTAGCTTCGGAGAAAGACAAGTTGCGCTGAAGAGCTTCGTTTTCTTCCCGAAGCTGAGCAATTTCATGTTCGCCTGATAAAGTTGCAGCGCGGGCCAAGACCGCTTGCTAAGAAAAGAAAAAACTGAAGTAAGAAATTATTCATGTATAATTTGTTATTGGTTCGAAGGTGTTCCGTACCTGGTAGGCTGCTCGTTCCATGGCAACGTTTAGCTCCGAACTCTTCGCCCTGCTTAAAATAGCTACCAGCTCTGTCTCCCCGACTTCGCAACTGACTCGACCTAAAGGTTTGAGCAGAGTCCGAAGCCCGGTTCTTGGCCCCAAAAAAGGAGTTAAAAGAGGGAGCATTGCCGAAGCTTCTTGGTCATCCCTGCTTGGCGAAGCTCCGGAGCGTTTTGCTGAGGTCTTTGGAGCTTCAGTAGATGGCCCCCCCTCAGTAGATTGACTCTCGTCTATTGATTCAGACGAAGTTGATTCTTGAGCAGGGAGAGGTTCTATATGTCTTTTACCCCTTCCAGGCCCCTGTTGAGCGACTTCCGGGTGAGGCTCCGAAGTTGTCAAAGGCCCTTGAATTGGATCTTCGCGACACACTTCTTCCACGGAAGAGGGCTCTGCAAAAGCAAAGGTATTATACATTGTATAATTTTGCATAAAAGAACAAGAAAATCATGCGAAGTTTACCTTCGGCATTTTGGGGGCGAGTGAGCATCGGACTGCTCGGAGGATCGAAGGTAAGGTCTTCGTCTGAATCCAAAGTTAAAACTTCAACTGCTAGAGTATCTCCTTGAGCAGTCCTCCCTTCACCCAAAACTGAAGTTGTAGCAACTTCAACTTCACCTTCACCCACAGGGGCTTCGATTTGCTCTTCATCTTGAGCATCTGGAGTTCTCACTTCTTCAATATTAGCGTGAGACTCCGGCATACCTGCAGTATCTTCAATGTGAATATCTTTTTGAGCTGCATCTTCGTCAATCAACCTCACTAATTGTAACACCCCAAATTTTCAAAACAATAAAAATATTATTAAATTCAATTTCTTGGAATTTATATTTCTAAAAATACTTTTAATACTCTTTTATACCCTTTTGAACTACAACATAGAGTAGATGACCAAACCAGGACCTGGAAATTTTTGTATAAACTCCCAAAGCCAAGAAATATTTTTGAGGATTTTTATAAATTTTTATCAACCTTGGAAGTATCCCTAATATTTTAATCTAATTCCTGGAATTATTTTTATTCAGAAATGTATTAAAACAGTAATGGGCTCCCCTCCCTCCATTCTCTCTCTCCCGGCCGGCCCAGCCCACTCCACCCGCGCGCATGGACTGACAACCGGACCCCACCTGTCGGCGCCGAATTCCTCCCCTCGCGCGCGCACCCGACACCGCGGCCCCACCTGTCAGCCCTCCCGCTCGCTCGCTCGCGCCCGCTAGGCCAGTGGCCCCCGCCTGTCAGACCCATCGTCTACCTCGCGCCGTCGCCCCCAAATCGCGCCGGCCGACGACCCCCGCCTTGGATCCGCCTCGCTGGCCCCTCCCGCATTGAATTGACGCCATTAAACGACTCCCCGCGCCCTGGCCGACCGTTTCCCCCCGTTGAACCACGTGTTTAAGCCCCCGGGAACACCGCACCGTGCATGGCCGAGCCCTCGCCGGCGAGTTAAAGCCCTCTCTCAGCTTTCCTTGCATGCGAGCTCTGCCGGTGACCCTATTTAAGCCCCTGGCCTCTACCGCATTCGACCCCCACGACCATTCACAGCAAGAACGAACAGAACGCTCCCCTCTTCGGTTTTTAAAACCTCACCGCCGCTCCTACTCCGGTCGCCCCTCGCCGTCGCTAGAGACCTCCTCCGCCCTAGTCAACCACACCATCGTGACCGCAAGGACGCCTACGACCCCGGCCGCACCTCCACCGTCCACGAACCTCGCCGGAACGCCGTCGCCGAGAAGGACCCGAGAACACCTCGCCGTCTACCCTCGTCGCCGGCCGCGCCCCGTCGACCCCTCGCCTCGCCTAAGGTACCATCGTGACCGCCGTAGCACCCTCTTTCCATTTCTAGGCTTAGCTAGGGCTGCCGTCGCTCGTCGTGGCCCCTGGCCCGCTCGCCGTCGTCGGAGAAGATGACCGGCACGGGTCGAGTACCCGTGCCGTGTCGGATTCCATCCCGACCGCACGATCGTGATCGAGCGGTGCTAGTTGTCCCACGTACGTGATCTAATCCGCCCCGTCGGATCTGGTCAAAGCGTTACGTTTTAATCTCACGCGTTCATTTCCATTTAAAACCGGCACGCGATCTCGTGCGTCCACGTGGTACCCTTTCGCACGTTTTAATCTTGGCCGTCCGTTGTCACTTAAGCGCCCCGCCTCGCCTGCGCACGTTGGATCTGGATCCAACGGTCCAGATCGACCCGGTGCACGCGCACAGTGCGCGGGTTCACCGTGGGCCTGTCTCACCGTGGACCCGAGGAGTTTAAAAATTGAAAATGAATTTTAGAAATACTTTTAAACTTGTAAAATTCATATCTGATGCATTTGAACTCTAAAAATTACCATTCCAATTTCAGAAAATTCATAAAATTATTCTCTACATGTTTATGCAATAAAAATAGTAGGTTTACTTTGACATTTTCATGTTTATTCAAATAAATATTTAAATGCCTTTAGGATTAAAATATGAATTCAAATGTTTGAACTTCAGAAAAATTCATATTTATTCCTTTCTATTCATATACTGAAAAACACTAAATTACCATGAACTTTTCATTTCAAAACTTATTAGGAAACTTAATATGAAATCAATCACATTTAAACACCCCTTTCTAAAAGGGACAACTTTTAATGTCCCTTAAAATTTATTTATGGAATAAACCACAGAACCTTAACAATTGAAATTATTTTATTTTTAATCAAACCAACTGTAACTTATGTGCTTATAATGTAATGTTATATTGTTTGATTGAATGTGTTCTTTTTATTTTACTTTACTATATCAAAAAGACTACGACGTCGCCGAGGAGCCGGAGTACTTCCCCGAAGTCCCTCCCTCTCCTTTTGCTGAACAAGGCAAGTCACCAAACCAATCTTTTGAGCATATTGAACCAATGTTTGATTAAACTATCGCTAAAACACATAGGTTATATATATGCATTAGTCAAATGAAACCCTTACAATATATTTATTTAGGATCCCCCTGACCTTGATGTGCAACCCAAGCCATGCTCTCTCGCCTAACCTCCTTGTCACCATATGATCAATGATATTAGCTAGTGTCCAATGTATTGACACGATCGCTATAGGATAAAAATGAGTCGTAGCAAAATTGTTCTATTATATGACCCCCGTTACTTCTTATCCTTGGAAATTCTGTTGGTGATGAGTTATGGTTGTGAGTGTATGGATGGTGGGTTCCGGGTGCAAGCTAGGGCATTGGTCGGTAGCACCCGGGGCACTATAAGGACCGGTCTGAGGGATCCGTTGCAATACACTTACGTAATAACCACAAGTCTAGTGGGTAAGTCCTAACTAAGGTATGGGTTGTTCCAAACCGAGGCCACCATTTGGAGATGGGTCAAGTTGCACCTGCGGGTGACTTGTACCAATGTGGCCCAAAAGGGGGTGCGACGTTAGCCGGGATGCGGCCCGGCACGCCGGCGAAACCTAGAGCGGGTGGTTATCGCTTGGAACATTTCATGCCGAGGTTTTGGCACGAGTTCCCGTGGTATGGGTCATCTCATTTGGGATGAGTGCGTGCCTTGTGGGTACAGTAGTACATCTCTGATCAGAGTCTTAAATCTTTTCGAAAAGCCGAGCCCACGGTCAAGGGCGGGCTGCGTGACATCCCCTAGTTAGTTTACTTTGAATATGTATGTGCATGATGGATTGACATGTAAGGACTGTTGAGCGAGGAGGTAAAACGTACTCCTCGAGTTAGTTGATGTTGTTGATGTTCATGTTTACTCTTCCGCATGATTAAAATGTGACTACACTAAATGCAATAACTGAAGCTGTACTTTTCCGCAATGTTAGCCATTATCCTTCCTTGTTTATTATCCTGCATTATTACTTGCATTTGCGGTGGCTTGTTGAGTACTTTTTGTACTCATACCCGTTGGACCCCACAGAGGATGCTTACTTTGAAGACGGTCTGGAGTAGCGACCCAGTCGGGAAGAAAAATCCTGAAGAAGAAGTTCGTAATGCCGTTTTCTAATTATTTACTATTTTTATTAAAACTTTGATGTAATAAATATGGTCTGCGTACCATGGATATTGTCGTATGTACGTTGTCGCATGATGAACCTCTTGTATTATTGTTTTTCTTCTGAAATTCAATAATGCCTCGATTTGATAAATCGGGGCGCTACACTAATAGTTTACCTTCATCTTCTTTAGAACTGGAGGTTGAGGTTCTTGGGCCCGGAGATGCAGGTTTTCTCGGTTTTCGAGCCACCTTCTTCACTGGAGTCTTTGCGGAGCTCGAAGCCCCAGCTTCAGCTTTCCTTTTCTTGGGTCCTTTCTCCGAAGGCACCCAATCCATCAGAGGGGGCGGAGTGATTCCCAACATTCCCCATACTCTGTTAAATCTCTCCCAACTCCCGACTAACTTGACCCTCCATTCTTTTTCGGTCGGAGTTGGAGCACCCAAAATCTTCTCCGAAGCCCTTATGATTTGTTCCGAAGTAATAGGGGCTGAAGAAGCTAAAAAAGAAAAATAAATCAAGTTAATTTTTCTTCGAATGAATATGCATAATACATATTGTTTTCGAAGTTACCTGCAGGGCTCGAAGTTGAATTAATTTTTCGAAGACCGCCTTCCGAATCCTCTTCGAAGATGATAGGCCAGTTGGCCATCAGTGGAGAAATTTGCAGACCGAGGAATCTTCGGCTAAGTCTCGCATGCTTAACCTTCGGCTAATCTTTTGAAGCAGGTTGAGGCGGGCTTCGAGTTGACCTTCGTTGGGCTGCACTAAGGCTTCCTTCCGAAATTGGATTTCTTTAAGGGGTCCGGCCAGAGGACTGCTTGCCCCAACTTCGGCATAGAACCATCTCAGAACCCAATCAGTATACCATCTTGCATTGATGGCCTTAGCAGGAAACTGAAGGGCATACTCATCTCGAAGCCTAAAGTTGATACTACCGAAGGCTACTACTACTTTTTCACCTCCGGGGATTACGAAGGTCTTTGGTTGGCATGTTGCTCTATGTAGTGCAGCGAAGATCTCTGCCCTCCCCTCACAACCTTCGGCTCTCAACGCCCATTCAAAAATAGCCAAACGAGCTACTGCATTCGGAGAGAGCTGAGGAAGGGTAACATGAAATAGCTCAAGTACCTCTGCCAAGAAGTCTACTGCTGGAAGGCCCAAGCCGGCTTCGAAGAAGGCTTCGAAAACAACTACTTCTCCGGGTCTTGGCGACGGAATCATTTCTTTGCCTGGCTTCCGGATCATGACTCCGGTATTAATTTTCCCTTCCACTGTGATTGCCAATGACTCTCTCTTGCAAGGTAGAAGGCCCCAATTGGAAAGATTGATCCAAGTATTTTATTGATGGCGGGCAGAGACCTTGATCATCGACATTTTGGGGATTTCCCCCTTTGGCCGCCATGGATGTTGTTGCCGATGCCGGAGCCAATGTCGCCATTGCCGCCGCCGCTGTTGCAGCTGCAGCCTGCTGCCTAGCCAAATCTGAAGGCCCCGAACCTTTGGTCTTCACCATTGCAGTCACTGGGTTGCTTTGGGGAAAATGGAGGTTAGGGCTCAAGAACTCAAAGGGCTCAAAGGGTGTTTGATTGCGAGAAAGCGGTGAAAAGGTAACCGGGTAAGTTCTAGGCCTTCTATTTATAGCCTAGATTTTACTTTTTACCGTTAGTCCATGTCGTTTCGCATTCCTACCGTTACTTTTCTCCGAAATTAACGCATTCTACAGTTTCCGTTAGAAACAGAAAGCTAACGGCTATTTTCTCTAAGTCTAAAAGACTTTCGAACTTCCTGAGTCGGTTCTAAGATAGTTCGAAAAGCAATTATCTTAAGACTGATTCGGAGTTTATATCTTCATGCATTTCGGAGATGAATTAAAATCCAATAACCCCTATGTTTGGTTATCTTTTCCTTCCGTATACTGCTCTCCTAACATTACAGGTTAAACGGAGAAGCGTATTCGAGGGGCTACTGTTGGGGGAAAATATCTCATCTTCGGGGTTATTGCCGAAACAGCATAAAGGCAGATACTGGATTCGAAGGTTTCCAGTTGTCCATCTTCAAAGATGCCCTGAGTCAAGTTCGAAGTACGAAGATAGGCATTGGTTCGAAGTACATCTTCGAACTAAGGCAATTCAAGATCTTTATTGACAGCTAAGATGGAAGATTTATCTTTTATATCATTAGATTAGTCTTTTACCATTTTAGCCCTATCAAGGGTACCGAATAGTTTCCACTATGTCGGTTGTAATAGAGGGGTAAATAGGTCTTTTCCTTAATATTTGGGCCTATAAATACCCCCCATTTCACCCTGTAATAGGGACCGAATACAAGTTATTCAATACACACATTCGAACTATTCTAAGATGTTATCCTTTCGGAGGCTTAGAACAGTTCTCTTCGCAAACACTTTGTTTGTTAGTTTCTATTCTACAAAAACTTGTTAGCGTAATCTTTTATGCCAACACTAATGAAGGCTAACAGGGGAACGGGTCAGCTCAAATTGGGTCAAGAAGATGCTCAAAAAATTTCAAATTTTTCTGCCAAACGAACAAAAAGTTATGCCTGTTTTACCGAAGGGGGGTCACAAGAACTCGATGTGGAAACCGACTAGGGTTGTGGAGGGAGGTTTTCGGGTGGGGAATTTTTTTTAGACACAAGATCAACTACTACTCAAACGACACAAAGGGGGGATTAAACCAGCAACAAGACTCGACCAAGAACACAAACTCAACAAAGTTAAAACTGAAATTAAAATCGCAAGGCACAAAGGGGTTTTCGGTGGGGATTTTTTTGTGAGGGTTTTCTAGACTCTAGGTAAAAATAAAAGAAGATCGAGATTACCTAACGGGAAACTTGAGCTCTGATACCAACTAATGGGGGATTGGTCCCGATCTTCCGCTAGGTAAGGATAACTTGGATTGGTGGAGAATCTCGACGTTGACGATCCAAGGCTCCGATCCGGCGGATCAAAACCTTGCAATCGCTACACCACTGTCTCCGTCGGTTATCAACCACGCAGGGCACGATTAACCTCGCCACAAAGGATAGTTCCTGCAAGCGAACCCAAGAACACAAGCAAGAACAGGAAGATACAAGTTGAATGCCAAATCACAGATGAACTATGATGAGAGGTTTCACAAACGCTGATGCAGTAGCCAATCGGTCCGGTGCAGGAGCGGGATCTAAACACACAAGTGTAGATGCAAACAAAGCAAAACCTAACCCTAAAGGTGGCTGGCGTGAGTATATAAGGTGTGGGCAGCCTGTAGGAGGCGCACACGACTCGGACTATGGACCAACACGGCCTCCAACTCAGTACAAGGTCCAACTCGGCCCAACTCTGTCATGCAAGACTGTTTCAGTCACACAGGACGACTCTAGACTCCAAATGAGGCAAAACCAACGCCAAAAGATCCTTCTTCTCCTTAGCTTTCCAAAAAGTCCAAGAACGTGCCAATCGGATTTCGTATGAGGAAGTTATGCCCATTTTGGTGCATGGTGGTTGATGTAGTCCGAACCAACGAATTCTTGACTTCAAATCATCCGTGCGACTCCGTCTTAAACTCCAACTCTCCTATTCCATCTCCCATGTTCCTAAGAAACAAAATATCACTAGTATTTAGTAGCATCCCATCCAAACAAATATTAACATAGTTGCTAAGGAAAGAATTAACCTCATGGTTCAAGCGACGGGCACGGGCGCGTGTGATTGGTCCCTGTAATTGAATTGTAGGTTCATGGTGCCTGTGTGTATCATGGTGGTGCATGTGTGTATCATGGTGGTGCATGTGTGTATCATGGTGGTGCAGGTGTGTATCATGTTGGTGCATGTGTGTATCATGTGAAGTGATGTCCTCATCATCTTTCCCCTGGCTGTGGTCCATACTTTACCTAGGATTGGGTCTGATCACAATCCCCTCCTAGTGGATCTTGACAAAAAGGTTTGTAATCATAGCTGTGCTTTTAAATTTGAGAACTCGTGGCTTCAGCAGGAAGGTTTTGTTGAATGGGTTTATTCTATTCTTCCTGATAGAGGGTCTGATTATGTCCTTGACTTCTGGAAACATCAAGGTAATCTCCTTAGGAAAAAAATGAGAGGTTGGGCGAGTAATCTGAAAAAAGTGCAAAATAATATGAAGAATGTGCTGTCTGATAGGATTAAATGTCTGGATGAGAAAGCTGTGGGGATGGGGTTGAATGAATCTGAGTGGGAAGAACGCTATTTGCTTGATCAACAAGTGTGTGAGATTTACCAAAGGGAGGCTGAGTACTGGCAGAGACGGGGTGGCCAACAATGGATGCTTCAGGGGGATGCGAATACTGGTTTTTTCATAAAGCTACCACTTGCAGAAAAAAAATCCTCTATTTTTTTTCTAGAGGATAATGGAGTTTTGATCTCTAGTCCGGAAGAGTTAAAAGAGCACATTTATGGGTTCTATAAAAAATTATTTGGGTTTGAAGAGGTTGGTAACATTCACCTTTTATCTGATTTCTAGGGGGGAGAGGGAGGGTTGCAGATGTGGACAATTGTCGTCTTATCAGGCCCTTCACTCTTGAGGAATTGGATATAGCGTTTAAAGGCATGCAAGCGAACACTGCCCCTGTTCCGGATGGCTTCTCGGTTAACTTCCTCAGAACCTTCTGGGGACACTTTAGGCTTCAGTTTAAGGAAATGTTGGATTTACTTCATAAAATGAGCTTGATGTTGGGAGACTAAATTATGGGGAAATTGTGCTCATCCCCAAGGTTAAAGAAGCTTGCTCTATCAAACAATATAGACCCATTTGTCTACTGAATGTGAGTTTTAAAATTATTACCAGAGTGTTGACCTTGAGGTTGACTGAGGTGGCCCATAATATCATTAATCCCTCCCAATCTGCTTTCATTCCTGGTAGGAACATTCTGGACGGCGTTGTTGTTCTTCATGAGGTGCTACATGAGGTCTGTGTCAAAAAACAAAGAGGAGTTGTCCTGAAACTCGATTTCGAAAAAGCTTATGATAGGGTTCATTGGGGTTTTTTGTTGGAGGTTCTAGATAAGAAAGGGTTCCACCCTCTTTGGATTAACTGGATTCGTAAGGTAGTTGATGGTGGCAAAGTTGCTGTGAATATAAATGGGAAGACTGGTGGCTTCTTTAGGACTTACAGAGGGGTTAGACAGGGTGATCTGTTGTCACCTTTGCTATTTAATCTGGTGGGGGACGCTCTCTCGGAGATGTTTCAAAGAGCCATGGAAAAAGGTCACCTTACTAGCTTGGTTCCCCAGCTGGTGCAGGGGGGTTGACTCACCTACAATACGCCGATGATACCATTTGTTTTTCGAGTACTCTGCTCAGAACTTTGTTACGGTTAAATTCCTTCTATATTGTTTTGAGTTGATGTCTGGGTTAAAGGTGAATTTCCAAAAAAGTGAAGTTTATGCATTGGGTGTTTCTAATTCCGAAGCTCAAGAGGTTGCTGATGTGTTTAACTGTCATTTTGGTTCTCTTCCCATTCTGTATTTGGGTCTCCTCATTAGTGGTTCTAAGCCTTCAAAAATGATTTGGGGATGATTATAAACAAAGTCAAAAAAAACTCTCTACCTGGAAGTGTGGGTACCTTTCTTTTGGAGGTCGGGCGATTCTTATCAATTCCTGCCTCAGCAATGTTCCTTTATACTGTATGGGGTTGTTTCATTTGCCTAACAGCATCCACAATAGGCTTGATCAGATTAGGAGCCGTTTTTTCTGGGGAGGAGTAGATCTAAAAAAGAAATACCCTATGATTAGTTGGAAAAACTTGTGCATTCCTAAGCCGTTTGGGGGTTTGGGCTTTTTGGATACTAGGTCTATGAATGTGGCTCTCTTGGGAAAGTGGATTTTTAAACTCTTGTCTGGGTCTAAGGGTTTGTGTTTCGAGTTGTTGCATAATAAGTATGGTGTCCATGGCAGTTTCTTTTCCAGCAGTTCTAACAGAGGATCTTTTTTCTGGAAGAGTCTCCAAAAAATTAAAAAAAGCTTTCGGAAAAACTACAATTTCGCTGTGGGGGATGGGGCTAACATTTTATTCTGGGATGACATCTGGATTGATGAGATTCCTCTTAAGGTTCGTTTCTTCGACCTTTATGGGATCAGCTTGGACCCTTTAATTTTGGTGAAGGAGGCGTGGAATCTGGGGTGGTTGATCCGCTTCAGAAGATCTCTTTTGCCCTCAGAAAGATGTAGTTGGGATAAGCTGAAAGAGATGTGTGACCTCGTTTCGATTGGGTCTGAACCAGATAGAATAATTTGGGATCTGGATAAGCATGGGTTTACGTCTAGATCTTTCTACAGGTGGCTTACTTTCAGAGGTGTGTCTGATTCAAAATTGAATTGTGTTTGGAATTGTGCCGCCCCTCTCAAAGTTAAAATTTTCCTTTGGCTGGTTCTTAAGGGCAGAATTCAAGTTGGGGATCAGCTGAGACGTAAAGGGTGGGGTGGTGATCTGGGGTGTATTTGGTGTGGCCTCTTGGAGTCAGTGGACCATGCTATGTTCGATTGTGCTGTTCCGAAGTTTCTTTGGTGTTTTGTCCGGGATGCTCTCAGTTGGGAGTCGGTTCCTTTTAACCATAATACCATTTTTGTTGATCACTTCCAGCACCTCTCGGAGAAGAGGAAAACCATCTGTTTGGGTGTAATTGCTGCAGGGGCGTGGACCATCTGGCTTGCTAGAAATGACTTTGTCTTTAAGGCAGCTTGTCCTTTGAACGTTACTACCCTACTTTACAAACTGACTTCTTTTGTCTCACAGTGGGAAGCGTTGGCGCCGACTCGTCTCAAGGAGGAGGTGTCGCGATGCAACAAATTGCTCCATGCAAGCTGCGTAGAATTGGTGAAAAAGGAGAGAGACAGAAATGCGGGCGTCCCGGGAGGTGCTGATGGCCATGTTTGGTGACTGTTGTTTGTGTGATCCTAAATTGTCTGTCTATGGGGATCTATGTTCTTGTGGGCTTGGTTTCTAGCAAAACTCTGACGAAGCGTCTGTGGGTTTTTAGTGACTCTATGCTGGGTTTTTTTTGGGTGTGTGCTGGTAGGTTATCTTTGCATGGTTTTTTTGGGGTGTGGCTCTCTATGTCTGGTTCTCGCTATTTGCTTGTGTTGCAAAGAATGTGAGTAAACTTCTGTTTGGGTGTTGTGTTTCTCTTGTATGCTGGTAACCCCAGCGTGAACTGGTTCCGTCTGCTTTCAATAAAAGCAGGGCATACGTTTGTGTGCCTGTTCCTCAAAAAAACAACTACTTTGCAGCAATCATCCGGAAAAGAAAAAAGCGAAAAGGAAGCTGTATATTTGAATGGAAGAACAGTGGTCTCGATTGGAAAGAAAATTAAGTTCTTGAGAAAAAACTTAAAAATGTAGAACAGTGCGGACTGTTGGATGGTAGCAGCGGATGGGCAAATGTGTTTGGCTAAAGGGCAAATATGTCATTTTACATGGGATTTAGGATTATAAAAATTAAAACTAGAGAAAAACCACTAAAAGGGTAAAATTACAACCTATATATGAAATAAGTGGCCTTTTTATAGGTACATTGTAAAAGATCGTATTTTTACAAAGACAATGAATTAAAGTGGCGTTCTTACAATTTTCTCACGACATGGTGGTTATGCGCGCATCCCACGGGTTCCTATACATGAGCGAGGTCAACACCGGCCTAAAGATCATCGACTTCTTCACCGAGCTTATACGGCAGAAGGTCCCCGACGCCGTGACCAGGAGGGATCTTCTCTTCCGGGACGACAAGATGACGGCCGCGGAGGCCGTGCGCCGTGGCATCGTGGTCACGGCCATGGACGGCGGCATCGACGAAGTGATGACCGCGGCGGTGCAGGCAGCGGAGGCGCTCGCAGCGAAAGGCTGGAAAGGCGAGGTCGTGGCCGAGATCAGGAAGTCGATGTGGCCGGCACTGTCGCCCAAGGTGAAGAACCATGGCGCCGGCTCGGGGGAGAGGAGAGAGGAGCGGTTTAGGAAGTCGGTGGTGCAGTTACGGGAGAGAGGGAGACGGGATGTGCAGGAAGGGTGCAAAGATTGCGGGTTGTTAATTAATTTTTACTATTAGATGATAGGTGAACCAATTAGATGGCAGGTGAGCCAAATAGATGACAGTTTGTGGAGATTGCAGGAGCTTGTATGTGGGATCGGGCGGATGAATGAATGGTCCAGATGCTCTCAATGATGACAGATAAAATATGAATAGGTCAGATGCTCTCAATAATGACAGATGAGAGATGAATGGGCCAGATGCTTCCAATGATGACAGACGAGAGATGAACAGTCCATATGCTTCCAATGATGAAAAAGCTTAAAATCTTTGTATAGTAAGGTAGATTTATGACTTGTGATTCTAAGTAGGACCCTATTGGTTTGGTACCTCGAAGTCACAATTAGGTACAACTAAGGCAAGAGAAAATGGTTATAGAGTATTGAAGGTCCCTTTGGAGCTGAGGGGCTAATGTAAAGTGACTAAAATTTAGTCACTTTAAAGACTAAAGAATTAAACACCAAGAATTAAAATGGGCTAAAATGTTTTAGCTCCATTAGCTCCCAAGGAGAAGCTAATAAGAACTAAAATGCTCCTTTTCCAACCCCTACTCCGACTATGCATACATGCATAAAAGGTAAGGAGCAATAAATAGGGGATATTTAATTCATTTTGCATGACAATAAAATCTTTAGCTCCTACTTTAGACACTAGATCCAAACAGGGGCCGACTAAAATTTAGTCACTGATTTTAGGGTGCGTTTGGTTCTGCTGTGAGCTGTGAAAAAGCTGCTGTGATTTGTCTGCTGTGAAAAAGCTGCTGTGAGCTGCCTGCTGTGAAAAAGCTAAAAGTCATTTGGTTGAAACTGCTGTGAAAAAACTGATGTGAGCTGACTGTTTTTTATAACTTACGTAATTTTCATCATTATAATATTCTATACATATATATAAATAGGAAACACTCAACATTGATGCAACTAAATAACTAAAAATATATTAGATAAATAAAAAAGGGCATAGTTAATCTTATAAAGTAACCGACAACCACATATTATCTCATGAAATTTTGTAATGCAATACAAACCATAATAATATTAAATCAATTAAGACACCTTGAATTCATACTATTTATTCTAAACTAAAAATCAGAAAAGCAGAAAAGCAAAAGCAGAAAAGCAGGGTCCAGGCTGCTTCCAAATTTGTACTAGAAAAAAGCTGCTTTTTCACAGCAGAAGCAGTTTTGGTAAACCTGTTTGGTTCAGCTTCTGCTTTTTCACAGCAAAAGCAGATTTCAAAAGCAGAACCAAACGCACCCTTAGTCACTTTGCATTAACACAATGGATCCAAACAAACCCTAAGTAGGATGAGTTAGTTAAAGCGTTCCACCTAAACTTCATCACCAAAGCAACATCATTACTACAACTCCCTCACTATCATGGAGATTTTTGTGTTTTTTTCTACTAGTATGATGGTGCTCTAATCTTGATAGGGTGCGTTTGTGTCATGGT
This sequence comes from Zizania palustris, assembly GCA_019279435.1. Classification (NCBI taxonomy): domain Eukaryota; kingdom Viridiplantae; phylum Streptophyta; class Magnoliopsida; order Poales; family Poaceae; genus Zizania; species Zizania palustris. The sequence goes on from JAAALK010000284.1 coordinate 51,303,043, forward strand.
AGAAAATGGGCCTGCCCTCCAGCAAGTGAACAATATAACGATATTGTAGCAGATAAAAGTATAGATCAGGTTGTTAGTAGGATAAGCTAGTTAGTTAGCTAGATAAGAGGAGTTAGTTGAGTTAGATGAGATATACAAGGGTGATTAGTTAGTCTCTGTGCAGTATATAAACAGAGGGTAGATTGGGATTAGAGGGTTGAGTTTTGAGTTCGGCTTGTAGCCACCTGTTCGGCTGAGGGTCTTGGATCGGCTAGCAGCTGCGCCACCACGGCGCCACCGCATTGCTGAGGTTAGGGACCTCGGCTTGTTCCTTCCTTTCAATATAATCTCCGTTCGGGAGTGCGTACAATCTCGTCTTCTCTTGCAACCGATGACAACTTGGTATCAGAGCTCTTGGGTTCTTCCACTACGATGAATTCCCAATCTGCACCGGTTCGAGGAGCACAGTCGATGACAGGCTGAAGGCTATTATGCAACGCCTAGATGCCATCGAAGAGATGTTGCGACTGCTGCAACCAATCCAATCCTTGGAGGAGAGGGTCACCGTGCTAGAGGAGAAGGTCCTCGAGGTGGAAGCTGACGAGAAGAAACTTGTAGGCGGGCTTGAGGCGCGGCCTGCCCTTGTAGCAGAAGCGGTTCCCATGGATCTACAAGGGGGAGGAGAGAAGGGAGATGCCGCCACTGGCCAAGCCCTAGTCGAGCTCCCTCTGATGTGGGCCACCTCCACCTTCACCTCCAAGACGCACCCCGCGATGTCGGAGTTAAAGAAGCTAAAGCCAACGCTAGAGATCTGGCACCTTGACGTGCGGAAGAGGCTGTCGGGGTGCTACGCCGCTAAGATTCGAGACCCGACAGACCCCTACACGACGCGACACCGCTGTCGGTCGCTGCTGCCCTGCACGGCATGACACCACCGCTGGCAGCTGCGTGGGCTACTGCTTCCCCGTATGGAGAGGTGTTGCTGACTGCTGTGGCCTCCACCGTCATCTGCATCTCCTCCGCATCGCTTCTGCCTCCGACCAGATTTGCGTTCCCGTTGGATGTCACGTTTCTCTGACCAGAACGATGTCCCCACTAGTCGTCGTGTCTCTGCTAGGCACCGCCGGTCTCTCCTGTGCCGACGACTCAGCAGCTCGAGGATGAGGTGCGTTTTTTTAGGGGAGGTGAAGTGTCATGATAGGAAGTGGGTATGCCCTCCAACCTGTGAACAGTACCGCGAGTACTGTTCACGTGAACAGTACCGTAATACTGTTGTAGATAAAATTATAGATCAGGTTGTTAGCGGGATAAGCTAGTTAGTTAGCTAGATAAGAGGAGTTAGTTGAGTTAGATGAGATATACAAGGGTGATTAGTTAGCCTCTGTGCAGTATATAAAACAAAGGGCAGATTGGGATTAGGGGGTTGAGTTTTGAGTTCTGCTTGTAGCCACCTGTTCGGCCGAGGGTCTTGGCTCGGCTAGTAGCTGCGCCACCATGGCGCCGCCGCATCGCCGAGGTCAGGGACCTCAGCTTGTTCTTTCATTTCAATATAATCTTTGTTCGGAAGTGCGTCCAATCTCGTCTTCTCTTGCAATCGGTGACAACTTTGGTGAAGTGTCACAATAGGAAGTGGGCCTACCCTCCAGCCCATGAACAGTACCGCGGGTACTGTTCACGTGAACATTACCACAGTACTGTAGCAAATAAAAGTATAGATCAGGTTGTTAGAGGGATAAGCTTGTTAGTTAGCTAGATAAAAGGAGTTAGTTGAGTTAGATGAGATATACAAGGGTGATTAGTTAGCCTCTGTGCAATATATAAACAGAGGGCAAATTGGGATTAGGGAGTTGAGTTTTGAGTAGGTAGTAGGCACCTTGTTTCGGCAGGGGGACTTGGGCTCGGGTAGCAGCCGCGCCACCACGATGCCGCCGCATCGCTGAGGTCAAGGACCTCGACCGGTTCCTTCTTTTCAATATAATCTTTCGTTTGGGAGTGTGTCCAATTTTTTCTTCCCTCGTGATCGATGCCAACTTGGTATCAGAGCTCCTGGGTTCTTACACTGCGATGAATTCCCAATATGGCACCGGTTCGGGGAGCACTGCCAATGACATGCTGAAGGCTATTATTGTAGCGCCCCGATTTACCGAAATCGAGACATTATTGAATTTCCAAAGAAAAACAATAATACAAGAGGTTCATCATGCGACAACGTACATACGACAAGCATTCATGGTACACAGACCATATTATTACATAAGAGTTTTAATAACAACGATAATAAAATAACTAAAAAGCATGATGAACGCCTTCTTCAGGATCTTTGCTTGACTGGGTCGCTACTCCAGACCATCTTCATAGTAGGCATCCTCTGTGGGGTCCAACGGGTATGAGTACAAAAAGTACTCAACAAGCCACCGCAAATGCAAAGTAATAATGCAGGATAATAAACAAGGAAGAACAATGGCTAACATTGCGGAAAAGTACATTTTTAGTCATTGCATTTAGTGTAGTCAAATTTAATCATGCGGAAAAGTAAACATGAACATAAATAACATCATCTAACTCGAGGAGTACGTTTTACCTCCTCGCACAACAGTCCTTACATGTCAAACCATCATGCACATACATATTCAAAGTAATCTAACTATGGGATGTCACGCAACCCGCCCTTGACCGTGGGCTCGGCTTTTCGAAAAGATTTAAGACTCTGATCAGAGGTGTACTACTGTACCCACAAGGCACGCACTCATCCCAAACGAGATGACCCATACCACGGGAACTCGTGCCAAAACCTCAGCATGAAATGCTCCAAGCGATAACCACCCGCTCTAGGTTTCGCCGGCGCGCCGGGCCGCATCCCGGCTAACGTCGCACCCCATTTGCGTCACATTGGTACAAGCCACCCGCAGGTGCTGCTTGACCCATCTCCAAATGGTGGCCTCGGTTTGGAACACTCCATACCTTAGTTAGGACTTACCCATTAGACTTGTGGTTAGTACAGAAGTGTATTGCAATGGATCCCGCAGACTGGTCCTTATAGTGCCCCGGGTGCTACCGACCAATGCCCTAGCTTGCACCCGGAACCCACCATGCATACACTCACAACCATAACTCATCACCGACAGAATTCCAAGGATAAGAAACAATGGTGATCATATACCAGAACCATATTGCTACGACTCATTTTTATCCTATAGCGATCGTGCCAATACATTGGACACTAGCTAATAACATTAATCATATGGTAACAAGGAGGTTAGGCGAGATAGCATGGCTTGGGTTGCACATCAAGGTCAGGGGATCCTAAATAAATATATTGTAAGGGTTCCATTGGTCTAATGCATGTATAACCTATGTGTTTTAGCGATAGTTGAATCAAACATGGGTTCAATATGCTCAAAAATTGGTTTGGTGACTTGCCTTGTGCAGCGAAGGGTGAGGGAGGAACTTCCGGGAAATATTCCGGCTCCTCGGGGACGTCGTAGTCTTCCCAATATAATTAAAGTAAAATAAAATAAATACAACATTCAATTAAACAATATAAAACCACACAACAAGCACAGAGGTTTAAATTGGTTTAATTTAAAGAAGATCAAGTTATGGTACCTCTGAAATTAATTTTATAAATCATTTAAAAGGAATTATAATGAAGTGTTGTCCTTGGTACAAAGGGGTTTTAAAAGTGATTAATCTCATCTTAAGTTTTCTAATTAATTTAAAATGAATGGTACAGAGAATACTTAGTGGTTTTTAGTGTATAAACAGAAAGGAAAAAATATAAATTTTACTGAAGTTTAAACATTTGAAATTATATTTTTAACCCTAAGGGCATTTGAATACCTATTTAAATAAACATGAAAAGTCCAAAGTAAACCTACTGTTTTTATTGTATGAACACGTAGAGAATAATTTTACAAATTTTCTGAAATTGAAATGACAATTTTTTGAGTTCAAATGCGCCAGATATGAATTTTACAAGTTTTAAATAGTTTCTGGAATTTATTTCTAAATTTAAATCCCCTCGGGTCCACGGTGAGCCAGGCCCATGGTGAACCCGCGCACTGTGCACGTGGTCCGACCCAATCTGTACCGTTGGATCCAGATCCAACGCGCGAGGGCGAGGCGAGGCGCTTAAGTGATAACGGACGGCCATGATTAAAACGCGCGAAAGGGTACCACGTGGACGCACGAGATCGAGTGCGGGTTTTAAGTGGAAATGAACGCGCGAGATTAAAACGTACCGCTTTGACCAGATCCGACGGTGCGGATTAGATCACGCACGTGGAGCAACTAGCACCGCTCGATCGCGATCGTGCGGTCGGGATTGAATCCGACATGGCACGGGTACTCGACCCGTGCCGGTCATCTTCTCCAACGACGGCGAGCGGGCCAGGGGCCACAGCGAGCGACGGCGGCCCTAGCTAACCCTAGAAATGGAAAGAGGATGCTACGACGGTCATGACGGTACCTTAGGCGAGGTGAGGGGTCGACGGAGCGCGGTCGGCGGCGAGGGTAGACGACGGAGTGGTTCGGGCTCCTCGTCGGCGATGGTGTTCCGGCGGAGTTCGACATCGGCAGAGGGGTGGCCGAGGTTGGTGTCGTCCTTGCGGTCACGATGGTGGCGAGGGCGTGGACGGAGGTGGTCCGAGGCGACGGTGAGCGGCGACCGGAGTAGGAACGGCGGTGAGGTGTTAAAAACCGAAGAGGGGAGCGCTCTGTTCATTGTCACACCGAATGGTCGTGGGGGTCGGACGCGGTGGAGGCCAGCGGTTTAAATAGGGGTACCGGCGGGGCAGGGGGCGCAATCAGGGGAGACCGTGAGTGAACGCCGGCGAGGCGGTTTCACCGCATGCAGGCGATAACGGGACGATCACGCGTGGAATTAAAGAGGGGAAACAACCGTCGTGATACGAGGAATTCAATGTCGGCGATAAATGGAGGGGAGGGGACCGGCGACGAGCAAATCCGAGGGATTGAAGTCGGCCGGCGAAATTTAGGGGCGGCGACGCGAGGTTGACGAATCCGACAGGTGGGGGCCACTGATCAGCGAGCGCGAGCGAGTGAGGGTGGCGACTGACGAGTGGGATCGTGGTGTCGGGCGCGCGCGTGAGGGGAGGCGATTGGCGCCGACAGGTGGGGTCGGGCTGTCAGCCTTAGGCGGGCGAGGGTGACGGGCTGGCCCGGCCGGGAGAGAGAGAAGGGAGGAGGGAGGCCCAATACTGTTCCAAGACATTTCTAAATAAAAATAATTCCAGGAAATAGATTAAAATTTTAGGGCTACTTCCAAGGTTGGTAAAAATTTGTAAAAATTCTCAAAAATATATCTTGGCCTTGGGAGTTTATACAAAAATTTTCAGCTCCTGTTTTGGTCATTAACTCTATGTTGTAGTTCAAAATGGTAAAGGAGAGTATTAAATGTATTTCCAAAATAATAATTTCAGGAAATTGGATTAAATAATATTTTTATTACTTTGAAAATTTGGGGTGTTACAAACCTATCCCCCTTACAAAGAATCTCGTCCTCGAGATTGGAACGTTACTCGAATAATTCAGGGTATTGGGCTTTCAGTTCGTCTTCCTTTTCCCATGTAGCTTCTTCGACGGGGTGGTTGTCCCACTGAACCTTACAGAAGCGAACTACACGACTCCTGGTTACTCTTTCTTTGGTTTCCAAGATCTTGATGGGTTTCTCGATGTAAGTCAAGTCATCTTGGACGTTGAGCTATTGAAGATCGGCCTGCTCGGCTGGCACACGAAGGCACTTCTTCAGCTGAGAGACATGGAACACATCATGAACTCCTGCCAAAGATGGAAGCAGTTCAAGTTGATATGCCACTTCTCCTTGCCGTCGAAGGATCTGAAAAGGTCCGACGTAGCGGGGTGCTAGTTTGCCTTTCATGTTGAACCTTTGAGTGCCTCAGAGGGGAGTGACTCGGAGATAGACATAATCACCCTCCTCAAAGGTTAAGTCTCTTCGATGGTTATCGGCGTAGCTCTTCTGTCGGGACTAGGCTATCTTTAACCGGTCCCTTATGATCATGACCTTCTCTTCGGCTTCTCTTAATATATCTGTCCCAAACAGTTGTGATTCTCTGGTTTGATCCCAGAGCAATGGCGTTCTGCACTTACATCCGTAGAGTGCTTCGAACGAGGACATTTGCAGGCTGGCCTGATAGCTGTTGTTGTAGGAGAACTCTGCATAGGGTAAGTTCTTGTCCCACATTCCGCAAAAGTCTAGAGCACAAGCTCTAATCATATCTTCCAATATATGGTTGACCCTTTCGGTTTGACCGTCGGTCTGTGGATGATAGGCGGTGCTAAAGTTTAGCCGGGTGTCGAGTTCCTCTTGAAGGTTCTTCCAAAACTTGGAGGTAAACTGACTCCCGCGGTCAGATATAATCTTCTTAGGAACTCCGTGAAGGCACATGATCCGAGTCATATACAACTCGGCCAGTTTGGCGACAGTGTAAGTTGTCTTGACCGGGATGAAGTGAGCTACCTTGGTGAGTCGGTCAACGATCACCCAGATAGAGTCATGACCAGCTTGGGTCCTGGGCAGTCCCGTGATGAAGTCCATTCCTATCTCTTCCCACTTCCATTCAGGGACTTTGAGGGGTTGAAGAAGTCCGGCAGGTCTCTGATGCTCTGCCTTGACTCACCGGCATGTGTCACACTTGGCCACATACTCAGCTATTTCTCTCTTCATGCTGACCCACCAATATTTTTCCTTCAGGTCTTGATACATCTTGGTACTCTCGGGATGAATGGAGTATAGAGTATCGTGGGCTTCTTGAAGGATGAGGGTCTTCAACTCAGGTTGGTCGGGTACACATATCTGGTTTCTGAACCAGACGGTACCATGCTCGTCCTCGGAGAATCCGGGGGCTTTACCCTTCCGCATGTTCTGTTGGATCTCCAAGATGTCCGGGTCTTCCTTTTGCTTTTCTCGGATCTGATCTATCAAGATAGGCCGAGACTCCAAGGCAGCGAGGTATGCTCGGGTGGTGATCCCTAGATTTAGCCTTTCCATCTCCTTGTAAAGTAAAGGAGCTTGGTCCTGAATCATGATGGCGTTGCAGTACCCTTTTCGACTACGGGCGTCTGCCACCACATTGTCCTTGCCTGGATGATAGTGGATGCCCAAGTCGTAATCCTTGATCAGTTCCAACCATCTCCTTTGCCTGAGATTCAGATCTAGTTGGGTGAATATGTACTTGAGGCTCTTGTGGTTGGTGAAGACCTCACACTGATTCCCCACAAGGTAATGTCTCCATATCTTCAAGGCATGAACCACGACTGCTAATTCCAGGTCGTGGGTCGGGTAGTTCAGCTCATGGGGCCTTAGTTGTCGGGAGGCGTAGGATATCACCTTCCCTTCTTGCATTAAGACGCATCCCAATCCTTAACGACATGCATCACAGTAGACGTGGAAGTCCTTTCGGATGTCTGGCAAGGTCAGAATAGGAGCTGACACGAGCTTCTTCTTGAGAGTCTGGAAGCTTTCTTCACAGTCGGGGGTCCATTCAAACTTTATTTCTTTCTGCAACAGTCTGGTCATAGGCTTGGCGATCTTTGAAAAATTCTCGATGAACCGGTGGTAGTATCCGGCCAATCCGAGAAAACTCCAGATCTCGGTCACGGTCGTGGGCTACAGCCAGTTGGTCACTGCTTCAACGGTGGTTGGGTCCACTGCTATTCCTCCGGTAGATATGACATGGCCGAGGAACTTCACCTCAGATGACCAAAATTCGCATTTGCTGTATTTGGCGTACAGTTGCTGCTCCCTTAGTTTTCCGAGGGTTAGACGGAGGTGGGTCTCGTGCTCTTCCTTGGTCTTGGAGTAAACGAGGATATCGTCGATGAATACCACGATGAACTTATCCAAGAACTCCATGAATACATTGTTCATCAAGTTCATGAAGAAGGCCGGGGCATTCGTGAGTCCGAACGACATCACTGTGTACTCGTAGAGTCCATAGCGGGAGGTGAAGGCAGTCTTGGGTATGTCCTCTTCTCTAATCCTCAATTGGTGATAACCTGACCTGAGGTCAATCTTGGAAAACACCGAGGATCCCTTCAGTTGATCGAACAGGTCATCGATCCGAGGCAATGGGTACTTGTTCTTGATGGTTACGTCGTTCAGGGCTCTATAGTCCACGCACATCCTCTTGGTCTTGTCTTTCTTCATGGCAAAGATGACCGGTGCAACCCAGGGTGAGGTACTCGGTCGAATGTACCCTTTCTGCTCTAGGTCTTCGATGTTGCTCTTGACTTCGGCTAGTTCATTAGCGGCCATCCGGTATGGACGCTTGGAGATTGGAGTGGTCCCGGGGACAAGTTCGATTCTGAATTCGATGTCCCGCTTGGGAGGCATTCCTGGTAGGTCCTCTGGGAAGACGTCCATAAACTCCTTGACTATGGGTACTTCTTCAAGGTCTAGCGAGTGGAGGGATGCTTCGAGTGGTTTGCGACTGCTCATCCGAAAGGTGATGGTTGCGCCTTCAGGGTTGACCACTATGACGGACTTGTTGGCACAGTCGATCACTCCCTTGTGCTTCATCAACCAATCCATCCCTAGGATGAGGTCGAGTCCGGCGTATTTTATGAGGACTGGCTCGGCCCGGAATAATACTCCTTGGATCTCTATCTGAACCTTAGGGCTGTATGAGCGGGCTAAGGTTCTATTGCCTGGAGTGGCAATCACCATGGGGATGGATAGAGGGAGTACGTCCAGTTCGTTGATTTTCACAAAATCTTCTGAGACGAAGGAGTGTGTTGCTCCAGAGTCAAATAATATTACGGCTGGTACGGAATTCACAGTGAACGTACCGAGCATGACTTTAGGAGCCTCCTGAGCTTCCTCCGCGTTGATGTGGTTAACGCGGGCACGTACCGCCTGGTTGGGTGCCACGCCTTGGGGCTGCTTGGGGTGAGGACACTAGTGCGAATAGTGCCCTTCCTTGCGGCAGTTGAAGCAGACGACCGACCTCCCTTGGCGATCCTTCAAGATCGGGGCCTTGGCGGCTGACGTCGGCTGAGCGGCCGGAGCGGGTAGAGCGGGGCGAGGATGCCCGGCGTTGGATCCACCGGCGGCGTGAGGTGGCCTGTAGGCGGGCCGAGGATGGTAGGCGGGCGCTGGTGGTGGAGGGATGAAGCGGGGCCTCTGAGAGTTCGCCTGCTGATGCTTGAAGGTGATCATCTTCCTCTTCTTGAGGTCCAACCTGTTCTGCTCAGTCTCTTGGATGAGCGCTTTATTGACTAGCCGTTGGAAGTCGGCGTAGTCGGTGGCGACGAGCTGGATGGACAGCTCATCCTTAAGTCCCTGAAGGAACTTGGCCTGGCGGAGGGCATCGGTGTGCACTTCTTCCGGTGCGTAGCGGGCGAGGTGGTTGAACTCATGGAGGTACTCCATGACAGTCTGATTGCCTTGCTGCAGGTCGCGGAACTCCTGCTGCTTTACTGCGATGACACCAGCGGGGACGTGGGCGGCACGGAAGGCGATGGTGAACTCCGCCCAGGTCACCACGTGGTCCTCCGGCTAGGACTCACGGTAGTTGTCCCACCATTCAGCGGCGGGACCCTGGAGCTGATGAGTGGCGAAGGCCACTCGCTCCCGGTCGGTGCAGGGGAGGAGGTCAAGCTTCTTCCCAATGGTGCGGAGCCAATCTCCGGCCTCCATTGGGTTGGTGGTGCTTGAGAAGATGGGCGGGCGCACGCACAGAAACTCCGAGAGTTGGGGAGCGGGTGCGGGTGCTGGTGCGCGAGGGGCGACTTCCCCATTCTGCAGGCGGTCCAACTGAGTCTGTTGGTGCTGGATCTGGGTGAGGAGGGCGGTGATCAGCTGGTTCTGATTCGCCATCATCTCCGCCAAAGTGGGGTGGTTGGCGGAGGGCGACCCAGACTGACGTGGGCCTGTGGCACCCCAGTTGGGTACAACACCCTCGCGTGCGTCACGGCTTCCTCCTTCTCCGTTGTTGGAGCCGGTGTTCTGGTGGTCGGCTATTTTCTGAATATACGACATTATAAGGCAAAAAGATGATGAAACAATAATACTATCAAAAATACCTCATAAGGCTCAGGCATATATATAAAGTGGTAAAAATTGTTCATTACAATCAAGCTTTTATTCTATCCACAACACACTCGTTGTGGATAGCACCACATAAAAAATTTTGTTTTATTTAAGATAGCGACTCCTAACGTCTAATCACCACCGGAGGCGGTCTCCGTGCTCTCGGAACCACGGGTACGCGGCTCCTGAGGGATGGTGGGTTCGAGAAAGTTCTCGATGATGGGGTCGGAGACGAGACCGGGGCGTGGTGCAGGGGCACTGGCGGTAGACGGTCTGGCGGTGGAGGGGTGAGGTGGGATCCGCTTGGGGCGAGGGATGGGCTCACGGATGGGCTTCCTCTTCCTAGGAAGGAGAGGAACCATCTCGGCGATGTCCTTCTACAGCTGCATGATCTTGCGCTGCAGCTCGCCGTTCTGCTGGATCAAGTTCTTCGTCTCCTCACGAAGAAACTCAACCGCCTCATGGTGCTCATCGGCATCGAGCACTGCCTCGGTATGGAGGTCGTCCATAGCCTGTAGAAGACGCGACTGCCGAGCCATGACCGGATCACGCACGGAGTGAACTCCAAGGTAGATACTACGGTAGGCGCCGGGAGTGCGCTTCGGCACAAGCCGAAAAGACGAGTTCTGAAGACGATCATCGTAGATCATCCTCAGCTCCATGAGGGCCTGTAGGGCGACTCGTTGGCATGCGACGTCGAACGTCGGGCCTCCAAGCGTGGTGGTGTAGGACGACAGATGCTCCCTGGAGCCGTGGACGTTGAGGGAGACGTCGCAGGGTCCGGCAAACTCCTCCAAGTACACTCCTTGGAATTCGGGCTCGAAGAGGAACCCGAGGAATGTGAGCATCATCCGGAGCTCCCTGACGAAGCCCTCGAAGTGGCGGCAATAATTGTGTACTTGGTAGACAGGCATCTACAAAACAGCAGGTTGAAGAAAAAGTGAGGGGAGAAACAAAGTTTATAAAGTATGTTTTCGAGAAATAATTTTCTGCAGCTAATGGCTAGGTGGGTCTGTTTGGCTTCCTACAGTCAAGTCGGCTCTGATACCATCTTGTAGCGCCCCGATTTACCGAAATCGAGACATTATTGAATTTCCAAAGAAAAACAATAATACAAGAGGTTCATCATGCGACAACGTACATACGACAAGCATTCATGGTACGCAGACCATATTATTACATAAGAGTTTTAATAACAACGATAATAAAATAATTAAAAAGCATGATGAACGCCTTCTTCAGGATCTTTGCTTGACTGGGTCGCTACTCCAGACCATCTTCATAGTAGGCATCCTCTGTGGGGTCCAACGGGTATGAGTACAAAAAGGACTCAATAAGACACCGCAAATGCAAGTAATAATGCAAGATAATAAACAAGGAAGAACAATGGCTAATGTTGGACCGGAAACGGCGACCAGAGGGGGGGTGAATGGGAGCTTTTAAAAATTTGGGCTAAAAACTTAGCCTTCGGTTCTGTTCTGTCTTCTGCGGAATAGGCTTCGAACACTACCTTCGAAGGTCTGGTTCGGAGGTACTTCGACAGCTCCGAACACAGGCTTCGCAGGAGCAAAAGTTCGAAGCCAAGAAGACTTCGCTCCACTAACACCCTTCGAAAATCTACTCTGCTTAGTCAATGCGGGCTCCGCACACGAGGTGCTATGAGCAGGCTTCGCACTTCACCCTTCGCAAGAGTGGACAGCCCTCTGAGTACTTCGACCAAGTACTTAGCGACAGCAACTGGTGCTGGGCTTCGTACGCGAAGGTCTACACGCACACAAAACGGACTACGCTAAGGGCTTCGACACAGGAAGCAAAACGGGATACTACCAGGGCTTCGCTAGTAAGCTGCGAGGTCTTGCCTCATGTTACACAAAGCGACAGCACACTGAAAAACACACTTCGCAAGAAATACACCCTTCGCCAAGACAGGCTTCGATGAACTGAAAACTAGCGAGGTATGCAACGCGAGCTCAAGCAAAAGCACAAGGAAGCAGGGCTTCGCCGCTTGAACAAGGAACATAAAATATATTGAACTCTGGATGAAAACCAGCGAGGTCTGTGTACAGGAGCTCAACAGTAAATGCTCAAAGTGTTAAATGTTACCTACCGAGCCCCCATATTTATAGCCCACGGCTTCATCCTAAGGAAGTGACTACTTTACCCCTAGGGTTTACAACTGATTTGTCTCTACAGAACTAAGGGGTACAAGAGGTAGTCCACCTTTATTCTGGAGGCTTCTCTTGTCAAGTGCAGAGGGGACAGTGTCAGCCTTTTTCAGAACAGACAGTGTCAGCCTTTACAGTGTTGACTTCTGGAACCTCCCTTCGCACCGGAGGGTGCGGTACCTTCGGCGAGAAGCCTGCAGCCAGTCGGCCTTCGCTCTGCCAAAGAAGTCCTACGATACAGTGACGGTTTTGAGCCGAAGCCGTCAAAGCCCTTGGGCCTTCGCACCACCACCTCCGGAGTGGATCACCACGGCTTCGCAGCTACTCCCAGCTCGAACACCGTCCGTCCGTGTACCGAAGCCATGCATGGCCGAAGCACCACAAGTCATCCTCCCTCCGAAGCCCCACCTTCGGAGTACCACCCTTCGAAGTCCCTCCTTCGTCCAAGGCCTCCGCATGAAGCATTCCATGAGCACTCCGTCGCAGTGCCTCTCCCCGAGCACACTCCTCGACGAGCCTCACCCGGACCATGCCTTCGATGCGCCTCGACTTCTGAGACCTTCGTCGGGTAACTTCGAGTATCTCCCCCCGGAGCACACTTCGAACTCCTTGCCTCCGCAGAGGACTTGGTCCACCAACTCCGAAGTCACTCCATTCGGAGTACCTTCGAAGTGCCTCACCTCCGAGGACTTTGTCTCGGAGTACCTTCAGCCGGAGCCACGCTCCGCACTCTCTGCCTTCACCTGGCACGCCTCGACCCGAGGACCGACCCGGACCACCTCCGCAGCCACCGTGACGGAGCTCCCCGCTTCCCTGGCATCAAGCCTTCCGCTTGACCCAGGTTCACCTGGCTCGAACCTTGTCCGTCGCCTCCGAAGTCCCTGCGCACCACAGACAAGCAGACAAGTGTATCCAGTACTCCGGAGACCTCTCCGGGTTAGCAACCTCCGGTACACACTCCGGTGTACCGCCCAAAATACCGAAGCCATCGGTACGAACCCAGTTCATCGTGTACTGTCGGACCCCTCCGACAAGTACACTCCGCTGCACAGCTGCAGCAAGCAAACACCTCCGAACACCCTTCGGAGGACCACCTCCGAAGCCCCTTCAGAGGTACCCTTCGAACAGAGGGTAAAAGACTGTCAATCACTCATCACAACACCGAAACCACCCTTGGTTTCTCAGCTAACATTGTGGAAAAGTACATTTTTAGTCATTGCATTTAGTGTAGTCAAATTTAATCATGCGGAAAAGTAAACATGAACATCAATAACATCATCTAACTCGAGGAGTACGTTTTACCTCCTCGCACAACAGTCCTTACATGTCAAACCATCATGCACATACATATTCAAAGTAATCTAACTGTGGGATGTCACGCAACCTGCCCTTGACCGTGGGCTCAGCTTTTCGAAAAGATTTAAGACTCTGATCAGAGGTGTACTACTGTACCCACAAGGCACGCACTCATCCCAAACGAGATGACCCATACCACGGGAACTCGTGCCAAAACCTCAGCATGAAATGCTCCAAGCGATAACCACCCGCTCTAGGTTTCGCCGGGGCACCGGGCCGCATCCCGGCTAACGTCGCACCCCCTTTTGCGCCACATTGGTACAAGCCACCCGCAGGTGCTGCTTGACCCATCTCCAAATGGTGGCCTCGGTTTGGAACACTCCATACCTTAGTTAGGACTTACCCATTAGACTTGTGGTTAGTACGGAAGTGTATTGCAACGGATCCCGCAGACCGGTCCTTATAGTGCCCCGGGTGCTACCGACCAATGCCCTAGCTTGCAACCGGAACCCACCATGCATACACTCACAACCATAACTCATCACCGACAGAATTCCAGGGATAATAAACAATGGGGATCATATAGCAGAACCATATTGCTACGACTCATTTTTATCCTATAGCGATCGTGCCAATACATTGGACACTAGCTAATAACATTAATCATATGGTAACAAGGAGGTTAGGCGAGATAGCATGGCTTGGGTTGCACATCAAGGTCGGGGGATCCTAAATAAATATATTGTAAGGGTTCCATTGGACTAATGCATGTATAACCTATGTGTTTTAGCGATAGTTGAATCAAACATGGGTTCAATATGCTCAAAAATTGGTTTGGTGACTTGCCTTGTTCAGCGAAGGGTGAGGGAGGAACTTCCGGGAAATATTCCGGCTCCTCGGGGATGTCGTAGTCTTCCCAATATAATTAAAGTAAAATAAAATAAATACAACATTCAATTAAACAATATAAAACCACACAACAAGCACATAGGTTTAAATTGGTTTAATTTAAAGAAGATCAAGTTATGGTACCTCTGAAATTAATTTTATAAATCATTTAAAAGGAATTATAATGAAGTGTTGTCCTTGGTACAAAGGGGTTTTAAAAGTGATTAATCTCATCTTAAGTTTTCTAATTAATTTAAAATGAATGGTATAGAGAATACTTAGTGGTTTTTAGTGTATAAACAGAAAGGAATAAATATAAATTTTACTGAAGTTTAAACATTTGAAATTATATTTTTAACCCTAAGGGCATTTGAATACCTATTTAAATAAACATGAAAAGTCCAAAGTAAACCTACTGTTTTTATTGTATGAACACGTAGAGAATAATTTTACAAATTTTCTGAAATTGAAATGACAATTTTTTGAGTTCAAATGCGCCAGATATGAATTTTACAAGTTTTAAATAGTTTCTGGAATTTATTTCTAAATTTAAATCCCCTCGAGTCCACGGTGAGCTAGGCCCACGGTGAACCCGCGCACTGTGCGCGTGGTCCGGCCCAATCTGGACTGTTGGATCCAGATCCAACGCGTGAGGGCGAGGCGGGGCGCTTAAGTGATAACGGACGACCATGATTAAAACGCGCGAAAGGGTACCACGTGGACGTACGAGATCGAGTGCGGGTTTTAAATGGAAATGAACGCGCGAGATTAAAACGTACCGCTTTGACCAGATCCGACGGTGCGGATTAGATCGCGCACGTGGAGCAACTAGCACCGCTCGATCGCGATCGTGCAGTCGGGATTGAATCCGACACGGCACGGGTTCTTGACCCGTGCCGGTCATCTTCTCCGACGACGGCGAGCGGGCCAGGGGCCACGGCGAGCGACGGCGACCCTAGCTAACCCTAGAAATGGAAAGAGGACGCTACGGCGGTCACGACGGTACCTTAGGCGAGGCGAGGGGTCGACGGAGCGCGGTCGGCGGCGAGGGTAGACGACGGAGTGGTTCAGGCTCCTCGTCGGCGATGGTGTTCTGGTGGAGTTCGACGTCGGCAGAGGGGTGGCTGAGGTTGGTGTCGTCCTTGCGGTCATGATGGTGGCGAGGGCGTGGACGGAGGTGGTCCGAGGCGACGGCGAGCGGTGACCGGAGTAGGAGCGGCGGTGAGGTGTTAAAAACCGAAGAGGGGAGCGCTCTGTTCGTTCACACACCGAATGGTCATGGGGGTCGGACGCGGTGGAGGCCAGTGGTTTAAATAGGGGAACCGGTGGGGCAGGGGGGCGCAATCGGGGGAGACCGTGAGTGAACGCCGGCGAGGCAGTTTCACCGCATGCAGGCGATAACGGGACGATCATGCGTGGAATTAAGAGGGGAAACGGCCGTCGTGATACGGGGAATTCAATGTCGGCGATAAATGGAGGGGAGGGGACCAGCGACGAGCGAATCTGAGGGATTGAATTCGGCCAGTGAAATTTAGGGGCGGCGACGCGAGGTTGACGAATCCGACAGGTGGGGGCCACTGACCAGCGAGCGCGAGCGAGTGAGGGTGGCGACTGACAAGTGGGACCGTGGTGTCAGGCGCGCGCGTGAGGGGAGGCGATTGGCGCCGACAGGTGGGGTCGGGCTGTCAGCCTGAGGCGGGCGAGGGTGATGGGCTGGGCCAGCCGGGAGAGAGAAGGAAGGAGGGAGGCCCAATACTGTTCCAAAACATTTTTGAATAAAAATAATTCCAGGAA
The DNA here is from genome assembly GCA_019279435.1 of Zizania palustris. Lineage (NCBI taxonomy): Eukaryota > Viridiplantae > Streptophyta > Magnoliopsida > Poales > Poaceae > Zizania > Zizania palustris. The sequence continues at coordinate 51,319,237 of JAAALK010000284.1, forward strand.
ATAGATTAAAATTTTAGGGCTACTTCCAAGGTTGGTAAAAATTGGTAAAAATTCTCAAAAATATATTTTGGCCTTGGGAGTTTATACAAAAATTTTCAGCTCATGTTTTGGTTATTAACTCTATGTTGTAGTTCAAAATGGTAAAGGAGAGTATTAAATGTATTTCCAAAATAATAATTTCAAGAAATTGGATTAAATAATATTTTTATTACTTTGAAAATTTGGGGCGTTACAATTATGCAACGCTTAGATGCCATCGAAGAGATGTTGCGACCGCTGCAACCAATCCAATCCTTGGAGGAGAGGGTCACCGTGGTAGAGGAGAAGTTCCTCGAGGTGGAAGCTGATATGAAGCAACTCATAGGCAGGCTTGAGGCACAGCCTGCCCTTGTAGCAGAAGCGGTTCCCTTGGATCTACAAGGGGGAGGAGGGAAGGGAGACTCCACCACTGGCCAAGCCCTAGCCGAGCTCCCTATGCTGTGGGCCACCTCCACCTTTGCCTCCGAGACGCACCCCGCGATGTCAGAGTTAAAGAAGCCAAATCCAACGCCGGAGATTCGGCACCTCGACGCACGGAAGCGGCCATCGGGACGCTATGCCGCCAAGATTTGAGACCTGGTAGACCCCTGCACGACGCGACACCGTTGTCAGTCACTGATGCCCTGCACGGCGCGGCACCGCCGCTGGCAGCTGCGTGGGCTGCTGCTTCCCCACATGGAGAGGTGCCGCCGACTACCGTGGCCTCCGCTGTCATCCGCATCTCCTCTGCACCGCTTCTGCCTCTGACCAGATCTACATTCCCATTGGATGTCGCATTTTTCCAACCAGAACGGTGTCCCTACTGGTCGTCGTGTCTCTGCTAAGCACCGCCGGTCTATCCTATGCCGATGACACAACAACTTGAGGATGAGCTCCGTTTTTTTAGGGGAGGTGAAGTGTCACGGTAGGAAGTGGACCTACCCTCTATCCCGTGAACAATATCGCGTGTACTATTCACGTGAACAATACCGCAATAATGTAGCAGATAAAAGTATAGATCAGGTTGTTAGCAGGATAAGCTAGTTAGTTAGCTAGATAATAGGAGTTAGTTGAGTTAGATGAGATATACAAGGGTGATTAGTTAGCCTCTATGCAGTATATAAACAAAGGGCAGATTGGGATTAGGGAGTTGTGTTTTGAGTAGGTAGTAGCCACCTTGTTTCGGCAGGGGGACTTGGGCTCGGGTAGCAGCCGCGCCACCACAGTGCCGCCGCATTGCCGAGGCCAAGGACCTCGCCTGGTTCCTTCTTTTCAATATAGTATTCATTCGGGAGTGCGTCCAATTCTGTCTTCCCCCGTGATCGATGACAGTTTGGTTCGCTGGGTATCCTTAGATGGGATAGGGTCATCTCATCCTGTCAGCTGTTTGGTTTGAGGACAAAGGTGGATGAGATGATCAACTAGAGGAATATTCCTTCAATATGCTAGATGGAATGATTCAAAAAAATTTCTAGATGAGCTCATCCTATATTAGACGAGATAACGTATTGTCTCCTAATTAGTTATTACACGTTTAATTTCTCATTTATAAATATTCAAATGATTTTTACTCTCATTATTTATCCAATTTATGATCTAGTTACATTATTGATGGGGGACTGGTCCCGATCTTCCGTTAGGTAAAGGATAACTTGGGTTGGTGGAGAATCTCAACGTTGGCGATCCAAGGCTCCGGTCCGGCGGATCAAAACCTTGCAATCGTTACACCACTGTCTCCGTTGGTTATCAACCACGCAGAACGCGATTGACCTCGCCACGAAGGCTAATTCCTGCAAGCGAACCCAAGAACACAAGCAAGAACAGGAAGGATACAAGTCGAATGCCAAATCACAGACAAACGATGATAAGGTGAGGTTTCACAAACGCCAATGCAGCAGCCAATCGGTCCGGTGCAAGAGGCGGGATCTAAACACACAAGTGTAGATGCAAAGAAAGCAAAACCTAACCCTAAAGGTGGCTGGAGTGAATATATAGGGCGTGGGCAGCCTGTGGAAGGCGTACAGACTTGGGCTGTGGGCTAGAAGACGTACAGACTCGGACTATGGGCTAACACGGCCCAATTCTGTCACGCAGGACTGTTTTAAACACACAGGACGGCTCGAGACTCCAAATGAGACGAAACCAACGGAAAAAGATCCGTCTTCTCCTTAGCTTTCCAAAAAGTCCAAGAACACGCCAATCGGACTTTGTATGAGGAAGTTATGTCCATTTTGGTGCATGGTGGTCGATGTAGTCCGAACCAGCGAATTCTTGACTTCAAATCATCCGTGCGACTCCGTCTCCAACTCCAACTCTTCTATTCCATCTCCCATGTTCCTAAGCAACAAAATATCACTATTATTCAGTAGCATCCCGTCCAAACAAATATTAACATAGTTGCTAAGGAAAGAATTAACCTCATGGTTCAAGCGACGGGCACGGGCGCGTGTGATTGGTCCTTGTAATTGAATTGTAGGTGGAGGCTCCATGTGTGTATCATGTGAAGTGATGTCCTCATCATCCTCCCCTTCTTGAATTGGAGTCGTCCTCGACTCAAGCTCATCGTCATCTCCCAAATAGGGCTTTAAATCTGAAATGTTAAATGTGGGACTAACCCCAAAAGCTGTAGGCAACTCAAGTTTATATGCATTATCATTTATCTTCTCAAGCACACGGAAAGGACCATCAGCACGGGGCATCAATTTAGACTTTCTCAAATCAGGAAAACGATCCTTGCGCAAGTGCAACCAAACAAGATCACCCGGTTCAAATGTTATCTCTTTTCTTCCCTTACTACCATAAGCACGATATTTCTCATTCATTTTCTCTATGTTTGCTTTAGTAGTTTCATGCATCTTAAGCAATAATTCAGCATGTGTAGTAGCATCAAAATTCAATTTTTCAGAGGGTGGCAATGGTAGCAAATCAATAGGAGCACGCGGATTAAAGCCATAGACCACTTGAAACGGACTTACCTTAGTAGTGGAGTGTACTGACCTATTATATGCAAACTCAATATGAGGTAGACACTCTTCCCAGAGCTTCAAGTTGGTCTTCAAAACAGCCCTCAGCATGGTGGACAATGTACGGTTGACGACCTCCGTTTGCCCATCCGTTTGGGGGTGACAAGTAGTAGAAAACAGCAGCTTCGTCCCCAACTTATGCCACAACGTCCTCCAAAAATGACTTAAAAATTTAGCATCACGATCTGAAACGATGGTATTAGGAACTCCATGCAAGCGTATGACCTCTCTGAAAAAACAAATCAGCAACATTTGTAGCGTCGTCGCTCTTGTGACAAGGTATAAAATGCGCCATTTTAGAGAACCGATCTACCACCACAAAAATACTATCCCTCCCCCTCCTAGTTCTAGGTAATCCTAACACAAAATCCATAGAAATATCCTCCCAAGGTACACTAGGAACGGGCAAAGGCATATAAAGACCATGTGGGTTTAGACGGGACTTAGCTTTATTGCAAGTAGTGCATCGTGCCACATAGCGCTCAACATCTCGTCTCATCCTAGGCCAATAGAAGTGTGTGGACAGCACATCTTCGGTTTTCTTTGATCCAAAATGACCCATCAAACCACCACCGTGTGCTTCCTACAATAACAACAAGCGAAGAGAGCTAGCCGGCACGCATAACTTGTTAGCACGAAAAAGATATTCATTATTCAGCACATATTTGTTCCAAGCACGGTCATTTGTACAATTTGCAAAAGCATCTTTGAAGTCCAAATCAGTAGCATACATGTCCTTCAATGTTTCTAAACCAAAGATCTTATAATCAAGTTGAGAAAGCAATGTATAACGTCTAGATAAAGCATCGGCAATCACATTATCTTTCCCTTTCTTATGCTTAATGATATATGGAAAAGTCTCAATAAATTCTACCCATTTAGCATGTCTTTTATTCAGATTTGCTTGACTACGTATATGCTTCAATGCTTCATGATCCGAATGAATAATAAACTCCTTAGGCAAAAGGTAATGTTGCCAAGTTTCAAGCACACGCACTAAGGCATATAATTCCTTATCATAGGTAGAATAATTCAACTGTGGACCATGTAATTTCTCACTAAAATAGGTCACGGGTTTTCCTCCTTGTAGCAGCACACCTCCTAATCCAAAACCACTAGCATCACATTCTAACTCAAAAGGCTTACTGAAGTCGGGTAGCTGAAGTAGAGGTGCATGTGTAAGACGATCTTTGAGTGTGGCAAAAGCTTGTTCATGTGCTGGCTCCCAAGTAAAAGTAACTCCCTTCTTGGTCAACTCATGCAAAGGACCGGCTATGGTGCTGAAATCTTTCACAAAACACCGGTAGAAACCTGCAAGACCAAGAAAACTACGTACATGTGTGATAGTTTGGGGTTGCGGCCAGCTGTTGATTGCTTCTACCTTTGCCGCGTCAACCTCAATACCCTGTGAAGTGACAACATATCCAAGAAACACAACTCGATCCGTGCAAAACGTGCACTTCTCAAGGTTACCAAACATTCTAGCCTCACGGAGGACAGAAAAAACAGCACGTAGGTGTTCAACATGTTCAGTGAGAGACTTGCTATAAACTAAGATATCATCAAAGTATACGACCACAAAGCGTCCTATAAAGTGCCGTAGGACTTCATTCATCAAGCGCATGAAGGTACTAGGTGCATTAGTAAGTCCAAAAGGCATGACAAGCCACTCATATAATCCAAACTTTGTTTTAAAAGCAGTTTTCCATTCATCACCTAGTTTCATGCGAATTTGGTGGTAGCCACTTCGGAGATCGATCTTAGTAAAGATAATGGCACCACTAAGCTCATCAAGCATGTCATCCAATCTAGGAATAGGGTGTCGATATCGAATGGTGATATTATTAATAGCACGACAATCAACACACATGCGCCAACTACCATCTTTCTTAGGTACCAAAAGAACGGGTACTGGACAAGGACTAAGGCTTTCACGGACGTACCCACGATCAAGAAGGTCTTGTACTTGGCGCTCAATTTCTTTTGTCTCCTCTGGATTGGTACGGTACGCTGCACGATTAGGAAGAGACGCTCCCGGGATCAAATCAATTTGGTGCTCGATGCCGCGTATCGGTGGCAGCCCGGGTGGTATCTCAACAGGAAAAACATCGTTAAACTCCTGCAAAAGGTCAGTGACTGCAACAGGAACAGAGCTAGGAATGTTCGCAAGTGAAAACAGCACGTTTGTGCAAATCAAGCCATATAGCAAGGAAGTATCATCACAAATTTCAGCAAGGTCAGTTTTAGTTGCAAGCTTAACACGTCCTTTCAGACTAATAACTTGTGATGAAGAAGGAGAAGCAATTTTATCTTTCTGTTGCCTCAAAAGCGTCTTAGCTACTTGCTAATTTTCAGAAGGTTGTTTGCTCTTTTGTGCGTCTCTAGCATGTTTTTCTTGTTCAAATTTCACAATTTCAGCAGGAGTCATAGGAAGCAATGTAACTTTCTCTCCTTTATACATAAATCTGTACTTATTGCTCCTACCATGGTGTGTAGCATCAGTATCATACTCCCAAGGTCTACCAAGTAACAGAGAACATGCTTGCATTGGTACTACGTCAAAATCAGCAACTCCGAAGTATGTACCAATGGAAAATTGGATGTGAGCAGTTTGTGTTACCTTGACCTTACCGCTATTGTTGAACCATTGCACGTGGTAAGGGTGTGGATGTGCACGTGTGGGAAGTTGAAGCTTCGTTACCATGTCCTGGCTCACCAAATTGTTGCAACTACCGCTGTCGATGATGACACGTACACGACGGTTATTGACGAGGAAGAAGGTCTGAAACAGATTATTCCGTTGTGCCTGGTCGTCCTGGTCCATGTGAGTGCTCAAAATACGTTGTACAATAAGTGCTTGGGTACCGTTGTTATCTGCCATGTTAGTGAAAAGACAAGCAACAAAGAATAATCCTTAGGGCAAACAGCTAGGTGGGGTGGTGGGTGTGTGGTGGAAGCAATCCGTCAAGCGCCTTACCCACGCTTGCAAGTGTTCTTACCACGCCGCAGTGAGGTCACCGGCCTACAGGTGATGAACCAAGTAGAGGGTGGTGTGCAATTGCAAGAAATGAATCCTGTCCTGACCAAGAGAAAGGTGTAGCTTGGAAGGCAAAGTGAGTAGCAAGGATTAGCGATAGTAATAACAGTTAAACCAAGTTCAATAAGTATTCCCTAGTACTCGTCAAAGTTGCTGGCCTTAGTGCTCCCAATGTGAAAATTCAAGCAATAGAGGGAAACTATGTGCCCAAAACTCAAATGGAAGCAATAACAGGCCAAAATCAGCTCTCTGCAGACCAGACAAGGGATCGGACAAGAGATCGGACAAGGGATCGGACAAGCAGAAACTGTTACTGCCGCTGATAATCTGTTACTGCTGCTGATCAGACAAGAGTTCGGACAAGGGATCGGACAAGAGATCGGACAAGCAGAATCTGTTACTGCCGCTGATAATCTGTTACTACCGCTGATCGGACAAGCAATAGACAGGACCGCTTCTCTTTTTTTTTATATTTTTTTTCTCCTTTTTTTCACTCTATTTTTTTTGAACAAGGATGACCAGAGATGCAACCACAAAAATTTGCACCTACAACTGAGGTGGGATGTGGCTCACAAAAATTCAACAAGTTCGCTGACCAGCGAGCAAAAACTTTGACCAATTTTTTTCTTTATCTTCCTGATTTTTTTTGGCAATTTTGGTGAGGGCTAACAGGGGAACCGTGTTAGGGTACCCACCCAAATTGGATCAGGAAGACGCTCAAAAAATTTCAGATTTTTCTGCCAAACGAGCGAAAAAGTTATGCCTGTTTTACCGAAGAGGGGTCACAAAGACTCGATGGGGAAAAGAAAATAGGGTTGTGGGGGGGGGTTCGGGTGGGGAATTTTTTGAGACACAAGAACAACTACTACTCAAACGACACAAAGGGATTACTAAACCAGCAACAAGACTCGACCAAGAACACGAACTCAACAAAGTTAAAACTGAAATTAAAATCGCAAGGCACAAAGGGGTTCTCGGTGGGGATTTTTTGTGAGGGTTTTCTGAATTCTAGGTAAAAATAAAAGCAGATCGAGATTACCTAACGGGAAATCTGAGCTCTAATACCAACTGATGGGGGACTGGTCCCGATCTTCCGTTAGGTAAAGGATAACTTGGGTTGGTGGAGAATCTCGACGTTGGCGATCCAAGGCTCCGGTCCGGTGGATCAAAACCTTGCAATCGTTACACCACTGTCTCCGTTGGTTATCAACCACGCAGAACACGATTGACCTCGCCACGAAGGATAATTCCTGCAAGCGAACCCAAGAACACAAGCAAGAATAGGAAGGATACAAGTTGAATGCCAAATCACAGACAAACGATGATAAGGTGAGGTTTCACAAACGCCAATGCAGCAGCCAATCGGTCCGGTGCAAGAGGCGGGATCTAAACACACAAGTGTAGATGCAAACAAAGCAAAACCTAACCCTAAAGGCGGCTGGAGTGAATATATAGGGCATGGGCAGCCTGTGGAAGGCGTACAGACTTGGGCTGTGGGCTAGAAGACGTACAGACTCGGACTATGGGCTAACACGGCCCAATTCTGTCACGCAGGACTGTTTTAAACACACAAGACGGCTCGAGACTCCAAATGAGACGAAACCAACGGCAAAAGATCCGTCTTCTCCTTAGCTTTCCAAAAAGTCCAAGAACGCGCCAATCGGACTTCGTGTGAGGAAGTTATGCCCATTTTGGTGCATGGTGGTCGATGTAGTTCGAACCAGCGAATTCTTGACTTCAAATCATCCGTGCGACTCCGTCTCCAACTCCAACTCTTCCATTCCATCTCCCATATTCCTAAGCAATAAAATATCACTAGTATTCAGTAGCATCCCGTCCAAACAAATATTAACATAGTTGCTAAGGAAAGAATTAACCTCATGGTTCAAGCGACGGGCACGGGCGCGTGTGATTGGTCCTTGTTATTGAATTGTAGGTGGAGGCTCCATGTATCATGTGAAGTGATGTCCTCATCAATTATTGTATTGATTATAATTTAATCTATAAAATAAAATCTTATATAATTATATTTTTGTTAAAAAATATATTTGATAAGTGAGTCCCACTAAATTTAACCTTATCTCATCGAAGTTGTATGCATCTACCAAACAAAAAATTGTCTAATTCATCCATCTAATCAAACACCTCAAATATATCATTTCATCCCTAAATTTATTGATGAGATCATCCTATCCATCCTCGCCTCAAACTAAACAGACCCTTAAGGACTGGTTTCAGTCATGGACAAAGAGACTCACCTGCATCCCCCAAGGGCAGATCCATAACACTTTGAACATCCATAACTCGTTCAATTCTGTTCGATTGGTAACGATCATTCTGCCCACCCAGCTAGGCTGCCAGGCACTCCATCTAAAAGCAGCTGCTCGAAGAAAACAAGCATATAACTTCGTCGTCAAGCAACTGCAAATTGTCCCAAAATCAGAACAGGCAGGTTCTAATAGTCACAAAAGATAGTAAATATTGAGCACTCGGCCAAAAAAGGTCAAAACTCAAAAGTCCACACACTGATAGACATGGTTCACCGTTACATCATGAAAACTGCCAACAAGAATAATACCCTAGAGTTGTCACGAAGACTATGGTACTAGTAACTCTATAGTACAAGGATTGGAAAACAACCTATATAAGAAGAGAGTCATCACCAGCATCAAATAACTTGGTCAAGAATGTATATAGTTGCATGCCATACAAATCAATGGAACTTTAGATGCCACCAATGTGTCAATGTTGCTGTGAAGAATGTCAATTTCTCTACTGTGGTAAGGGTCTTGTCTGAACAAAGGATGAAACAAGATTATATTGTATAGCATCAGGCATGCCTTCTTAAAAAACCATCAGGAAGCTTGTCTCATTAATGACTGATCCAAACAAATGTGCAATAACACAAACTTGCATCAGTTGATAAGAATAAAGATATGAGCTTATTTCATGTACGTCTGTTGCAGCAATCAATTTGACATAGCTTAGGATTTAGCATATAATGCTGTGAGCGATCAAATTGGATAGGAGTTTGTTGTGCCTCATTTTTGCAGGGATCCTATTGAGATCTGTGTCTTGGATGGGCATGGCATTGGCAATACAGAAGAGATATTCAACCCCTTCCTCAATGCAGCACCAGAAATGATTTGGGATGAATAAACCTCCCTATGCTGTCTTGCAACACATGCTCCATCACTGCAACTTGCAACGGTGTTTTGTTGAATCCTTTGCAGTCAATACTTCTTTTGAAATAGCTCAGTTAACTGCCAATACTGAGTTCAGATCCTAAATCTGGTACATACCGAGTCATTCCAGCTCCGAAATATATCAAGTCAAGCATCTTGTAGATTGCATTGTCCTGGGGATGTGTGTGATCACCTGCCACAAACACCCCAACTCCCCTACCCTCTCCTCCAACTGTGATCGATGACCACCCTGTTCCTTTCACAACACCTTTCTGCTTCATCATATACCACTCCTGAGCAGCTTCATGCCATAGTCCCTTGCTGGCATAAAGATTGGCCATTGCCACATGAGCTCCTGCAGCCCATGGCTCTGCCTCCATTGCTCTCTCTGCAGCTTTCTTTCCAGTTTCCTCCTCCCCTCGAGCTGCACATGCCCTAAGCAAACATGTCCAAACAACACCATCTCTTTCATTGGCATCCATTTTCCAAATCAGTTCTTCAGCTTCATTTATTTTACCAGCTCTGCCTAACAAATCCACCACACAGCCATAGTGCTCCTTGGCAGGCTGCAGATTATAGCTTTTGTTCATTACATTGAGGTATCTCAATCCAATCTCGACTTCCCCAGCATGACAGCAAGCACTAAGCACACCAATGAACGTGACATGGTCTGGCTTTAGCCCAACATGGCACATTTCCTTGAACAGTTCAAGTGCCATTTTGCTGTGTCCATGCTCGGCATGTCCAACAATCATTGCAGTCCATGAAACAACATCATTCTTCACACGATGGGAGAATACTGTATCAGCATCCAACATGCTACCACTCTTTCCATACATGTCAATGAGTGCACTCCTAATCATTGCATGGTGCTCAAGTCCAGCAGCAACGGCAAGTGCGTGGAGTTGGCGTCCAGAATCCAATGCTGCAGCAGTTGCACAAGCATTTAGGAGACTGGCAAGAGTGAATTCATTCGGACGAGGAGAGCTGCACTGATGCCTCATTTCAGTGAACAGGGCAAATGCATCCTCAGCCAGGCCCTCCTTTGCATAGCCTGATATGATGGCACTCCAAGACACAACATCCTTGACTACACTCTCCCGGAAAATAGCATCAGCAGCCAATAGACAGCCCGCGGTGTGTGTGTAGAGTGTGACAAGGGAATTGGCCACCGAGCAAGCACCGGCAAAACCTCTTCGTGCTGCTTGTGCATGCAACTGCTCTCCAAGATAGACACAAGAAACATCTGCACATGCGGCAATAACTGCGGCGTATGTGTATTCATTCGGCAATGCAACATTTGATGATTCCTCACGAAGCATTCGAACAAACGCCTCGATGGCCTCCCTTGCACGGCCAGTCTGCACATAGGCTGCGATCACTGTTGTCCAGGCGGCAACGTCGCGCGTGCCCATGCCGTTGACAGCAGCTAGCGCGCGGTCCACGTCGCCACAGCGCACGTACAGAGTAGCGAGCGTGTTGGCGACGTAGGGCGTCGCGTCGAGGCTGAGCTTGGCGCAGAGCGTGTGCACTTCACGCCCCTGAGACAGAAGCCTGCCGTCGGCGCACGCCGTGAGCGCTGCCGCGTAGGCGTACGAGTCACAGGGCACGCCGGCGGTGCGCATCTCGGAGAATCGGCGGAGCGCGTCGTGACACCGGCCGGCCCTAGTCAGCGAGGCAATGAGTGTGGTCCAAGAGACCACGTTCTTGTGCCGCATTTCATCGAACACTTTAAGCGCCAAGCCGAGGCAACCAGACTTGGCGTAGACGTCCGTCAGGGCCGTGGCGACGAAGACGGAGGAGACGGCCGAGGAGCGGACAGCGAAGGCGTGCAGCGACGTAGTGTGCGGGAGGAACCTGGAATCGGCTGCCGCAGCGCCGGACTTGAACACGAGGCTGAGGACGAAAGGGTCAGCGGCCGCGAGCGGCGGAGAAGAAGCTCGTAGGCGGGAGAAGAGCGCCATCGCACCGGGGAAGTCGGCAGCGGTGGCATGGCCGGCGAGAAGGGTGGCGTAGGAGACCTCGTCGCGGTGTGGCATTCCATCGAACAGGCGGTGCGCGTCCACGAGCCTGCCGGACCGGACCAGATGCTTCAGACGGGCTAGGAGGTCGTGCATGGAGAGCGGTGGTGGGTCGGGGTGCCCGGCATTGGTCCAGACGGACCGATCGAGACGGATGAAGCGGAGCCGGAAACGCGCCACCATTTGGATTGTTGGACGGAACCTAGTTTGCTAATGTTTTTATCTAAATTAATTGCTTTTGTGTCATTGTTATTATCTGAAATATCAAAAATACCATTAATATTTGGTTATTTTCTTGGGTTAATTTTTTCCGTGCCATTAAAATTTTTGCGGTTTGTCAATATGCCATCGATGTGTCACTGACACATGGGGGCCGCCACAATCACTGACAGTGGCATATAGGCAATTTCTAAAAATTATAATGGTATGTGAGTAATTTTCCCTATTTTCTTATATATCATTACTATTCTTTATTCGAAGCCCACATACAATTTTGTTCACGCGTTGAGGCTACGGGCCCACCTGCAAACATATAATATTTTTGTATTGTCATGAATGCCCCTACTAACCACGATCCTTGCCACCACGCCTCTTCGAACTCTCATGGTGTCCTCCACCGTCATCGCGTCGCCAATCTCCATGTCAGTCTCATCGGTCCTCTAAGTATGAGTTCCTTCCGCTTTAACGAGAAGGCGAACGTGATCGAGAACGAGACCTGGAGCGACGGCAAGAGGCCCTACGATACTCCTTCTCCATTGACCTAGACTGGTGCCTTTGCTCCCTCGACTTGGACCAATAGCACCACGAGCGAGAGGGGGACCTTGATTGGGTTCGATGCCACGAAGAGGACGGGGACCGAGAGTGGTGGCCAGTGAGGGAAGAGGGCTCGAGAGGCTGTAATGGCGTAGACGAAGCCAGTGAGGAAGGAGGAAGAGGTGGTCGTGGCTTGGGCTTAGAGGAGGAGGCGGTTTGGGAATCGGATGAGCTCGTCGTAGTACACTCCCGCCTTCGCTTCTCGGATTTGGCCATGACGGGCTAGATGTCGCTGCCAGCTATTGTTGTTGTGATATCGGTGTCTTAACCTAGTCTTGTTGATCCTTATCCCTAATCCTAAAGAACGCCATCATCATAGCAATAGACGCAACCGATGAATTAGATGCCATCATCTCA